>WKFP01014819.1:318915-349464 GCA_011057875.1 Pterocles orientalis
CCCAGCCCCCGCGGCCACCCCGGAGCACCAGGCCGCTCGCTGCAGCCGGCTTCTCCCCCCCGCCCAGCTCCACCGTAGGCGCCCAGCGACGGGCGGGCAGCGACCCTCACGCCACCGGCTCCCGGCCCATACCTCGGCTGAGATCGAGGGGGACGTTCTCCTCGCCGCTGTCGTTGCGACCTGCGGGGACGGAGGAGAGAAGCGCGTTAGGCTGGGGGAGGGAGGAAGAAGCCCGAGGAGAAAGAGAAGAAAGGAACAGAGGGGGTGGCTAGGCACCAGCGTGGAGCGAGAGCCAGAGGAGAGAGACAGCCTACCGCCGCGGCCTGCCCGCGGCCCCTTACCTCGGATACGGAGGTGCCTCAACGAGCGGGCACGGAGACTCACCGCCATGTTTACGGCCCCGCAGTCACAACACCGGAAACCTCGCCTGCTCTCGCGAGGAAAAGCCGGGGGAGCCGCCGCGGCCGCCCCCCCTTTTCCCTTCCGTCGCCGCGCGGGGGCGGCTAAGGCGAGGCGGGATAAAATAGAGTGGCCGTCGGTTCGCTGCGGCCTGTCTTTTCCTTGTCAGAGGATGGTGGCTCGGGGTGGGCGAGGCCGCCTCAAGTACTAGAGGGCAGGTGAGGGCTGTCGCTCCTCAGCCTTCCCGGGGTGGTGGCGGAGCGCTCCGCTTGCCTGGGCGCACGCTGGGGTTACGCTTCCAGCGGCTTGGGGCGGCGATGGGGAGTGCCTGGCTCTGGGCCGGCACACCAGGGCTCACCCCGCCCCGCCGCGGCCCATGCCCCTGTCCTGCTGGAAGCATAGCTGAGGGAGAAACTCCTCAAAGTCCCGCGGTCCCAGGGCCCGCGTCCGGCAGCGAGGTTCGCTGCGGAGCCTCGCCTCGGACAGCTCAGCCCCGAGCGGCCAGAGCTGAGGAGAAAGGAGAGTGGCGGGAAGGAAAGGGCGTCTGAGGCAGCTTCCCCGCCGCGCCGGAAAACGTGGCGAAGTGCCTTATTTTCCTGAAGAGTTTGTTGTGCTGGGAACTGGCTTCCTACATAGCTCCCATGTCACCACATCTGAAGGTGTTGGTCTGCCTAGTGAAGTTACTTCTTCTGTTGGTTTTGTTTTTATGAGGTTTTTCCCCCCTTAGTCCTCCAGCCAGGCTGGCCTTGTGATGGGAGGGCAGTTCACGTGGATGCGGCGTGACCGCGGGCTGTGTGCGCCGAGTGCTTTCCGCTCAGCCTTCTGGTGCGTGGAGTAATGAAAAACAGGAAAAAATATTTATTTCATTGCTTTCTTGATTTACCCACAGTGGGTCTCTCTACAGTCTCAAGTGTTGATGTATGCTGTACCTTGATACTTGTTGAACTTACTGAATAAAATAAATGTGTTAAACCTTGAACTCCCACTAAAGGAAACAGTATACTTATATATGCTTTCCCTTTTTATGCTAAAGTTTAAATAAGCAGGTAACACCTTACATCGTGTCCTGACGCTTCAGACAGGTGTAGCCAAAGCAAGTTCTTGCACCTGGACTTCCCAAATTCTCAGGAACAGAACCAGCAAATAAGCTGAAGTGCAGAAGCAGCCAGCTGTATTAAAACAGCTTCACAAGCTCAGGTAGTTGTTTTCCCATTTTTGTAGTAAATTATTGTCCACTCTGAATTTTCCTTCCTCTCTCTTGAGGTCTTTCAACTCAGATTTTGCATTACTCATAAAAATCTGGTTTTATAAACATTAAGTAGCATCTCAAAAATTGTAACAGTTTTTACACTGGTTGGTGCACTGATTTAGGAGATTGAAAATAATTATGTGTAAAGCTAGAGTAGAAAAACCTTGTGGCATGTCAGTTCATGACACACATCTAATAATCTTGTCTTAGTAGGTTTTTAAATTACCATTTTCAACAACTTTCCTTCTTTGATTTTTACTTCTTAAATACAATGCTAATATTATTGAGAAACCCTGGGTTCTCAAAATTAAAATATCTAAACAATAAAATCTAATCCATCCATAACACAGGACTAAAGCGTATCAAACTTCCTTAAATAGTTTCATCAATATGCCTCAGGGATGCCCTTTAAAATTTCATGTCTAGGGAACCCTTGATTTCTTGAAAATGCCAAATTAACTTCTGCTTGTGGTAGTAGTGTTGTATCCTGTTAACTACAAATTCTGCTGGGACTAATTAATTTCACATAAGCTTTGAAGCACCACTGTAGTGTTGGCTCACTATTAAACTTATGTATTGGATTTGAACTTGTAATCTATATGTAAAATGCTTTGACCCTCATGCTAAGTGCTAGTGCCATACACCACTTCTTCCCTTATAAATACAGAGTCAGAGAGACACAATACAGAACAGTTTCTTCCAATAAGGGAGAGTAAGAAAGCAGTAACTCCAGTGTACTCTTTTGCAGCTTTGTTCCTGCAGACATCCTTTAGTAATTAAAATATTTAACTTACTGGGCTTCAATTTTTTTCTCTCTCTCTCCTTTTTTTTTTTTTTTTTACCCTAGTTATATTTGAATTATGCAAATGAAACTAAGGTTGTCTTTGATAATGACACACATAATAATGCCATAATGTCAGTTATAACTGGTAGCCCACATGGCTAAGTTGAAGGTAGTTTGAAGTATAATTAATATTTGCCACAACTAGAGGGGAAAAGAAAGAACATTTTTGAAGTATTTGTTATGGTGAAATGGAAAATAGCAAGTATGCATTAGCTTTAACTACCACTTTGATATGTGGGAGCTTCCCACAAAAAAAAAGGCATGCTGCAGAATGAGTCGGGCCCTTAAAATGTTATGGTCTTCACTAGTGTGAGGGGTCCTCACCCTCTGAGAGTAGAGGACATTTTGGGATCTATTTTTGGGGCTTTTCCTATGTTCTGTTCTCCTATTAAATGTGGGGAAACAATCACAGAAGTTTAATAAAAAAATTATAAATGTTCCTTCCCTATAATTTTTTCTATGTGTTTTCATCAGCCACTGTTGTTCCTGAGTATGCAGGAGGGGAGAAACGTGAAGGGGGAAAGAAAAATAAAAGTTATTTGGTCCATTTGGAGGGAGGAAATTAACACCAAAAACAAACTTCACTGGTCTGATGGCTTGCCTGTGTCACAAATTATGTTTGATCCAGCGTAAGGCAGCCTCTTCAATTTATCATTTTTGTCTTTCAGTGTCTAAATCAGTATAAATCAAAGCACTGTAAATCAAAGACAATGTGTTTTAATGGCCAAATGGGGAATCAAACTAGTTCAATTTTGCTTTCTCATAATTTTATGTGAATATAGCTTCTCTATGTACACAAGTAAGTCTTCTAAAGCCAGGGACATGGTATGAAAGCAGAGTTTCCTTTGAGCTGCTCGCATACTTCCTTTCCTACCTGCAAAGCACAACATACGAGAACATAACAACAAATATCCATTGTCATCTGGAGGTTTGAAGAGGCAGGTTAGTCTTGAAATTGTGTTTAATGTTTCTACAGGTTCAGGGCTGAACAGGGTTTTCTAAAGCTGCAGATAGATTTCTGCACGTACGTACAAAGGACTCACAAAAAAAATGCTTTGTTCCATCCTTTTCCAACCAGAAGATTGTCCCTTTTGCCCCCCTCACATGTGGGATTTTGCCATTGACAGCCTTTTTGTATGCTGAATAGGGTTTTGCAATATGCTTTAGAGGATACTACTGTATTAGTTATAAATCTTCAAGATTTACAGTCTAATATGAAGATCAGAGAGAAGAGCTTTCCACTTATTTGGGGTTAAATGAAGAAATAGGGGTATGAGTGACAAGCTAGGGGCAGAGCTTTTACTGGTGCTAGGATTTGCTAGGGGGAGGGTTGTTCTGCAAGATTAGAATCTGAGTCTTCAGAGGATGTGGGAAAGGAAATGGAGGGGCAAAGTGACCCCACCAGCTGCAGCTCAGTCTACATAAATCCAAGTCCTTTACTGAGCTGTTCTTGACATCTGTGTTCTGTGTCTCTGTAATATAGCAATGAGCAGTGAAGGTCCTTCCTCCTGCGTATAGAATCAGCTGCCTCAGGGGAACAGTGTCTCTTTGCCCTGGACCCTGACAGAGAATCTGAGAAAATGTGAATGTGACCAGAGCTTGGTTGAAAACCTAGCAGAATTTGGGATATTGGGAAGAACAAAGGTCTTGAAACACAAGTGCAGTGTGGAAACATGGATATTGTGTTTTACACACATCTGCTGCCTTAGGCATCCAGCTGGCTCATGGGTTCAGTTGGGGAGTGCACTGGTGACATGGAGATCCTGTAAATATGTGCTGGGCCATCTTTGGACAGCCTTGCACTGGTCCTGAGCAAATACTGTTCCACTCGGACAATGTGACAGCAAAGACCATCAAGGTCCAGTGCCTAGGGATGTTCCCTGGCACTGCTCTAAGTGCCTAGGCTGCATTTGGTTAGAGGTAAGGGGTGAGTTGGCAAACTGCACAGACTGAGACAATGCAGAGAATAAGTCAAGCAAAGAGGGCTTTAGTGTATAACCACTAGGTTTAGGTGGATGCTAAATAATTTTTGTTGAACTTTTGAGCAATGTGGTTTTGATTTGTAGTTTTTGGTCTTGTGTTCACCATGGAGCTTGGAGGAAAAGCAAGGGGCAATTTGCAGTTTGTTCCCCAGGGAAGCTGTTTCCACTGGATTTGCTTTTTGTGTTGTGATTGTGCTCCTTCCTGATGTGATATATTCTAATATATTCTTATACTAGCCTTTTTGAATGCAATCCAATAGGTGTATTTCTACATATATTATTATGGAAAAGGAGTTCTATAGATAACATTTCAAGTACCTGTAATACAGTTTGGAAAAGCAACATGATTTGGCTAAAGAAAAAACAATGCCAAACAAAATTTTTAGCTCAGTAAATATTTTTTTTTCTGGAATTGCTCTGATTTTGGAAAACAGCATAATCTATTTAATGAATATAATACCCTTAAATCTGGGTAGAAATAAAAACTACTAATAAAAATCTGAATTGTTTGCCACTGGGTAAAATGCTAATATTTCTTCAGTATCCAGTAATGGAAGAAATTTAAAAATGAACATATAGTGTATTGCAGGAAATTAGGCAAGAGTAGTACTTGCATCGTACTAAAGCAACAACAACCAGCTGCAAAATAGCAGAATGTCAAGTGATGCAACAAGTCTTCCTGATTAACTGGGCAGGTTGCTAACTAGATTGTTAGATAGTGCAACCTCACATTTAGGAACCCATTCATGCAAGATTTTTCACAGCATTCTGCACTGCATAGTCCTGTTGAAGCTGTGAAAAGCAACAGGTGTTGAGTTTGGGTATGGTTGGTGTATTAATTAGACCTGAGGAAAAAAACTTTAAAAAACCAGCTTTTAAGTGTTTCAGTCCAAAAAAACTCCAATAATAGGGCTGAAGTTTTATGTAAGGGTAATTTGCCATCATCTGATTCAAAATCTGTATGGCAGCAAAAACTATATTTTGTAAGTCTCCATGGTCTTTTTTTCAAAACTCAGTAAGCCTATTAGCATTTTCTTTATTTTCTTTGGGCACTGTATGACAAAGACTGTCCATAGCAATGCTGTTATACATCATGGTATGCATGTTGAAATACTGGATATCTGAGATGCTCAGCAGTCAGTGGATATCACTAGAACAGGCTTCAGTCTCTTACACGGCTGGTAGCAAGTAGTTTGCTATAAACATAGGAGCAGAAAAAGGGAGGGGATAGAAAAGATTTTTTTTTTCTACATTAAAGTGGCAGTAGTAAGATGTACTTATATATAGCATCCCAGCTCAAGTACTGAAAAAAACTCCTTCCAATATTGAGGGCAGAAGGAAAGTATATTTGGCAGATTTTAAATGCTCTGGGATAAACAGTGTGGAACACAAGCAACAAGAATTGTAAGTCTTCTCAGCGGTTGGTAAGTCATAAAATCTCTGCTGGTGTCACCCAGAGAGTTAGGAATCTTGCACAAAAAGTGAGCATTTAAACAGAGAAGCTTTTAAAAATGGAATAAACATGGAAGTGCCAGAGGCAGGAATGCAGAAGTAGGGAAACAGTTTAAAAGGATGAAAAGGGAAAGGAACAAGGAAGCATAAAAACGAAGGACAGAATGCCATGGTCAGAGGATCAAGGAAAAGAGGAATATTTATAGGGAACAGGAAGTAATTGAGAAAGCAAGTACGAGAGTACGGAGAACGTTTCAGCAGGTGAAAGGAAGCAATGACAAGAAAAAAATAAGGATGTCTTTCGGATCAGCACAGAAGAAAAAGCTGGGCTTGCCTGTGTAAGGTGGAAGGTGTGTGATGACATCATCCACGACAGGAGAACATGAAAGAAGCTGAGATGCAGGCAAAGGTAACAGTGCTTGGCAGACTGTCCCTTCTGTCATCAAGAAAAGAGGAGGGAAACCCCGGATTCTGTGTCTGTGCTTTGTGTACATTTTCCACCTGAAGTGCACACATATCCAAACGAAGGACCAGGGAGCATTTCCTACTAAGAACTTGAACATCAGGAATCGGGCCAAGAAAAGAATTAAAAATCAGGAAAAAAAGCCAGTGCTGGTTTTTCTTTTCTTTGCTGTCTCATGATGCTTGAGCTGTAGATTTGGTGATATTACTGAAGTAATGCAAATAATATAATATTTCTTAAAACCCTTGGTATTCATCTAATTCACATTTCATTCGTGTTCGTGTTGACATTTTGCATACTTCTTTTTGCCTAATGCTGGACATTTTAAGCTTAGATAGTATATATATGTCTGTGTGTTAAGAAAGAAAATAAACATAGTTTCCCATGTTGTTTTCAACGAGGCCCAAAATATAAAAAGCCTCAAGCAAAAAGCCCTATACATCTGATAATATCTTAATCCTCTCTCTCAAAGTGCTTTAAAAGGAGGCAAATAAAGATAGTTTAACAAGTTGTAGGTATGTTCAGGAGCCAGCAAGCTAGAATGAAATATAGAGGGGAAAGGCTTTGTGAGATCGTTGTAATTTTACTTTGCCATGGCAGAAAAAGGGGACCTGGGGCTACCAGGCTGTTGCTCTGCACAAGGCTATGACATGTTGCAGTGGCATTCTGCAGTACCTTGGCTAACGTGAGTGGCACAAAGAGAAATTCCAGCAGGCTAGAATGCTGGAAACTGCTTAGGATGACCCTTCAGCTGTAGTACTACCTTGTTTCTTAGACAGGCTAAGTAGTCAAGGTGAAGGTCCTGGAGGGCTATGCTGCTATCTGGGGTGAATGGCTTGATAAATAAGTTAATTCTTCCAGAACTGGTTTGGATGCCTCAGCCTGGCATACCCCTAGACCATATACATGTAAGGGTTTAATTCTGGCAAAAGCCGTAGACCTGACTCAAAATCATGCCAACAAACTTCCTGTTGACATGGGAGTTGGGAGACAGCAGATGATGTGAGTGGAGGTGATAATGTAGACCATTCAGTTCCAGAATTTGTCCCCAGTTTTTATTAAGTTTCAGAATATAATCTAAATGATTATTAAAATTGAGTTTTAATCAGTATCCCCTATCTGCCCCCTTTTCATTACTGTAAACATGGTATATTTAAAATGTACGGTTTGGATGGTGATTCTATTTCATGCAAGGTGTTCTCTCCCTTTTCTTTGTGTTTAACCATAAGTAGAATCAAAGAAGAGAAAAAGAAAACAGTGAGAGCCCTAATCTAGGAAAGTACTAAAAATACAGTTAATTTAGCTTTGGCAGTTTGGTTTTATATCCAGGATTAAAGATTATGTGCCACAAATTGTTCTTTGTGCCTTCCTTTCATGCATTAAAAAGGGGCATAAACGATTTTCCTGTCTCACAAGATAAATCTGTTACTATTCACAGAATCACAGAATGTTAGAGATTGGAAAGGACCTCAAAAGATCATCTAGTCCAATCCCCCTGCCGGAGCAGGAACACCTAGATCAGATCACACAGGAACGCATCCAGGCGCGCTTTGAATGTCTCCAGAGAAGGACACTCGACAACCTCTCTGGGCAGCCTGTTCCAGTGCTCTGTCACCCTCACTGTGAAGAAGCTTTTTCTCATATTCAAATTGCATGAAATTTTTCCCCGCCCAAATCTCCAGCCTGTCTAGGTCTCGCTGGATGGCAGCACAGCCTTCTGGTGTGTCAGCCTCTCCTCCCGGTTTCATATCATCAGCAAACTTGCTGAGGGTGCACTCTATTCCCTCATCCAAGTCGTTGATGAATATATTGAACAGCACAGGTCCCAGTACCGAACCCTGGGGGACTCCACTAGATACAGGCCTCCAACTAGACTCCATCCCATTCACCACAACTCTCTGGCTTCTTTTCTCCAGCCAGTTCACAAATCCATCTCACTACCCGATCATCCAGATCGCACTGCCTCAGTTTAGACGCGAGGATACTGTGAGAGACGGTGTCAAATGCTTTTCTGAAATCGAGATAGACCACATCTACTGCTTTGCCATCATCTATCGACCTGGTAATGTCCTCATAAAAGGCTATCAGGTTGGTCAAGCATGACTTCCCCTTGGTGAAGCCATGTTGACTGCCTTCTTATCCCTGATATGCCTAGAGAGAGCATCAAGAATAAGTTGTTCCATCACCTTTCCAGGGATGGAATGAGGCTGACCGCTCTGTATTTACCCGGGTCCTCCTTCTTGCCCTTTTTGAAGACTGGTGTGATATTTCCTTTCCTCCAGTCCTCAGGCACCTCCCCTGTTTCTGAGATATCATTGCGATGAATGCCATGAGAAACTAATAATTCTGGGTGCAGCTGAGGCTTAAGAAAATTCGCCTTAAATAAGTGAGTGCCAGAAACTGAATGAGCAGCTCTGGACAACTGCCTTTTATGTTAACTCTCATCCAGCCCATGCACTAAATGAGGTGGGGATCCTGTGGAAAAAATACTGATCCATCATATAGACTACACACACAGTTAAAGATGCATCCACACAAAGAGGCAGAACAGAGGCTGTGCAAATACAAAATAATTTCTTGAACCTCCTAGCATCAGAGTACTTTACTCTGTAGTAAAGCTATATGCAAAAGGATTTTTGCATCCTTTCCATGTAGGTTGGTCTGGGGCTGCTATCCAGAAGTCATAAGGATTCATTTTCATGGGTCCATTGCTTTCCTTAGAAGTGTATTATTTGATGGAAAGTGTACACAGACACACTCACTCACTCACTCGCTCACTCACTCACTCACTGTTCCACCTGTATCTATCATGAAGTAACGTAGTGGTAAGGAGTAATCTAAGTCACACAGCAAATCTAGGTTCCTCCACTGAACTTTGTTCCCGTTACTAAATCACTGATCTTCACAGTGGAGGTGGATTACACAACAAGATGGCACATAGAGGAGGGTTTTGTTACCACCGTGGGAGGAGTAGCCAAGGGACCTGCAATTATGTGGATCGAGAATATAAACCTCTTACGCAGAAATGCACAGGAGATCAGCTGCATTCCTGCAGTTCAGAGCTTGCGGTAACAGCAAAGCGATGCTCTAAAGCTGCTAAATTAGAGAAGTCTTTTTTGCCCTCCCAGGTTTTGTTTTGCTTGGCGTGTTTACTAGGGCAGTGTTGAGGTACAACACAGGTGTAAACCAGCTCTATTTACCTTAACTGGGTTGTTCATGCTGAAGTCTAATTTTTATGTCAATATTTTGATGTTTTCACTGCTGAATGTTTTAACAGGCACAGACAAGTGCTCCAAGATTACAGATTGAGTTTGGAGGAGGAAAATTATTGGAAAAATATCGAAAATATCGAAATATCGAAAGAGAACAGCTTTCCTTTTCTTTCTTTATGACTTTTAAAAGATAATAGAATGAATTACAGGTGAGAAACACTTAAAATACAGTTTGTATTAGACTGCCTGAGTATAGATTTTCCTGTCTGGGAGATTTTCTGGTTACATTTCACTTTCTGGATAGTAATCACTGACGAACAAATGCCGCATTGTAGTTGTGCTGCCTTTGCAGCAATAATAAAGTTGATTTTGAGGATAACTTCCTGGTCCAGATATCAGATGAGGAAGCTTTACTAGACCTGGTGCTCACCAATGCAGAGGAGAGCATTGGAGAGGTTACGACTGGGGACAGCCTGGGCTGTAGTGACCATGCGCTGGTGGAGTTTGTCATGTTGAGGAATATGGGTCTGGCAAAAAGCAGAGTCAGGACCCTGAACTTCAGGAGAGAAAGCTTCCAGCTGTTCAAGGAATTACTGGATGGCATCCCCTTGGAAACTGTCCTTAAGGGCACAGGAGCAGAACAGAGCTGGCAGCTCTTCAAGGACACCCTTCTGAGAGTGCAAGAGCTCTCCATCCCCCACCAGAAGAAATCGAACAAAGGAAGCGGGTGACCATCGTGGCTGAGCAAGGACCTGCAGCTTAAACTGAGGGAAAAGAGGGAAATGTACAGGAAATGGAAACAGGGTTGTGTAGCCTGGGAGGAATACAGGGCTGTTGTCTGTGTGTGCAGAGATAAGATTAGGAAAACCAAGGCGCAGATGGAGCTGAACTTGGCAAGGGATGTGAAAGATAACAAGAAGGGGCTCTACAGGTACATAGGCAGGAGGAGACAGGCCAAGGAGAGTGTTCCCCCTCTGATAGATGAGAAAGGAGAACTGGCTTGCTCAGACATGGAGAAAGCTGAGGTACTCAATAAGTGCTTTGCCTCAGTCTTCACTGGCAGTCAGGCTTCCCATGTCTGTCAGGACCCTGAACCTCTAGGTGAGGGTGAGAGGAGCAGAATCCCTCCCACTGTAACAGCAGAACAAGTCCAAGACTGCCTCATGTCACTGAGTGTATATAAGTCTATGGGGCCAGACGATATGCATCTCAGGGTTCTGAAAGAGCTGGCTGATGTGGTTGCCGAACCACTCTCCATCATATTTGAAAAATCATGGCTGTCAGGTGAAGTCCCCGGTGACTGGAAAAAGGGAAACATTACTCCCATTTTTAAGAAAGGGAGAAAAGAAGACCCAGGGAACTACAGGCCAGTGAGCCTCACCTCTGTGCCTGGGAAGATCATGGAGCAGATCCTCCTCGAAGGCATGTTAAGACACGCATGAGACCGAGAGGTGATCCAAGACAGCCAGCATGGCTTCACCAAAGGCAGATCTTTGCCTGACCAATCTGGTGGCCTTCTATGATGGAGTGACGGCTTCGGTGGACAAAGGAAGGGTGATTGATGTAATTTACCTGGACTTGTGCAAATTGTTTGACATGGTCTCTCACCACATCCTTTTCTCTAAATTGGAGAGGTGTAGATTTGAATGATGGACTATTCAAGGGATAAAGAATTGATTGGCTGGTCACAGCCAAAGGGTTGTGGTCAACGGCTCTATGTCTGGGTGGAGGCCGGTCACAAGTGGTGTTCCTCAAGGGTCTGTCTTGGGACCGGTGCTCTTCAACATCTTTATTGATGACATAGATGAGGGAATTGTGTGCACCCTCAGCAAATTTGCAGATGACACCAAGCTGAGTGGTGCAGTTGGTACAATAGAGGGAAGGGATGCCACCCAGAGGGACCTGGACAGGCTGGAGAAGTGGGCTCATGAGAACCTCATGAGGTTCAACAAGGGCAAGTGCAAGGTGTTGCACTTGGGCTGGGGCAATCCCAGGTACTTGTATAGACTGGGAGAAGAACTCCTTGAGAGCAGCCCTGCGGAGAAGGACTTGGGGGTCCTGGTGGAAAAGAAGCTGGACATGAGCCGGCAGTGTGTGCTTGGAGCCCGGAAGGCCAGCTGTGTCCTGGGCTGCATTAAAAAAAGTGGTGGCCAACAGGGAGAGGGAGGTGATTGTGCCCCTCTACTCGGCTCTTGTGAGGCCCCATCTGGAGTACTGTGGCCAGGCCTGGGGCCCCCAGCACAAGAAGGACGTGGAGCTCTTGGAGTGGGTGCAGAGGAGGGCCACTAAGATGATCAGAGGGCTGGAGCACCTCTCCTATGAGGAAAGGTTGAGGGAACTGGGCTTGTTTAGCTTGGAGAAGAGAAGGGTCCGGGGAGACCTCATTGTGGCCTTCCAGTACTTGAAGGGAGCCTATAAACAGGAGGGGGAGCAACCGTTTACAGGGGTTGATAGTGACAGGACGAGGGGGAATGGTTTTAAACTAAGACAGGGGAGATTTATGTTGGATATTAGGTGGAAATTTTTCACTCAGAGGGTGGTGAGGCACTGGAACAGGTTGCCCAGAGAAGATGTGGATGCCCCATCCCTGGAGGTGTTCAAGGCCAGGCTGGATGGGGCCCTGGGCAGCCTGCTCTAGTGGTTGGCAACCCTGCCCACAGCAGGGGGGTTGAAACTAGATGGTCTCTAAGGTCCTTTTCAACCCAGGCCATCTATAATTCTATGATTCTATGATATGATTTTCACTCTGTAAGCTGCTCAGTAGTAATTTTCAGAAGGATTTTTTCAGGTACAGTTGTTCTACTTTGGCAGAAAATGGTGTACCCACATTTGTCAGAAAGCACACTTTTATTAAGAAGTCAGGAAAAAAAACACATCCCATGGGCAGCATGGCAAAAATAATGAAAAAATACACAATATCAGTAATTTTACAGTGTGTAGTACCTTCTAAATACATTTCAACACTCTGTACCAATCACATTATATTTGATCTGTGCAAACAATGCACGTATTTTTAGCTTAAAGTATGTTATGATTATTTATTTTGAGGATGGAATGTATCATACAACCAACTCAGTGAGTATAATCACGAAGGAAACACGGTACCTACAACACATCAGGGCTAAGAACATGGAAAAGCTATTCAAAATCTATGAACTAAAAGTCTCACAGGAACAGAATTCCATTCTTTTTCAGGGGGACAAAAGAGGTTTGTGTTCTACAGAAGACGTTTAATACAAGATAAAATATATTCAAAAGTTCCTTTATTTGTCTTACTGCAACCCATGAAGTTCTACTACCAGTTAAAACTGAAAGAAGACTGTACCTATATGCTAGAATTTAACACAAACTCTTTTTGAGAAAATTAACTGTGTAAAGCATGAAAGTATTTATCCTTATGTTAACTAACAAGTGGTTGTGCAATTCTAAATGTCTATGTTAGCTCTCAGTTCTTTGGCCTATCACAAATTTGATGCTGATACTGTCTTGAATGCCCCTGAAAAATAAATAAATGACTAGCAGCGACATAGCCAAATAGCCAGACACATTCATTGTACTTAATATACAAGGTCATATTTTAAATTTAGGTGCTAGTGCTGATGTTTACACATAAAATCGGTACTTGTATGCCTGGATGCTGGTTGAATTGTAAATATAAAACAGGAAACTCAAGTTTGCATGTAACTTTTCAAAGTATTATCAGTGATTTTAAATGCAGTATAAAAAAGCTTATAGGTTATTATCTCTACAGGTAATTTTATGTTTTATATCCCCAATTACCTCCTTAGAGATTTACCGTATTTTGAGCCATCAGTAAAAGGCACTTGTATAAGATGAAATCTCAGCTCCACTGATGTCGAGACCAAATCTCACTGACTTAACAGAGCCAAATTTTTTTTTATAAGCTGAACTTGATAGCTTGCTACATTGCACAGGGTACCTTGAGGAGTATAGGAGGCTTAATAATCAAGAGTGTTGATCCAGCAGTGTTGATTGTTACAGGCTTTTGATTATCTTGCATTACAGCAAAAGCATCACACTTTACAAATACATGTTCCATTTTCCACATACACTTACCCTCTTAACTGGGAGCTCACTGTAAACATAATTTGATTTCCAGTGAGTTTTGATATGTAAGTGCAAAATGATATTTATTGTTATGATTCATCCATTCATTTTACTTTGATTTGCTGCTTGATTATTTGGATAACAGCATCACTAATGAATTTTAGGAATAAATGTTGTTTCTGCAATGGATAGGCATGAATATGTTTAATTGATATACTCTTATTTCACCAAGTCTAGTGTAAAATACAGTACTTAAAAGAAAAATATTATCAAGATGGTGCATATTTAATCTAGAAGTTATTTCTAACCAGTTTATCAGTCCATTTTAATGCCTACACTACTATAGTGACAACAGCAACATATCTTCAAACTAAAGAGAAATTAACTCTTAACCTAAATGTTCTGACTATATTTTGAGTAACACTGTACTATAACACAGACATTTCTAGGGTTTATGTCATCAGAGTACTGTAAGTAACACATGTAACATTGTTACTATTTTACTATTTGTTACTATTTTACTGTTAGTCAAAAAGTACTTGCAAAATGGTCAAAGCAGTTTTAGAAAATTTTGTTGTATCATTAGTACGATGTAGGAGAAGAAACTTCAGTGATAATGGTACATGGCTGTACATGTCAGTGTAGCTAACCCTATTGCAGTTGAAATGGGAGGTCAGCAATGTATTGTCTTCTCTGTTACCCACTGCTGATTTCCTGTTTTCACAACAGAATGTTATCACTAAAGAAAGCATTTATTTTCACAATACCGTCCTCCCCAGAGTGGCAGTCTCTGGTGTTTAATAGACAAGAGCCAGATTAAAACCTGTTCACAGGGTTTGTTGTTTTCTGTATCCTTTGTAGACCTGAACTGGCCTCTCTGAGTATAGCTGACTGAAGAAATGTTTTTACATGGACTGTCACAAATGTGGAAAAATGATAGCCTTAACTTTAGCTCATATTCCCTAAGTTTTAGTTGCTCAGATAAATGGCAATACAAATGTCATATAAATCAAGGGATGACAAAACCCTGAAATCCTAAAAAAGGTTAATTGTACATTTATAAGAGTGTAACTGATTAACTTGTGATCAAATTCAGTGATTTGTCTTGCTTTCACAATTAGGAAGTCCGAAATAGATTCCAATCTTCAATGAAGCTCTTACTTGTGTAGAATTCTGCATTAGTCATTATCATAGATGCAATCTGAAATGGAAATAATGGAAATTAAATGCAAAAATATTGGCATTGTGTAGTACTCAAGGATTAAGTTATTTGGTGTAACCGAATAGTAACTGTATTTTTTGAAATGTTCAACATACCATCACCAATATCATCGTAAATCTCTCCATCACTGTAAGTTAAAAAAAGAAAAATAATGTATTAAAAATTGAGACGAGATATGTACTACTATTTGCATGCAGATACAAAATAGTGTAGCATTATGGTGCAGACATGCTATAAAATAATTCATTTCTTAAATAGAAAAGTGCAACCTTTGTGGTAATAGAACAGTCTTGAGCAGGATGGTCAGGTCAAAGGATTTTCAGTGAAGGGTAGAGCTGGATTAATTTATTTCTAATGTGAAAGGCTTGCTTTATTAAAAGGTTGGTTTTTTTTAATTAAGTTTTTAAGTAGCTATTCTAACAAACTCAAGGAGGTGTTTCCATAAAAAAAGGAAATACTGATTTTTTTTTAAATGAAAACCAGAAAAGATGACTTACAAAAAAAGAGCATGCCCTATTTGTTTCTGTACTTGGCAATGACATAATGGTTTTGGAGGAGCAACCTTTTAGATAATGAATTTGGGTAATGTCTCTAAATGATACATGCTCCATGAATAGGAATTTTCAAAATGTGTCACTTAGATACGTGAACAGGCCCATGGAAGCCAGTAAGGCTGTATATATATATTAAGTTAAACGTGTGTATAAGTGTTTGCAGGCCTCAATTCTAAAAGTGATATTTGGTTTGACATTTAAGGGTCTAAAAGCCCATTGAAGGAAATTGAAAGGCTTTGTCTGACGAGAGTTTTGGATTGGAACCTAAATGTTGAACTCCATGCAATTATTTTGAGCAACACTGAGCCAAATCTGCTCAATCTCAGTAAGACAGAAATAAAAATAAACCTAAAGAAAAACTGGTCTCTTTTAGTTGAACACTTGAAAATGGCATCAATACATTTAATCACATTAATGTGCGGTTCTGTAATAGATTCTAGTACCAGTAATGCTTAATTTATGTGATTTTTCATTATTTAAACCACAGTTGATGTTTAAGCAATGAGAAATGGGGCCTTGGAAAGTTTCCAGCATGGATATATGTGACTAACTCTTGAGAAATCTGAATTCCATAAAAATAACTCAATTTGCAGGACTAGAATGACATATTAAAATAATTACATTTCACTTTTATTTAGCAAACAGTTTAGAACAAAAGTGAGTATTATAACAACTTTTTCAAAAAGATCACTTTGTACTTACTTAACTAAATTGCTTCTCAGAACATAGCCATCTGTAAAATTGAAACATACATATATTTAAGTTAAATTTAAATATTCATATTATTTCTTCTGTTGCTAGCTCTAGTGAAATGCAGTTTTTCAGCTATTTCAGATGGAAAGACATAATAGATGGACAACAATTACAATGGATATGTACTCGAAGATTTTACTACGTCCAATTTTAATTATTCTTGTCTGTTTGTTTAGTATGATGTGGTGCCTTAGATAGGGAATCAGAATACTACAGTAGCTCCAAGACTAGTTATATGTCTACTGTGACACGTTCTTTACATATTAATAAAACGTCATTTCTCTTCTTTCATGACAATAATTTCCATCATGTACAAAACTAGTGCTGAAAGGAAAAAAATAGTAACACAAGTTGTGCAAAATTAGGTTTTCATCTTATATTTTAGTTTCCTGGTTGCATGAAGAGGGTGTGAAACAATAGATATTAACACAAAATATAGTACAGTTCACAAACTAAAGCACAAAAATGTGGTATTCTAATAATCACATAATAATATTTATAATAATAGCCAACAGAATTATGTATAGCTTCCTACAGGGACAAAAATGTCTTTCCAAATGTATATAACCATTAATTATCATTAGCTGTAATTGTTTAAAATTAACTGTATCATATTGGTAAGAACTGTTTCTATAGATAATGGAAATACGTTAGAAAAGCTACTCACTAGTGAGTTCTCTGTTGTATTATTAATGAAATCAGATAAAACTACACATATTCTTCTTCAATATATTTAATCTCTCGAAAAAGTTACTTGATTGCTTTGGTAGAAGATATCTACTGAATACTTGTTAACTGGTATAACATATGCAAGCAAAGAGAAAGCCATAACAATAATTACTTATTTGTAGGTAGGCATTATTATGTTGGTATTGAATCAGGACAGTTCTAAAGAAGAAACATGATCTTATGTTATATTTGAAATTACTAGAAAAGTTTCCTTCTTTTAGTCATTAGGAGGCTTAAATAATCACACTAAAATCATGTTTTTAGTCATTAATGCACAATTTGTAGGTTTTAGAATAAATTTATTAATTTGATTTGTAAAGTTCCTTGAATTATTGGAGCTGCTACTGCTCCATGTACTTAGAGAAATCATTATATGGTACAGAAAGTATATTTTTCTGCTAGTATTTTTCGTGGTGATCCTTCAGGTCAGTCTAGCTGAATCCCCAGATTCTTACTGTTTCACCTTAAGGAATTATTTCCTCCTTCATGTGAATTTTTCCTTCCTGACAGACAAGATACAAAAGTATCTTTTCATTATTAAATGCACAGTAATGTCCAGCTAAAGAATCTCTCTATTTTGTGTTAAGCCTTTTTTACATCCAAGCCCTGATTTTGTTTTAACTGAAAATGCCCTTTTCAAGATCAGTAACTTTACTAATAGGGGAAACTTTCCCTTATAAGTTGACATCAGACACAATGTGCTAATAGTGTTCCCAAAAGCTGCTGAATTATCAACTGGACAATGTTTTGATTCTTGAAAATGTCTTATGATTCCTCTGTGGAATATTGAAAAAGTTACCTGCCAAGACTAATATCCCAAATAGTCCTGCCAATAGCAATAAGTAACTAATTCTTACTATACAGCTTTTCTTCATAAAGAAACATTTGTATAATTAATTTTAACTTGGACTATTTCTGTCTTATAATAGGTAGGTATCAGATATTGCTATAAATCTGAAATGTAAATTAGTTTTTTTCCAGGATGTCCTAGAGGAATTGCCATATAAAAAGTTGATCAGTGATTTGCTCTGTAAAGACAAAAGACAAAACATTGCGTTTTTAAAGAAACTTTCTGTCTTTTGCTAGAGCTGAAGGTTGCCTAAAAAGGCATTAATTTCATGTGATAATATTTTATTTGACACTAATCTGCTTTAGCTTCTGTTTAAGACTTAAAAGTTAAATGAATAAAAAAATAGTACTCTGCATTTAATATTTGATTGCAGCTACATAAGATAAAAATTGCTTAATTTGCCTGTACTTATATCTTCAAGGTCATGAAGATCTGATACCTAGATGAATTCTATTGTAACTTTTGCCTACTGAAAATGTTAAACTTCAGGTAATCTTCAATAGCCAAAGAACCCAGTGCTACAAGATTTTCAATCACCTATTCTCTCAGACTGATTGCAAGTCTGTGCACATAAGGAAGGCTCTTTCTATTCAGGATATTCTTAGCTTGGTTGTCTTTCCTCAGATTTTATTATCTAGTTTACAGGCATGGAAACTGATTTTTTTAAAAGATACAATCTTTTAAAAAAATCTGTTTATGCAGAGTCTAATGATTTCCAGGACTCCTGAAGTCTCCTGGGAATCATTTAGAATAATTTGGCTAATCTAATCTTCTCTGTTTCTTCTTTTAATTTTCTCAAGTAAAATACATGAAAGCAAAATTTCTTTGCTACAGTCATGGTGTACAAACACAGTGTGCTTGCAAGCGAGACGTGCACGTGACAGTCCTTCTACTGCTGCAAAGCATAAGCTAGGTTCTTCTGGCAGTCCTTAGCCCCTGAATACGTGAGAGATACAGCCCTTGCTGATCTCACACTATTTCAGACTTACTAATCCAAAAGTACATGTCCAAAGTTTCTCTTTCTAACAAATTTATTCCTATTTATAGGCTTCCATAGTATGGAACAAAGCACCAGGTCAGCACACTCATCTTGATTGCTTAGCACCACTGAAAGCTATGACACATCATGCCAGCTGCTCTCTGATAGTGTAAAGGAAGCTTGGAGAGGACACAACTTTCAGGCACTGAAGTCCATTATATCCTAATGTTTAAGCAAAATCCATGAAAGTGAATTGAAGGTTTTTGTGTATTTCAAAAGGTGTGTGGGTCAGACCAAGGCAACAGTAAGAAGGAATTTGAGAAAGTAAATGAGAATCAGTACTTTGTTTCACTTTTGAAATTTCAAATAATTTCATAACAATTGAAATAAGTCACAGCAGAATATGTTCCTAATGTCATCAGCCCTTGCTTAACAAGGTGGGAAAACATTATAGTATGAAGCTATGGAAGCGCTTAGTAAGTTAACAATCAAATAGAAGAGTTCATGTGCAGGAAAGTAATCAAAATGTCTTTAATTGTTGATTTTCAGTCTATCTATCTCGCCTTCAAAAGGTAGAATCATAACTTTAAGATATAAGGAAGCAGAGCAACTTGAGCAAATAACCAAAACTATAATGCATTTAACTAAAGTAGGATTCAAACTTTACTTAAAAATGTGAAAATTGACAGAGATCTATTTAGAGGCTTTCAGGAAGGATATTTTTATTTGTCTTGCTCTTTTATGCATAGCAAAGCAGTAGATCCTGTCACTATTTGAAAGGCTTTGAAGACTATGTGAGAAAAACAGCCAACATAAACTACTTTCTACTTTATTAGCTTGATTCGAAAAATGCAGCATTGAAAACTGCTGTT
Source organism: Pterocles orientalis (assembly GCA_011057875.1). NCBI lineage: Eukaryota > Metazoa > Chordata > Aves > Pterocliformes > Pteroclidae > Pterocles > Pterocles orientalis. The sequence continues at coordinate 338,544 of WKFP01014819.1, forward strand.
CGGGAAGTGGCTACACTAGTGCAATCCATATTTTGAAACACATGTGTGTTATTATGCAAGAAATTCTTCCTCACTGTGCAGGCCTGCCAGGAGGAAGACTGTATTCCAGACTGTAACAGTTGAGTGCAGAGGGGGAAAAAGTAGAAGGAAAGTTAATCCCCTTCAGAGATTTATGACATTGGACTGTCTTCTACATAGGTCAGAAGTAAAAAGTAAAGGTGAGCAGAAGGAGGCTGCTACTTTGCTACTTGTGTCTGTTTCTATACAAGTGAATTTTCATTTGGAGATTTGAAAAGCAGTATAACAGAAGCACATCAAGAAATTGAAACTAACAGTAGATGGTCCAGACTTCTCCAAAAATGCAGAAACGTCTGCCAATGCACACCCTGGCCAAGGGTTTCAAACAAACACTGAAAGGCTTCACACAGCTCCCAAAACAAGGAGACGTGCCAAGGAGGACGTATGCCTTGGATCAGCTGGGGGCTGGGGAGAAGACCCCCGAGCAGTTTCCCCCTCCAGCCTGTTCAGAAGGTTAAACTCCCATCTCTGGCAATACAAAGTAAGAATAGTTATTGATTTTCCCTTGGCTGCAATCAATTGGCAACTGCTTCCCAGAGGTGCAGCAAGGATTTTACTTTTACTGGATTCTGTGGGGTATCATAGCTATACTCTTTTCGGCAAACAGAGGGAGACAGAACTAACAAAAACATCCGCTAATCTTAGTTGGTGCAAAGTAAGATTTATGTAAGTAAGTTGTCCTTTTTCTCACATTTGGTATCTCTTGTCTATTGAAGTTTAAATTTTTTAAGACAAGCTGCTCTTAAAAGACAGTAACAAGACAACTACAGTCTACATCTTGTCAAGCACCAGGCAAGGAAAAAACTAGTTTCTGCTTTAATATGAAGGGGAGATGGTTTTTTACATGCCCTGATGCAATCATTCTCTGACAATTTGATTTGTGCTACAGCTTTTTAATAAAACTTACATTTCCCTTCTTCATTCCTGCATAGGACCATGGTATCATCTGTTCTTTCTATAATTTCAAGAGACTCTCCTGGTTTAACTTGTAAATCTTTAGATCCCCATCTTCTCTGGGGCAAATCCTGGATTGTGGTGGTAGAGTAAAGAACTTTAATTTCACCTTCAAACTGTAGAAATAAAATAAAGATACATAGTTAAAAACCATCAATGTAAAGCTTATGATCATGCACTTTTTAGGCCAATATATTCCCATTTATTACTAATTTTTTTAAAAATCCTCAAGTAATTGTTTATGCTGTGTAGCGTGTGCCCATGCTTGCCACTTAGATTTACAAATGCTCAGATTGCTATTTTTACGAGTAGTAATACTTTAGTTTTCAAATGCAAAATAGTGGATTATTTACAAATTAGGGAATGCAAACTGGACAACAACATAAAGATACGTTCATCTTTATATTTTATGTGAACAAAACTTTCTTTGAACAAAACTTACTTTGAACTTTTTCCTGAACTCTTTCTCTTTTCTTTCCATCTTTTTACGCTTTTGCGAATCGATTTCATCTGTTTTACGTTCTTCAAGGCCTGCTGATTTCGATGTACTAAAACAAGAGGTTACAGATAAAACCATAATTAGCAACACATCTGAGGTATTGACAATCTTTCTGATAATCTTAGTGAAAATGCATCTGCCTTCATGTGTCTTTAGTATGTTTTTGTGGCTCTACAAAACTAATATGGATAATACAATACAGGTTTGATTTCAAAAGAATTAAAGTGTTGGGGTTATCTTTCCTATTTCTTTAATAGTTCTGATATTAATGTATCTATCATGTAAATGAATATAGAAAATTATTCAAAGTATGTAGCTGCTACAGCAATGAGAAATTTACATCTACCAAAAATAATTTTAGGTAAACAATACCCATCAGTTTAGAATCTCTAGGCAAGGAGCAATCTTTGTGAAGTCTACGTATCTCTGGGCAATAGGCTGAATAACACATATCCCACCATGGAGGCAGGTGGAGCATCTTAGCCTTTTGTACAACAGCTGTGTTAGTCCTATGCTCCTGTAGAAGAACTTGCTACATCAAAGAATCTGCATTACATGACCCGTTTCAAGTTCTGTTGTTTTTTTCAACTTCCTGATACCTTTGACTTGTGCCAATGAGCATGGAAGGGTTTCATGCTCTATCTGCCCTTCCAGATGCTGTATCTGGGGATTTAAACTCTGACACTCCTCTTTGATCCTTCCTGATGTCTGTAGGAGTTGCGGATGACTGATGATGAATTTATGTGCGTGTGTGAACTAACCTAGATGATGTTAGGAGGGCCACATCTCTCCTTTGGATATACATTTCAAAAAGCTCTCATGTTTTAATGCCTTCAGACTAGATTATTGTAGTGCACTCTGTAGCTCCACCTGTGTGGAGTTAGTGACAACAGACTGAGACATGCTGCAGTCATCTTCAGAGATGCGCCTGTGCTCATAACACATCTGTGCTCCAGAGATGGCCATAACTTCCTGGTTCTGGGATAAAAGTTTTCCAAGTTGAACTTTACACCTCCAGATGTGTTTCAGACTTATAACACAGGACACTGTCTCATTTTCTCTTAAAGTACTGCAGCAATGGGGATCAAGTACTTATCCTAACAGTCCCCAGATTTTGATAGGAAGAGGACTGCACACAGAGACTCTACAATGGAGTACCTTTAGGCCATGCATTCATTTCTGCCTCTTGTCCCTCAGGGACTGAATTTGTTGAAATTCAAAGCATGCTTATTTATTCTATGGTCTAATTACTATTTCACTCATAAATGAAGGCAGGGAACATCCGACTGCCATTGTCAACAGCAAGTTTAGGAGAACTACAAAACCTGACAACACCAAATAAGACACACATTAGTAGCAATCTGCCTTTACTAAATACTTTGAAAATGTTTCACAGTGTATTACAGATTTCTAATCAGGGGAGTGATTCCCATTTTCACTTGCCTGAGTTCAGGTGGTGGAGGAGGGAAGTCTGAAGAATCTATGTCATCATAAACATCATTGTCTCCACAAGCTGAAACCATAGTGTTTAACAGAATGGAAAATTATTACGTGATCCTTGAGTAGGGAATACATTGTGTTACTATCATACTGTAGCTAAGTCGGCAAGAAATTCTGGCAAGTACTGTATCCATTTACCATCTATAGTAACTGTGGCTTCTCTGTTTTGTACAATCAAATACTACTGTGCAAAACAAGTAACAGCCAACCTTTTCAGAATAAGACTCTTTATTAATAATAGTAGGTATTCACTGATATTTTAATCTTCTTAAACAAGTTTTAGCATGTTGGCTAATGCAATACCCTTTAATCTTCATTTTAATCAGTGCATTTCCCACTATGTTGCATCAAAGTATATTTTTGGGGTTCCATTTTAATGTACACTCAGGCACTTCTATACCACTCAGGTCAAAGCAACATTACTTGGAAGTGGATAGGAATCACATGTATGTTAGGTTTTAGGCCATCTTGCAATGCCAAAGCAGTGAAAAGAATTCTTACCCCAAGAATATACTTTGAATCACATCCAGCTTATTTGTAGAGAGGAAGTAATCATTCAACTCACCAAACAGTGACTAGAAAAATCACAGTAGGAGCCAAAAGGTTTATAACTCAGTTCAGGCAACAGCCTCAAAAATGGTGGGAACTTGCTTTTTATTCCATGGCTGAGCTGATATTTATGAGTATCTTAAAATTATGCTATCTTACAAAGCCACTGTGAGTGAAAAAATAACAACAAGCATCTTTTTTTTACTTTTGAAGTCTTGCATTAAGTGTTTCTTTCCAAGTGTATCTGTTTATACACAACATCAAATAAAATGAACTAGTGGAAATCTCACACAGAAAAATCATGACTTCTTAAAAAATGCATTAGGTTGTTTTCCAGAGAGCTTGCAATGTATTTATATCTCCTTGTTTGTAGCAAAATCAGTCAATATTTGAAATTTCTTTGCTGGAACTGGGTAAGCAATGGGAAATCCTGTTTCCTTCCTTGGTTGTATTTTTGTGACTAGCATGATACAGAGTAATGTCTACAAAAAAAAGGATCAGGAATCAATATAGAGACTGAACAATAGGCTATTAATTACCTTTTCCAAACTGCTTTGTTGAAGAAGACATGCTGGAAAAAAAAGATGCTCATTAAGTATTTATATCACATTAACAGGCTTTTGCATCATTTAAATAATTTTAAAAACTTGCAACAAACACAGAAACATAGAATGGTTGGGGATGGAAGAGACCTTAAAAATCATCGAGTTCCAACCCTCCTGCCATGGGCAGGGGCACTTCCCACTTAACCAGGTTGCTCAAAGCCTCATCCAGCCTGGCCTTGAACACCTCCAGACATTTTGAAGTTCTGCTGACACCAGCAATACTCATGGACTAAATGTATTTTTATCACTGAATCAAAGTAAACTGAATGAGAGAAGATGGTGGTAAAAACACCAATTGCTGATCTAACCTCTAGGCAAGCTGGGTAGAAGACAATCTTTGCATTTTTCTATTTGGCAAATTTGGATTAATGGGACTAAATTTACCAGTTTATCTCAGCTATGTTGTACTGGTAAGCAAAGTACATTTTATCTGAGTTTACAGCAAACTTAAATCACCAGAGTGTCATGAAGATGACAGATTATTTTGGTACTCTTCATCAAAAAATTATTTAGTATACTTTAATTACCAGAGTTATGCAACAAATACAGCTTGTTAAGAGAGTAATTATATTATGCAGGTGAAAAGAAAGGAGGTCAGTGTTTTTTGCAGAAAAGTATCATCTTGAGCTGCAATTTGATGCATGATTCATTACGCTGCTGTGAGAACATGTTAGTAGCATGTGATCAATGCCTTATCAGAATTAGTTAATATGCATTGTGATTTCCTGGCAGACTCTTACAACAAATCTCCATTATCTTCTGCCCCATTGACTTTGGTTGTTTTTTCTCGTACACTTTTCTTTTTGTCATCTTTGGCTTTTAGCCTTTTCAAGATTCCCCAGGACCAGATACCATTCTTATCTTCATCCTGCGATACAGACCTTTGGAGTATGCATGCAATTATCACAATGTAAAATATAACATTCTTTTTGAAAGGTCTAGTTTAAATTCTCCATTGATGGACATAATTCATTTTAATGCCAACAATGTATATACCACAAGGTGAAGACACTTATTTAAATGCTAAACACTAAAATGCTAAAGTAGAAATAAGTATGTTATGTCTTTTGTAGATATTGAGATATATTTGTAGGTATAGATATTAATCTAGTGGCTTACTGTTTCCATGTTGTTATTCAGCAAGCTAACATTTTAGTTTGTTATTTTCATTTCAAAGCTATTCTGTCTAGTTGAGGATTTGGGGATTTTCATGATTATAGATGGTTCTTCTGACAAACCAAAATTAATTACAGAACAAAATTTCTCCAAAAGACCAAAGAACCTTTTTTTTTTTTTAGCTTCAGGAGTCCATCCTGATGTAAGTAATACAGTAGTAAGTAATACTTACTACTTATTACGTCTAATTAAAAAATACTAAAAACTGAAATGAAAACACTGTTAAAGTATTTAAATGGTATAAAAACATACCTAGTTACAGCATCTTCATCATCAATGCCATGATAAATTTCTTGATCTGAAGGAGAAAGTGGGGACATCTCTTTAACAGATCAAACAGTGAATTAGTGCATTTATATTTAATGCTGCTAAATAGGGTATTAATTACTGGTCTCTTAAGAATGTCAGATGTGTGTGCAGTTTGTTCAGTATCCTTGCAAATTGAAGCTTTCTTTAAACCAGCACAGCCTATTTGTTAAAACAGTGATTTAAACTTATTCCAGTTGGGAATGCTGTCCACAGCATTTAAATGTGGTACTGCCAACCGCAAGTGCATGAACACTGAAAACAAATGCATTTACACTTTATTGGACAAAATACTAACTGGCTGATTATGTCCCACCCTTTATGATGATAGATGACTTTAAAATTTTTGTGTGTGACTTGAGTGATGATTGAAAATGTCAGATCAACACTCTCAAACACTCTTGGCAAGTGACATCTTTTGTTCATCCACAGAACTCAGAAGCAAGTGCAATGTAAGATTTCCGTTTCAGTCTCAGTTCTGACCTTTGAGCCCCTCCTCCTTCAGTGCAGGGTTAGCTTAGTTTCCATGTCCAATTCTAGTCAGTGGTCAGAGTAATCACTGAAATCTGTACTTAGCTGGCAGCAGCTTCATTCAGCACTGCCAGGGGATGCTTCTGCTATGACTAGTATCTAAAGTCTAAGCTGAGAAGATGAGCTGTGCTGTTGTGATCAACAGAGAACGCTACATAAATATATGTGCTACCAAAGGGGAAACTGAGTTTGAGCGTGTGTTCCTGACAGTGTGAAACTGCTGCAGTCATGCTGGTTAGGGCTCCAGAGTATCGCTGAAACTGAGGTTCCCCTTAACTCTACCTGCAAAAATGCAGCTTTAGTTGGTAGTATTACTATTTCAGAACGGGCTTTCTTCTTCACAAAATCTCTTAATCATGTTAATGTTTTGACAATTATATCTGTGCTGTTGTGTGGGATGGTTTACCTTCACACACACACAAAAGTTTTGTCACCTTCTGGCATGCTTCTGATACAGAGTATCTGGAGACAAAAATTCTGTCATGCCCTACTTCCCATAGGTGGGAAGAAAGTTTATTTCACCACAATGCTTCCTTGTTTGTTGCCTGTTAGCTAACATTCAGCATACTTATGGATAATTACTGTGTTATTTGGAAGCTGCAGAGGTCTGGATTTGAAGGTAAGCAGTACACTGAAACAACTCCCCCCAAAAGTATATGTAGAACTTACTTCCAGCTCCACTTTGACCACCACTCTGACTGGAAAAGCAAATGAGAGATGTTTTAGAGAAAAACAGTCATCCTTTGGAAGAAGAAAACACCTTGATTACCCATCAATTTCGTAGTTATTAGTTCTAAACTGTTGGGTTTGGCACTTGTTTACATTGCCAGCTGAGCTCTAAAAATTCTGCACTGGAAGCTCAGGCACACACTTTCATGTTCTATATGGGCAACAACTAAATGTGCCAGTTCTTTTTTTCTCTCTGTTTTCACCACACTCACATCGATTTCTTACAGTCAAATAGTAGTTGCATTCTCACAAATGCTAAAGAAAATGTGTCACCTAATTCATAAGTGAGCTAGCTCTTAGATGAGGAGAGATTAACTTTTAGTAGATTCAGGTAAAGCAGAAAAAAATACTGGTTTTTTTTTCATTGGAAATAACTACAAATCAGAAAAGAGTATTTTAAAATATAATTCATAGTAATTTGAAGGGGAATAAGAGAGAGAATTATCAATATAATCTTCAGTTAATATAAAAAGACAATATTTTATAAGCTACGAAGCAAATTCTCTGTTTTCATAAATCAATGCAGATATTTCAAGCCAATGAAGATGCACATTTTCATATGAGCATTCAGTCCCAATTGTTAGTAATTGGTAGCAACTGTTAACAGTTTCCAATAAAGTGTTATTTTCAAGGAAATGCAAACTGATATCTACAGATATAACAATTTACCATATTTAGAATATATGCCTGTTGAGATCTTTATACTAAAGTACAAATTATGTCTTAGGATCATAGGATAATTCATGTTGGAAAGGATCTTAGGAGGTTGCGTATTCTGCTGAGGATAGAAATATAATCTGACTGAACATTAGTGAGTACAACCACACTCTTGATATTCGTCCCTTATGAGGGGATTTTCTTGAGACGAAATAGCAAACAAATGAATTTATTGCTCAACTAGCTTTCATTGCGTGATGCTTTAAACCTCTAACTCTGTGTTTCCAACATTTCAAGGATTCCATACTAGCCCAGTATTCTAACAGTAAACAAAAAAAACCTGATAGGTTCGCAGTAGCTGAGATTATTTCCAGGTCAGAGCCTTACTTAAATTTATACATCAAAACAAAGCATTTGTTAAACTCTGTGCCAAGAAATCCTGAAATACAACAGCTCTACTCACTTAGTAATTTTGGAACATTAACGGCACCACCGATAATGAGACAATACTATTTGGTTAAGAGATTTTTTTAGTATGGCATTCTTACAGTGGTTTCAGAACATATTGATATGTCAGACCTTCCAACAATTCATGCTTGTGAACTGAACAGAATGCTATTAATCACCAGAGAACATAAAAATGTCATAATACAGCTTAAAGGATTTAACAAATCTGAGCCATTCATTCATCCTTCCAAATTCCTTACACTGTATGCAACAGTGTAAGTATTCTTCTTTGCTTTTGAATTCAGTAAATTTTCTAAATTCCTTGCATTGTGGTGATTACTTGTAATGCTTGCCATGGTGAAAAGGATTGGCCAAAGATACTTCTGCATCGAAGTACCTAATGCCTGGATTACCTAAACAACTAAAGCAACTCTTCTGTCTAGGTTATGATGCTATGAGACCAATGTGTGGAGAGGAAAAGCAGTAGACGTGGTCTATCTCGATTTCAGAAAAGCATTTGACACCGTCTCCCACAGTATCCTCGCGGCTAAACTGAGGAAGTGCGACCTGGATGATCGGGTAGTGAGATGGATTGTGAACTGGCTGGAGAAAAGAAGCCAGAGAGTTGTGGTGAATGGGATGGAGTCTAGTTGGAGGCCTGTATCTAGTGGAGTCCCCCAGGGTTCGGTATTGGGACCAGTGCTACTCAATATATTCATCAACGACTTGGATGAGGGAGTAGAGTGCACCCTCAGCAAGTTTGCTGATGATACGAAACTGGGAGGAGTGGCTGACACGCCAGAAGGCTGTGCTTCCATCCAGCGAGACCTAGACAGGCTGGAGATTTGGGCGGGGAAAAATTTCATGCAATTTGAATATGAGAAAAAGCTTCTTCACAGTGAGGGTGACAGAGCACTGGAACAGGCTGCCCAGAGAGGTTGTTGAGTGTCCTTCTCTGGAGACATTCAAAGCCCGCCTGGATGCGTTCCTGTGTGATCTGATCTAGGTGTTCCTGCTCCGGCAGGGGGACTGGACTAGGTGATCTTTCAAGGTCCTTTCCAATCTCTAACATTCTGTGATTCTGTGAAAAGTGATATTGAGCAACGATGTGGAAGAATCTCAGATTCAAAACTATACTGGTTGCTTAAAGAATGCCAGACTGAAGGCAGATCTTTCAAAGTGCTGTTTCTGGAGCTTATGGGGACATTCTGGAGCTCATGGGTATGTTCTAGCAGCTGGGGATGAGTTGCACCCTGCAGCCAGCCTGTCCCTTTATTCCAGCCAGGCCTCTAAGTTAAGCTGCTGGGAAGCAGTAAAAGCAGGTGTAATGGCTGAGTGTTTCTAGATGGTTGTCCTACACACTGAAATCTCTACACCCATAGGCACATCTCTTATCTGAATCCTGAAATATGTGTTTTTGCACATCAGGATATGTAATGGAGGATGAGTACTGGTTTGTTGCGTCACATGACGGAAGCAGACTTTTATGTGAGGTCAGGTAACAGACATACCATCATGATGTCAGGTCATGTGACCTTGTTACAAGATCACTAGGATATTTCCCTGCAAGCAAGTTTGATACATTGCTGGAGATGGCACTTCTCTAGCTGCAGATCTATTTGACATGAAAAATATGTCATATTGAAGTAGGGAGTCTGCAACGTAGCACCACATGGCAAATACATGTGAGACCGTGCCATAGAGGAGAAGTTTCTGATGAAGTCAGAAAAGTTTAGCTCATACCCATACAGGCCTTATTTTCAGGACTAAACACATTAGCTGAACTCTCTTCTGAAAGGCCATCCTAGTCATGCTTCCAGAAGTCCCTTCTCTTCAAAAGAAAGAGGTAGCAAGACTCATAATTTGAGAGCAATGAGGTTGATCAGGAGTTCCCCAGTGTACTGAGTGTTTCCATTGTTTTTAGTCTTTTAATTTCACATGCTAGAAAAGGCAGTATGTAACTTCAAAAGACAGAACAAGAAAAGAGAAGGAGGCAGGAGATTTGCACTTCCTGCAGGTGATTTGTAATCCTGCTTGTTTTACACATTTTTCTCTTTTGGGCAGTGATGCTGTAGCTCCTTTTCCAATAGTATGGATTGCTCCTGAGTATGAGTGTTTAGAGATGTCAGATTCCAGAATCCATTCTTGTTCCTCTAACTACTTCAATCTGAATAGCTCAGTTACACGTTTCTGATATAATTGGCTGTTATTTTGTGACAAGAGTCTGCATTGTTGTTGTAGAACTTCCCCTGTCTAGGCTGACTCAGGTAGAATCATTGGTTCCTTTTCACGCATTCCTTATCCATACCTGCTAATACTGTCCTGCTCTCCAACATCATCATACACTTCTTGGTCACCCTCTGGATGTTTCACAGCAGGTCTTGTAGATAGTTTTTGCTTTCCTCTTAGAGAATCATAATCAATCTCCACCATGGTTGTTTTAATGTATCCATCTAAATGAATGAAACTGTGTAGTTAGGCAGAGATAGTTTTAAAGCTCGTAGTAAAAGGATGAGTTTAACAGGAGGTTTAGACTCAGTGATTTTTTTTTTTTTTTGTATTATCTTTGAAAACTTTAAAGGAAATGTCTTATTCCAAGCAGCCTCAGCTTGAGTCTTTGTGTGTCTGCACAAGTACAAATCTCAGCTCTTTTTCAGATCTACCTGAAAACACTCCTCAGCTGATGTCAAGTTAACTTCACCTTTATCTTCTTCTCTCTACAGCAAAATAATTTTCTGTGCAGATTCCAGGAATCATGGAGCAAGATCCCTTTCCCAGCTAGCCTTAGGACTACTGCTGTTTTGCTCTGGGTCATCTCGCTCCAGGTGGTCACTCTCCCAAGGCCTTCCACCCCCCCCCCCCCAGTCAGCTCTCTGTCTGGGACGCTCGG
>WKFP01014819.1:350127-454846 GCA_011057875.1 Pterocles orientalis
TGCGGTTTCAGGACTCTCTCTGCTCTGGGATCGTTAGCCAGGAACAGGCTGAGCCTCGGTCATTGGGGGGGGGGGGAAGTATCACTGTGTATCACTCATTTGTATATTTGTATATAGTATTATTTTCAATGTTATTGTAGTTTAGTTGTTAAATTATTCTCATCTCAACCCACGAGTCCTTTTTTTCCGTTTACCTCCTTAATTCTCTCCTCTATCCTAGGGGGTGGTGGGGTGGGGATTGTGTGAGTGGGTGTGTGGTTTGGCCCCCAGACAAGGGCAAACCCATCACAATCATCAACCCCTTATCATACTCATAGAGCCACTGATGGTATTTATAGAATTAGAGAAATGTATTGGATTTCAGACAAAATAAAATCTAGAAATCAGCTAGAAACTTTCTGTAGGAATAGGAACAAGATAAACATTTAAACAGGACTTGTACTTTAAACAGGACCTGCTTCTATTTTAGGAACAACCATGTTGTTTTTAATACAAAGACATGGAAAAATACAATCCTTCTTACTTGCACTGAGCCAAGTTCTGATGCTATTTGAAGGCTGACATGGAAGTGCCTCTTAATAGGTCCATGAAAATACCAACACATTGTTCCTATCTTATTCTAGTGCCTATAGATGTTACATTATGTGGTGTAATAACTTCCTACTATGAACTAAGCCTTGCATGCCAGCTAATTACAGGAGGGTGAGTTGTGGTGATTATTTACTTTGTTGACCAATGAGTCAGCCTCAGTAAGGCTACTCCTTGGTGTAATGCTCACGTTTGCTGTCATACAGTGAAAACATTCAGGAACACAGTGAAGAAAGAGAACTCACAACATCCTTTTATCCTTCCCAGCCATTTTCCTTCTGGGTTGTCTGTGAGGCGAATTATTTCAATCTCATCCCCGTGTTTGACAGTCAGCTCATTCTTCCCTCCCTTGTGGTCAACACAAGCTCGTGCCTGATGAAGGACTTGAATGGGTCCCGTTAACTGCAGAGAAGCAACAAAAGAAATCACAGATGTGGAAAAATGGAGTTCTCTCCCAAACATTCAGACAAATGAGAAAATAATTGTAATGATGATTATTTATTTCACTGACATTTAAAATAGCCTAGGCAAAGAAACAGAAAGGCATCACTCCTTTCCCCAACTATCCAGTTTAAATTAATAATCAGGAATGAAAAGAGAAAGCACTGGCATAGCAGTAGAGCAGCTGAAGGAGTGACTGGCAGAATCACAGAAATACAAATACTAAAACCAGCAGGCTAACCTATGGAACCTTTCACAGGTTCACAAAACAGACATGTTTTTAATTCCAGTGGGCAGCTTCATGGAGTTCCAGTAGAATTACTCATATGAGTTAATGTTCATTAACATCGACAAGTCTGCCACGTAGTGTGCTGTGTTTACAATTCTACTCTATAAATTCTACTCATAAGAGATGATCACACTGTTTACTGGAGGTCATGATTCTCTTTGTGAGATCTTTAGTGTATGTTAGGGAGAAAATACATTGGATTTTAGTATTTGTGGCTTAAGATATATGTGATCTTGCAAAGGTTTGTGGTTGTTGATAATTATGGACTAGTTCAGGAATATCTATCCTGTATAGGTGGTGAAGAAATGGGAAAGAAAATACACATCAAAATGCATTTGTTTGCATTTAAGACTAATAACATACTTTAATGGCTTCAAGAGAGCAATCTGCAGTCTGAAAGCATTCAGTGCACTAATGCCTATACCTCACAATAGTGGTCTGAAAAGTAGACTCACGGCCTGACAAACAGCCGCTAACTCACTGTAATTAACTATTAGTATTTCCCTTTAATATTTGCTCCTCAACTCACGTCAGTCACTCCTCACCAGACCAAGGCCATGATGTGAGAGAATCACCATGGCTTTACTGTGTACAGAGTATAATAGGAAGAACAAAGCTGCCCACTGTGTGCAATGACACTGAAAGAAGCACAGTGGAGCATTGTGAACAGGCATTAAACAACAGAAAATGACTGGCAGATTTGTAAACTGTGGTAGCATGCTGACCACCAGCTATATAAAAACGTTACAAAACAGAAAGAACTGTCTCATCATTTAGCCCTTGGGCTTTGACAGTGACTGTAGCTCCCCTACATGTGCCCTGTTTCCGTCCTTCCTATTTAGGCTGGGAGTTCCTTTAGGTCCCTTAAGACCAAGGCAAGGACAATGTGTTGCAGTATAATGTTGAAATCTCTTAAAGGCTGGACACTGTTGTATCTGACTCCGGTGAAGCAAAAACCACTAAGTGTATTGGATCCGATTCCCACTTCTATTAAAGACTTCTGATGCTATTCTAGTGATATAAATTATTTTCTATCAGAAAAGAGAAAGGGAATGTTTTTAAGGCTTTTTTACATAGAAAGAACATGAGAAGCTAATTTAATGAAAGCTATGTAACCACTAAAAAAATGTCTTTGCCCTCAGTGGAGAGCCTGAAGTCAAGCATATGCCAGACATAAAAGAGTAGCTTAAACCTTTATTCAGAATTTATCCAGGTGCTTGAACTACTGTAACTATTAGTTTTGTAGCCAGATGAAAGGTGTATTTTGAACTCAGCAATGCTAAATAATGCTACTTACATTTCTTTGGCCACAAAACAAAAAGCTTACTTTGAACTTCTTCCTTATTTCCTGCTCTTTCTTTTCTTTTTCCTTTTGTTCTTTCTTCTCTTGGTCCATTCGTCTTTTTTCTTCCTTGTCCTGCTTCTTCTCTTTTCCCCTTGATGATCTGAAAGTGCATCACCAGGACTGAATGTAGCAGTGAAACAAATCTCACTAGAGCTTTTTTACCCAAGGTTAACAAGGAACTACCTATGATGGAAAAAGACTGCTCCCAGTGAAATCAAAGCTACAGATTCTAAACCCTGGTGTGGCTGCAACACAGAGTAAGCAGCCCTTTCTCTTATCTTACATATATAATTTAAAGTAGCTGTCCTCAAGAGGACAGCATGCCAGAAAAGTTTATCTGGAGGTAAGAGACTGACTGTATGTGTGCATGTCCAAACATCTCTGACCAAATTTTGGCAAGCAAGCTTGGAAACTGGTAGCAGCCTAGGTGTTTTGGAACTGGCTGCAGCTGTTAAATATTTACCCAGCCCATCAATAGTTGTTGCAGCCTGAACTGAAGCCTGAACTACCACTGGACTGTGGTTTAAACCTAGTTGAAACCTATTCCAGCAGTCTACACAAATGACAGTCAGTCTTCTGTGCTGCATCATAAATGTGTCTGTCATGCTAGGGTACATCTTCTGCTCTGCCTCATGAACTGGATGGTACTGAGATCTGGGTCCTGGGATGTAATTAGGACTACAGCTACTGCTCTGCCTTTTGCTGAAAACAGTTTGGCTGGAAGAGCTATGCTTTACAAACCCATTGGAACTGACTGAGTGGGGCTCCCTCCTCTTCCTTTTTTGGTACTTTTGCTATTTAAAAAAAAGACTGAATAAGGAAGTTTTAAAATTATCTATTTTTAAAGTGAATTCAACAATATTTTTTTTGCTGACAGTCATTCTACATCTGAAACAAGGTATTTTTTGTGTAGGCACTTTAGACAGTTGCTTATTCCCATTAATTAGAGCTTTTCTTTGGCTATTGTCATACAGTGAATCCCAATACATTTAGACATTGTCAGGGCAAAAGACTCCTCAAAGTAAAGGGCTAAATGGCAGAAGAATGAGCAGAACTTGTATGATGGCTCTGTAGCTATGCTAGGGGACTCAGGCTATGAGAACTGCAAATCCAGCCTCTCATAGGAGTTCTAAGTACATTTATCTAGAAAGCAAAAAAGCCAACCACAGCAGGAGATCTACAGTAAGTACCTAGGGAAGGAGCTTATTTTTCCTCCTAGGCTGTAATTCCGAACAGTGATTCAGACATGTTCCTTAGATCTGAGATCAGTCTTCTGTTGTCTCAATCACAGTAACCACATGAGTTTATTGCAGAAGTTTTTCCAGCCCAGGGCATAGCAAATCTAAATAGGAAAGAACCTGTGACCAACCTGACTTTCTCTAGGTGAAATAAATGAACACAATGATGCCTGGCAGGAACTGCAGTGGAATCACACTTTTGTGTCAGATTAGTATCTTTGTTATGAGCTTTTAGTAATAAAGATACAATAGGTTATAGAGTTTAAAATTACTACCTCATGTCATTTATGTCTTCATACATCTCTCCATCACTTTCTTGGCCCTATAAGAAAAATTCAGTTTTCAATGGCCTAGGTACATTTCAAAAGACATGAAGAGAATGGAGCTGCTATGTAAGCTTCATACAAACTGCACAGAAACACTCACAGCAAAATGTAAATGCAAATTGATTTAATCTTCCCAAGCCAAGTTACCACACTATTCAAAACCACTGTTCTTTTTTTTTTGACTGTGTTTTCATGATACCACAACTATAAAGTCCGTGATTGTTACAATCACACTAGTACACTGCTTAATCCGAAGTAGATGTTTTAATTGCAATGTTAGTCCTGCAAAACGTTTATCTGTGTTGATGACAGCACTGTAATGATGAAGGTGCCAGGGTTAGCAGTAGTTAAATTGGAACGTTAGTCATCTAAATGGGACTCAGATTACACAGCCCAGAGACTGTTTTAATTCTAATAGAGCCAGGTGCTTAAAGACACCAATCAAAACCTGTGCTTAACTGAAGCAAGCATTACTAGAATGGAACAGGGCCCTTTTTCTCTGGAGAATTTCATTGAAATTAAATGTCAGTGGAAACAGAAGAGGTGGGTTTGGTTTTTTTTAACGCAATTTTTGGTGTCTAGACAGCTTTGATAATTAGTTCCAGTTTGCTCTGCTTACCTTCACAATAAGTGCTTCTACAATTTACTCTCAATATACTGGATTCATTCTGCAATGAGTTTTCTAACACATTGAAGGGATTTTAGTAAATTTGTAAGTTTGTGATAAAAAGGATAGGTTTGTCATGGAGGATAACACTTACCCCCTCTGTATTTTCATGACCTATATGAAAAAAAAAATCAGGATATTTATTTTTTGCCACACAGAAAACAATTCATTATAGCATTAACAATTTACAAACTTTTAATAATACCAGTGATATTAACTAGAACTATGTGCAGGCTCTTGGCTTTTAATGAGGGTACGAATGCAAAAATCTGAGTTTTTCTAGGGTGCTTTTCTAGTACACTGTAAACTAGACACATCTACCAAACAGTGTATTTCACCATGTATTTTTAAAAGTGGAAAAATTATTTTAAAGATTCTTCAGTGACATTGATGAGCTTGCATATGCTATTTGTTTACGGAAATGCCTATTTATACAGGAAAGTCATTGTTAAAAACCTAATAAATCCAAACAGACCTCAGAGAACTTGCTTGCACCAGCCCAACTAAGGAGTCCAAAGGCTCTATTGCTAAGCCAGCTTCTACCCTGAGCAAAAGAAACTCTGTGAATCTCCTGCTTCCTCCTTGCTCTGCAGGTAGTTAGGTAAGAAAAAAGCTAGGGCTCAGTTTCAGCTCTGCAGCCCACATTGCTGTATGGCAGGGATGGCTAGCACACTAAACGAAGCATACTGTGCCTGGCACAGACCAAGTCATCCCGAGGAGAGATCAGAAGGCAGATTTAAGTTCTTTGTGTCACAATCTGCTTCTCTGGCTGCTCCTGGTACAACACAGGAACTCACTGCCCCTTATTGACGGCAGACCACAAAGCGACATTAAAAGCACAGTCAGTATATTTTTTTTAATCAAGTATAAAACAATGCTTGCTTCATCAGAGCCCACAACTTCAACTGTGAAAAAGCAGCATTCATTCTGGTTCAGACTTGAAAATCTGGTAATTTAGGATCTGAGCCTATCTCTAACCAAGAAAAGGCAGGGAGAGGGGAGATATTTAAAGCAGTTCTTGAGAGTCTGCCGTATTAATTATATATATAAGTTAGTGTTATGAGACAACTGTCTTCACCCATAAAACTGCAGAAGCAGCATAATTAGTTACACAAGTCACTCTAATACAAAATACTTTTGCTTATCTTATAAATACAATATGCTTGCAGCTTCTTATAACTGACGTTAATTAAAATGTATGCATCTTACCCTGTGGAAGAAATACATCATCGTAATTTTCTTCATTGTCTGGACTTCTGTAAATATGAAAAAGTGGACATGTGAAACCCGTGAAAATTGTTTTATTACTACATTTTCATTCACCATTGTTCTGATGCTTTTTTGAGCTATTTTATACTTTTTATATATTTTGTATTTTGTCTGGACAGTTTGTTGAGCCGTATATGCTCCTTTAGTCCTTTAGTTGTCCTTTCTGACTGCAGTTTGGTTTTTCATACAAGGACACCTTGATCCTAAGTAAAAACATGCTGAGATACCATAGAGATGAGTGTGGTATGAAAAATATAATAGGCAGATGGGCTGACTGAATGGAAAGAATCTGTTAGGCTTTTTAACCATCTTCACAGGTGCAGGCTTCTTGCACAATGCACAAGCAAAATGCCAAACTTGTGCACAATATTAAATATAGCTCTCAGGCTTGCTTCTTGACTTGCAGGGCTTTAAAGCCTAAACAAAGGAAAAGAGAAACAGTGGTATAAGGTTAGACCAGCAAAAGGTCTCTGATGTTGTTAAATTTAAAAGTGCTATCAAACGGAGAGAAGCAAGAAAGTGAGAATGTAACTAATAATAACATGAGAGACTTTTAACTTTATAATACCTTATAATAGTTGAAAGAAAACTAGGGCTGACAGTTGTCATCAAAGAGGCGTAATCAAAGAAAGGATTTGAAAGCAGAAAGTGATCTTTTAACATTCACTTGATGGAGAAAGCACCCAGACAGGGTGAAAGGTATCAGCAACCCGGGCGCACATTTTCAGCAGAGGGGAGAGTCCAGAGGGCACGCAGGAACAGGAGAGCACAAGGACAATCTGGAGGTAGATTTCGTAGGACCCTGAAGGCATAGGACGCACTTGTGTCGGAAGCATTTGTCAAGGAGGGCACCCAGGAGAGCTTCCAGAGGGGCCGCGGGAGCGGCTGCCGGCGCCGGGCCCTGCGGCCACTAGAGGGGGCGGCGATGGCGGCGGCCCCGCGGCTCCGAGCGCAGCAGAGGGCCCAGGCTGATGTTGTCACACGACTGGTGCCAAAATACAGTATGCGTGCTGACACACAGCTCTCTAGTGCCTGACGCATTCTGTCTGCTGTTTGCTGCTATTTGCAGTAGCTGCTAGCCAGAGAGTCGCCTATGATTCACGCTCAGCTTGTTTCCGGTCAGTTTTGTGCGAGACCAAAGTGCTTTTAACTCTTCATAGCTGAGAGATTCCCCTGTTGTACGCAGCTCTTAGAAGAAGAATAAAGAAAGGAGCCCCATATATGACAGAGGCTTCTCAGTGTTGTCACAACAGGTCACAGCGTGACTCCTGGTGCAGTTTCGCAATCAACACAGAGCTCCAGACCTCTGTTTTGCGAAGCTGCTTCATGGGGCATCAGCTGATAGACCTGACCTTCCTGGCCCTCTTCCCCCAGAAAAGCGCAGGGGAAAGCTTCAGTTATTGATACAACTGATTTTCTACTTAATATATGAAGCCTTAGAACCCTTTTGTAGTAAAAAAAACAGTGGGGTGTCCATTCACTCTCCCCTCACCTTACCAACAGGGCAGAAAAAGGTGTTGGTAAAGATAAGACAATTTAGGGAAACTACTGAAGAGACAGAGGGTTCAAGCTAATAAAAACTAATTCCAAACAAGCCAGGGACTGGATAGGACAAGGGAAGTGGTGTGGGACCTCACTTCCCTGAGAAACTTAGGATACCTGCAGCCGTAAACTGCTGCTGCATGGCCAAAGTAATAGAAAATGTGAGAAAATAAAGACCTTGGGGTTTGTGTTCACTTACATTGTTTCAGAGCTGGGCTTGATGTTTCTGGGAGGCAGGCTGGGAGCTGCTGAAGACTGCATGAATGGATGAGAGGCTGGTAGAGGAAGTGACAGCTGCGTAGCAGAGTGTGGTGGAGGTACAGGTGGGAAGACAGCTGCTGAGGAAGGTGCTATCTGTTTCAAACCTTCGTTTTTAGTGCCTGAAAAAAAGCAGAACCAACTGAATTTATCAAGCAAATGGCTGGGGAAGGAACCTCACTGTTTACATGAAGTATTAGGATAAATTATCAGTGTTGCAGACACCCCAGAGCAAATATATTCTTTTCAACCTGCTTCTTAGATGCATTTGGTGCTTTATCTTCTAGAATAGAGCAGCTCACTCTAGAAGAATGTACTGCCTATAGAAGGCCTTGAAAATGTTTTTGCCAAGGCATGAACAAGACACAAAAACATCAGTTCATCCAGCATATAAATTCTTGTGTTTTAAAGCTAAATTATCATTTAATTCTGCAATTTGCTTGCAAAGACCAGCTGCAGAGTTTCACGTGAGCATTGATGCAGTCTTGCTGGAGTTTTTCTTGCCCAGAGGCAGAGTTTCAAGGCAAAGGATGAGAGATGAAAATACATTTCGGCATTGATTAGGAGGTGTACGTGTCTCTGTACATCTTTGGATACATTTGTAATGTAAGTTGTAAAGGGCCAGACTTAATTTTCTAGCAAGCCCATACTAGAAAAGTGTCAGTTTGAGAAACTGCACAGAAGTTACACCCTCAACAAACAGGTGCGGCCTTTGAAACAAGATGACGCAGTGCACCAGGCGCAGAAGCAATAATTACGTGAGTGGGCTGGTGCACATGTGTGCTGCAATGAATTCATGCTCTGTGTTCAAGCCACAACCAAACCATGCAGCTTTGGTATAGCAGAACTATTTGTGTACTGTGACGTATGTAATGCAACCAAATGATGAAGGTTCATCGAAAGTATTTCTTCATGTGAATCAAAAAAGGTGTAGGAAATAACAGGATTTCAAAAACTAAAACAAGGGAACATAATTAAGCAGAGAGAATTACTCTGTTCCCTCAGTTTTATTATTTTTCTCTCTAGCAGTTTCCTTTCTGTCATCTTCCATGACAAACTCATAACTGTCTTTTTTTTCCTGGTTAAAAATTTTCCTTTCTGACTAGTATTCTTAACATTCCTTCACAAAGACTCCTTTTGTATGTGGTGTAAGTCCCAAGACATTGTGTTAAATCCATCCAGCACTAACACTGCTGGACGGGTGACACTGGATTCTAATACAGCGTAACACATCATGGGTTTCATGCGGTCCTTTGCAGAAGTCCAGACCTATTGAGAGAACATGTTAGGCAGATACTTTGATTAAAGTGAAGTGGCCTCAATACAATTCAAACTGCATGTCAACATGTATTTGGAATTGCTAGTAAGTGATAATTTAGGCTTACTCAACAGAATTAACAGCAGCATTCTCATCGTTTATCTTCAGAGCCCTAAATTCTGCATCTTAGATTCTGAAGTCTCCGCACAGGAATTATTACAGCTGACTTAAAGGGATTTAGCGTAGTCAACTGTAGGAATGGCTCTAGAATTCATATGTAAACTATAACAAGTGTATATATGGGAAAAAATTATTTCTGTGCCTGCATACTATGATATAAGCAACTCCTATCTTACTGGTAATTTTAGTACAATCAGATCATCTGGAACAGAACAAGTGGGCCACCTAAGGCCTATCAAACAAAAATTGAGATATTTAGGGGGAGATCTATGAATGTGTCAATTGTGGAAGCTATGACAATTCACAACAGAGAACTGTCCTCTGGTGGTTTATTGATGGATGCATTTTATTCCTTTTTAACTAAAAATATACATCAAGTTATTTGAAAGATGTTGCAGACTGTTGTAGCTAAGGAGACAATCAAGGGCAATGAGTTTAAATACTAATTTGCAATGTTTTTCACTTTCTAATGCACAACAGCAAGTTGTACCCAGAATACTTTTCTGCAGGGAAATTTTAAATATTGGTTTCCCTCAAGACGTATTTTTTCTATAACTTGGATTATATTTATCTGTTTCCTTAGGCAGATAAATAACTTGTCTCATATTTTTATCAGGATGGTTACATTAATTTTTAAATTGCAGTGATTTATCTTTTTCAATGCTGTAAGCCATACTAGCACTTTAATTTGTAGTCTTGTCAAAGTATTTTAGCAGAATTGTAGGCAAATCCTTGACCAATTAAAGGCAATCCTTCAAAAAATTCAGTCTGGTAAATTTTACTCCATAGCATTAGCATTCTTTTCTGTGGAGACTCTTAAAAAATCTGGAAAAATTTGTCTCTGATAGAAGCAAACTGAAGGCATTTGTCCACTCTTTGCCTATTGAAAAATTTCATCTTACATGCCTAGTCTATAATGATGGTGAATGTAGTAATAGCTGGAGAATGACGAGATGAGCAAAAAGACTGAGGGAAGTGTAATTCAGCTGGTCTTTTGGAACGGACAGGTTGAACTCTTGAAAGATGGCCAAAGAAATAATATTGAAATTACAAACGAATTCAAACGTCTTTTTTGAAACTGATCTTATACCAATCCCATGAGTGAGACAACTCCTTTGGGTTCAGACCCACATAGGTGATGTCATTGCACTTTTACCAAACTATGTACGGTGTGTGGGATTTCATACACTGCGGTCTGATTTTAATGACAAATGCACAACTTTGTTTATGCTTCAGCTGAGCATTGTTCTTCAGTTCTAGGAGCTTCAAAAATTTATTCTCCTCTTTCTTAGATGTTTAAAATATTTCAGTATAATGATGCTGAAAGAATAATCATTTGGGTTCTCTCACTTTCAGAGCAGAAGAGAGAAATGTCCTTAGAGGAAAGCTGAACAGCTTTTCTGTTCATTTCCACTAAAAACTTCATATAACCACTCATCCAGATTTTGTAGTTGCTTTCAAGCATCTAGGAAAGTTAAGTTCTTGGCAGATCTGTGTGATCATGATTTCAATTTCACTTCCATAGCTTTCAGGTAAATATATGAGGGACCAATAATAGATATCAACATCATGAAATCTAATAAAAGACTAGGTCAAAAGCCTGGAAGGTCTTCAAATCCCCACAAATAGTCTCACTTCAGATAATTTTTGATACTCTTAAGTTTCAGTGTTTTAGCTATATATCTCAAAATTCAGGCACTATGTTGCACATAACTATAATGGTATTCTAAAATTATAATTTTGACACTTTCTTGAGTTGTACAGGGTTTTATGGTATGCTGTAGTCCACTGGTGCAGAGGCATCACGTCATTACACACAGCTACCCCAACCCCACTCTGAACAGCGTTGTTTGGTATCATCGCCTACTTTTAGTTTCTTCTGTATTAGAAATAGGTGATTTGTCTCAAGTTCCGATTCTTTTTAACCCCTTGCACCTTAATACTGAGCTGTTATGTAACTTACTCCAATCTAGCACTGAGGTAAAAAAAAAAAAAAAAGCACTACATTGACCTTTTAAGTACATATTCTGCAGTAAACAGCAGTGACATCCTGTGACAAAAAAAAAATCCCCCGTTCTTTATAACTTTGTAAGCTGCTGCTTCATCTTACCGCCAAGTAAGAGCAACAAGTGGCTGGTTCTAAGGGGCTTTACAAAGACATTTAAGACATTTACCATCCTCAGGAGTGGTGCATGATTGATAATTATTTTACCAAAAGTGGTGTGATAACATTGACAATGCATGTCAAATTTTAATTCCTTCTTTGTCCCTGGTTATCTTACCCAACTCAAATAGCTGTGTCAATGTGTCGGTACACAACCCACTGCAGAACAGAACCTCAACAAGGACTGCAGCACAACCATAATCCAAATTATAAATCATGAGAATTTTCTCACGTCTTCTTTTCTCCTAGATTCAGTACAGTTTTCCTTTCGTTTCTCACAGTACAGATGAAAATATTCTCCGTAGCTGAAGGCTCAGTGTCAATCATTCAGAAGGTGTTCAGAGGTGTTTAGAGTGCTAGGGACTCTGAGCCTTCAACTGACTTTACGTGGGTGGCCATCTGTACATGAACGATTCCACTGAGGTCAGCCCCGGTGCAGTTCTCCTCTGAAAGCAACAGTACAGCTATGGCTTCACATAGAAAGCTGTCAGCAAAATGACTTTGTTTCTCTTCTTATTTTCTAACACAGACCTGTTTTCACTTTGGGTATTTATTATAAAACAGTGTTCTTAGTATTATTTTCTGAATCTAGAAAGGACATGCATCTGTTTGATTCTGAGCTGATGTAAACATAATCTGCTCTCAGGGAAAACTGCTGTAATGGGACAAAACACAGGAATTAACGAGAGTGCCATGTATTCACAGGCCCAGACAGGAATTTCTTATAGCCTGCCTTCACTGGAAAATAGTTATGCACCAATAGTCAGAATTCCCTCAGCAAGACACTTGCATCTGCAGAAGTTTTATCAAGAAAAGTTTTTCAGGACAAGGTGAAAATTTCTAATCCAAAGGATGGCCAACAGCAAAACAGCATCTCTTAGTATTCATGCAGGCCTGATGGACAGTTTAAATCCTTCTCCCATACATGAATACGACTGCTGTGTCTAAGGTGAATCCTTTAGCTCCTAATGTTTAAAGTTATTGCACGCCCAGTGAATGCCTGATTATGAAAAAAAAAACAGTAGAGCAGCTTTCATGGGAAAGGATAACAACCAAAGAAAAAGGGGGGAACTGATACTTCTGAAAGAGCTGAGTTCAAACTCCTGGTTTAAATCAGGCAATACCAGGTTTTCTGCACCCCAGGCACATGTCCCTAACACGAGTGTAACAACTGCCATGTGTGGAGCTTTTCTTTTCCCAAAGGACAACACAAAGCCTAACTTTTGGCCTAGTACAGAACAAAATCCCCAAAGGCTAGATCTCAGAAAGCTTTGTTGGGTGGGAAAACCATTTCCATTTGCTATTTCCTTTTCACTCAGCGTCTGAATCACAGCAGCAAATTAAGCAACTATGGCAAGCTGATGTTTATCAGGACAAAGTAATGAGCAAGAAGAATTTGTGCTGTGAGGGTGGTATCTTCCTGATATGACTTTGATTCTTGAAATGGCAGTTAAAGAAAAAAAACAATTCAGTTTAACTGCCTTTTCAAAGCAGGTAGGTTTTGTCATTCAAGTTTAACGCTCCAAGAAACACAGCAATAATGAATAACTTTGTTTAGCTGAAAATGAGTTTGTTCGGGATTCACTCTGCAACACCTAGTTTCTCCACCAGAACTGTTCTACAGAGAGCTCTGGCCACAAAGGAATTAACTGCATTAATTAAAGGCAAGCAGAACATCATGGGGGAAGGCTGAAGTTCAGGGCCACTACGAACAGCTTTATATTGATGTGGTTTCTAAATCTTTCAGTCTTGTCCTGACCCAAAGTCCATGGAGTAGAGAAGATGTGTCTGACCCTTCAGTTCTACTTAGTCAGTTGTGTATTCATAGAATCATAGAATGGTTTGGGTTGTAAGGGACATTAAAGATCATCTAGCTCCAGCCCCCCTGCCATGGGCAGGGACACCTCCCACTAGACCAGGTTGCCCAAAGCCTCATCCAGCCTGGACTTGAAAACTTCCAGGGATGGGGCATCCACAGCTTCCCTGGGCAACTTGTTCCGGTGCCTCACCACCCTCACACTAAAAAATCTTCTTCCTACTATATAATCTAAATCTACTCTCTTTCAGCTTAAAAGTGCTACCCCTCATCCTATCTTGTGTATGTTTGGAGAACAACCTGTGCCACCACAATGGGCAGCTCCATCCTTAGCTTGTGTTCCTAGTGCAATTCATCCAGGCTGATGGCTGCACTAGCACTGGTTCCTCCTAGCAGAAGTTCCGGTATTATCCTTACAGCCCTGTTCACAGTCTGAATTTAAATGCAGAGGATAAATAGTTCTAACTCTCAGTTTTAAAAAAAGGATGAAAAAATGCTTTGTCTCAATATCTGCATGGGAAGCAGGAAAAAAAAATTAAACAATTGATTAAACAACAACCAAAAAATAAAATAATTCCTCCATTAATTACTTAAACTAAAAAAAAATGTATTTTTAGAATATTAATTGCAGTTTTGGGTCTTTCCAGCCTTCGTCAATACTTCTCAAAGTTCTAGCTAGAAAAGCTCTTATTGTTTTTGTTTAATCAAAACATTAGCTTGTGTCATTTGCTGAAAATTATGCCTTTTCATTTTGAGACTCCTCTGGGCAGTCATGTTGAATAGTGCTCTATGGAGAAGGGACAGCTGCTCAGAGTATTGTAAATTGGCATATTTCTTTTAAAGAAATACACACGTTTACACCATTTGAGGATCTGGCTCTGATCATAAATTTGTGAGAACATTTCCATAACTGTAGGGTAACACAGGTAGCAGCTGACAAGAAAGTACATTTTGTGTTACTGATACACTCCTAACTTTTGAGTAATAGAGTATATAGTTGCATGCATACTCTGTTTTTTAGTGGTTTTTTTGTCTTTAGAGAAAGTCAACTCTGAGCTTTTTCATACAGTCATAACCCCTTTGAATGTCTTCTGTCTCAGGACAGTGTATTCAAAACTGCTGAAGCACAAGCCATACCGTATTCTTAATATGGAAAGCACAAAGACAAATTTTGTATGAATTAAAATACACGAATGTACCTGATGTACTGCACATGCACAGTGTGGAGTTATTCAGAGCATCTATTGTCAGTTATATTAGGCAATGAACTTTAACGCTCTGAATCACACCATTGAGCATCTCCCTTTCCTACTGGCTACACTGAAAATACAATAGTCTAAGTTTGACCTGTTTAATTAAATTTAAGAGAGATTATTAAAGCGGAATAATGTAGGTGAAATGTCCGTCATTATCAGAAAATACTTACTTGTGTGTACCACCTGACACAATTAGTTGAAGGACATAAATGGTTAAAATTACTCAAGCTAAAAAAATATATGTGAGGATTGAATATATTCTTCCTGACCTCAATGAAGACAGCAGCGCATTAATAAGAAAAAAAAAAGGAAATAAATGAAAGAAACTGCATAAAAATTTAACACAATAATAAATGTTATTTCTGTCCTTTTTCTGTCATGCACTGAGATCAAGAACAGCTTTTCTCTGGATGCATACAACTTGAAACTTTGATTTTAAAATGTGATCAGAATTTCTTATGCAATCATAGTTCCTAGCACCTGGTGCTATAATAAAACAGAGGAAGCCACCTTCAGCTACTATAAAATTTGTAACAGAAATGTGTCAATTGGCATCACCCATTCCCACTGGAGTGGCTGATTTTAGCTTTTTAGAATTATCAAAGAGTGCCTAAAAGCTTTGAAGGAAAACTTTAACCCAAAAATTTGAAATACAGGCGATTTAAGGGGGAATTAAGGATATTCAGAACCTTCACAAAACTGATCTCTCCTTTGAGGAGGTGACAGTGGATTTCTGGATCTAACTTTAGGAAACTACATTTTTACATTGGATTTTCAAGGACACAGTTTGAATGCCTCAGAAGCAGCTTATATTGCTGTTGCAAGTTGCCTTATGTGGTGAAAGGAACCTGTTGAAGCAGAACACTTTTCAGGAGTGGAGTCACAGCAATTTATTTTTTCACAGGGATTTGTGTCCTCTCAGATATTTCAAATGTATTTACAGAAGCTCTCATCACACACAAGAACATCTCAAATTTTACAAGCCTTAATATTCCTGTTTGGATTATGACCATCAGAAAGTTCAGAGGCCTGGTTCTTCACAAAAACAGTGAGGCAGAGTCTCAGGTGCTACTAACTGCCACACTACTGGGATCATGCAGGCTTAACAGAGAGCACCAAGTCCAGGAGATGATTTTGGAGTCTGGATTCAGAGCTGTCTATAAATTCAATGCAGCTCCATGTGGGAACACTTGATTCCGTAATTTTGCATAGTGTTCAACTTTCTAAACAAACTTTAAAATACAGCAATTTATAGGGTCACACGAAAGGCAAAAAAAACCCCCCAAAAAATGCGGTTACTATAGGTGGTAGTAATCATTTTTGGTAGCCCTCAAGCTGTGCCCAGGAAGTTACTGTAGAGAACAGGACACACAACATCAACATCTCATTTATAGGAAGTCAGGACTTAAAAGTCTGTTGAGGCAAATACTTAAACTCCATGACAGCTACACCTAAGTAGTTTCAAGCTGAGAGAGGGAAAATACAATTTTAATTTCTGTCCTGTACAGAAGAGGCACAAGCATAGGTTAAAGCTTTAAGGGGTTGTCTGATGCCCAAGTCTCCCGTTATTTCTGAACAGAAGAGGGGATTTGACCTGAAATGAATAGTGTGTTAAGTGCATAAAAAACCAAATACCCAAGAAAGCAAGAACAGAGACAACTCACTGTCTTTTGTGTTGCTCTTCCAGAACCTTTCCAGGTCCACAGTGGGGGGTCTGCTGGGCTTCTGTGGCGGCTGGCCCAGCTTGAACAGCAGGGGCAAGACTTTCCGCTTGGGGACTCTTGAGCTCCTATCCCCATCATCTTTCTCTTGTGATCCACCTGATGGCCTTTCTGCACCAAGTGCTGTGTTTGTCTTCTGGAACTTAGAAGAAGAACCCAATTCTTTCTGGGTGATTTTGTTGACAAAGATGTTCCTGGCAGCACGAATTCCCTTTTTGGCAGTTTTTTCCTCCACTTTTTTGGGGATGCCTTGAGAGGATCTGGACCATTGGCCAGTAGGCTTCAGAACCACGTTAGAAAAATGACTGCCTGCAGCTTCTGTAGCACGGTTAGTATTTTCATCCATTTCCTTTGCTGTGTTAAGTGCGCGTGTACTTGCTCTAGCATCTGATAGTCCTTTTTGCAAAAAAACATTTTTATCAGAAGTGTCTTTGCTGTGGGAGACTTCTTGGTTTACAGAATGTTTCTTTGCAAGAGGTGGTTTAGAGAAGGGAGTCTTGGGCTCAGTTTCTTGTGTTGCAGACACAAACTTTTCCTTAATTGCAATTACTTTTGAAAATGCTGGTTTTGCCTCACTCTCCTGTGGTACAAAATTTGAATTTGGTTTTGTTCCCAGGGGTTTTTTTTCTATCTCATGAGGAGCAGAGCTAAGGAACTTGTTCCCTGCAGGTTTTGGATACAGAGGCTTTGGCTCGTCCTTTGCCAAGTCAGTGTTTTTGGTAGAGGGTTTAGTGCATTCAGTTTTTCCATCATTTCCTCTGTTAGTTGTCTGAAGCTGAACCCCAAACTTTCGTGCCACTGTTTTCAAATGTTGGGGCTTTGAATCCTTCTCTGTTTTATCATCAGTTGAAGGCTTGACCCCTAGAGGAGGCTTAGGATGAACAGGTTTGTGAAAGGTACTGGGTCCTGACGTACTGGGTCCTGAAGAAGAAGTTGCATTTCCTTGACTTGCAAATTTCTCAAGTGCTGCTCTCCTTGTGAGTACTCCAGGTTGTCCGGACACTTTATAGGTTTGACTTTTACCAGAAACATCCTCTGTGGAGCTGTTACCCCTGTTCAATTTCTCCATGGATGACTTCACATTTGGTGTGTCAGCCGATAAGCATAAAAAAATGAAAAAGAAAGAACAGCAATGAGAAAGTCTCTGTTGTAATGTTCACACATACTGTACTTAAAAGAGTTTCCTGGTCTGAGGCTTGTAATACTGCTGATTGGCTGTGGAGATATTGTAGCACATCTTCCTGTAGGGTTAGAGAAACTGAGCATTTTGTTATATCCTTGTTGTGGCTGTACAACCTTTTAAAATTTTCAGTGCAGATACTACCTTTAGAAAGTGGTCATGAAGCTCCTTTTGGGCACACTGTAATTTCAGTTTATTTCTGGAATTGGGAACTGAACACCTAATAAATATAAGAAAATACCTACTACTTTAAATTTAGTGTATCCCTAAAAACTTGAGTGTCCTGTGGTGAGAAGCAGACATTGTAGCAGAACCTGGATTATGTACTAGACTAACATTATTCCTTCCAGCTTTTTGGAGAACTGCAAGTTCCTTTGTGAAAACAGAAATTCTTCTGCTTTGGGGTGTATGTGTCAGTTTTGCTTTCCCTTCTCAGCAGTTTGCTTCCCTGCTGCTCTCGCCCACCCCTCATTTTGTCCTTGTTTCTCTTCTCCATTTTGTATCTAAAAAAAACTGTACACGTGTGGGTGGAAAATGAAAATGTGTAGAGTAAAACAGGAAGCAATGGCAATCAATACACCTGGATACTGTCAAAGATACTTAACTTCTTGGGGAAAAAATATTGGACAATTCCAAGTGGATAAAACCCAGCTTAACTGTAAAATGTTCTAACTGGTTAGCCCTATTCAATACCTTTCAGGACCAGTCTTTAACATGAACCCAGAGTAAAAGCTCGATACATTTAAATTCAGTACAATTACAGCACAGCAGCGGGAAGTATGGGGGCAAATGGAGAGAACTGGTCCAACTGTGCTGGACTGGGGTCACCTTTGAGTTCAAGGAGCCCTCCACAGCACGAAGTCCTTTCCTAGCCAACACTGTCAGGAGGATTGCAGCTACAGCAGATATGCTGGTATATCTGATTGATAACTTGCTTAAGTGGGAACTGTCGTTTTGTGTAGGGATGTTAAAATCTAATGGTATAAAGCAGGGATGTTATAACTGGGAAGGGCTCTGAGTCATCTGTTTGGAAACAAAGGGCTATCACTACAAAGGACAAGAAATAGGGTCCTGAAAAAATATTTTAGAAAGAGGTTGAAGAATTAACTTCATCTTCACTCAGTACAGTTCAGTGGGTGTTCAGTAATTTTTTTTACTTCATTAACAAGAGCTTCTAAATTGAGATTTTGCTCCTTTTGCCTTCTGTTTGATTTTATCAATTACATGAATTGCCTCTTATGTTGGAATAGTTTTACATGTGTCTTCTGCTACTTTAACTTTCCCAGTCTTTCAATAACAGCAAGAAATTCAGTCTTTCCAAGCTGTTTGTATTATAGTTACAAAGTTACAAAGTTACAAACAATAAATGCAGCCAAACCAAAATAGATAAATACGAAACCTATCCCCAGAGCACCATATTGTGATCTCTTTCACACAGATAGGGAAGGGAGGAAGTACACATTTACTATGGAGATTATCAGGTCTAAGCCATCTACTTCTGGCTATATGCACTCACACACACAATTACACTGCAGAAATATGTATATAGATAACTAATCATTCACAATTTCTCCCACAATACCTCACAAAGCACTGATTTTACCCACTTCAACAGAAAGTTAAACTAATTGCAATGCTAGAGAGAATAACAAATCCTTTTGTCTTTGATCTCTTTGAACTTTCTATTATTGCATGGGGGTTTTTTTGACTTCTCTGACAAAATCTAAACCATTAGAGATGCTGCAACTTTACCTCAGTGTCTGAAATCTTCACAACTTATAAATGGCAATCTGATCAGCTGCTTGGTCAACTCAGCAGCTCATTTCTTTTAAAAGTGATGGCAATAAATTGATTCTTTTGCTACCTCTTCCATTTGAAATGTAAGAAAACGTACTGTGTTAAGCTACAGTAAAGTGCATGTTCTGGACAAGGGACATTCAGCACATAGACCTTTTGGAAGCTGGAAATGTGGCTTTGAGGAAAATTTTCTTGTTATGATATATGGTTTCTGAGAAGTTTTCTACATCTTTGGAATAGCAAGATCAATTACATTCATACATGCTTTCAAATGCACTGAATCATTAACTACTGCCATGTTTGGACAGTCAATGGATCTCTTTTAATAAATTTCTCCTCGGTATTGTGGACAAACGTTGCCCTAGTCGTGCAGATTTACAAGGTCTTCAAGAGTAAAAAGCTCCTGGGCATGTGGAAGGGTTTCCATTATCAGCCTCTCTCATTTACTTACAGTAAGTAGTAAGTAGTAAAGGTAACCCTCTAAGAATGAAACATAGAATTTCACAGAAACTCTGAAATCTTTTTGCTTCTCTTTAATGTACAACACTAGTTTCTGCCTTCAAAAGCTACATTATAGTAGAAGCCATATTGTGTATTCTAATGCAGGACCTGACTGGCCAGGTAGACAGATGGGGAACAGGGAAAAAGTGGGAATCTTTTATTTGTGGCCCTGCTCGTAGAGTAATCCCTGCAGTTTCTGTTTCCCTTCCCAGAAGCTACAGCAGTTACCTATTCCATTATCACATACATCAGGTTGCAAATCATGAAATGGGAACTTGAAAAGATTCTAAAATGAGATTAAGTTCACCCCACCCTTCCCCGGTGAAGTGCAAACTGCCCGTGGGATAGAAGTTCTCATGCAAGAAGTACTTGGGTTATTTTCTGAAATTTCTCTTTGCACTCTACTGGGAAACTCAGTACACAGTATTTTGGCTTTTCAGCTTCTGATTTGAACTGGAAGCAGTGCATAAGGTGCACAGTAACATTTGCTTTTATATAACATGGTTGCATTATTCAAATGTGTTTGTTCAAATCTAGAACAACACCCAGGTTTTAGTTTCTATGCTGTAGATTCATCAAGGAGATTTGTATACACAGTGGTTTCCCAGCCTGCCACTGCCTTGAACAGAGGCTCACACAGATACCAAAATACACTTGTACAGAATTCTTCCACAACTAGATCTTAATTACACTTCAGTGTAAACAAGTGCCATTCTTCATTATTTACAATGTAAGTGCACATATCTGTACAAAAGTACAGTGTAACGAGAACACAAGAAATATAAAGGTTCCAGCTGTGTTATTCCTGAATTTACTGTGAATATTCCAGTCTCAGCAAGCAGCCTGATCAAAAAATATTTGTTTTGTTTTGACATAAATATGCTCTCCGTATTTACTTTCCAGTCTTTGTGAAGCCAAAGAAACACTTCAACTTAACCTTGTGGTTGC
Organism: Pterocles orientalis; assembly: GCA_011057875.1. Lineage (NCBI taxonomy): Eukaryota > Metazoa > Chordata > Aves > Pterocliformes > Pteroclidae > Pterocles > Pterocles orientalis. Next base: position 370,912 of record WKFP01014819.1, read on the forward strand.
TCTTTCTTCAAACAGCAACACTGGATCAATGAAAGGAATAGCAGATGTGTGTGCACATGATCCTTAGTTAAGCAAATGAAATATATGTAACTGTTGACTGTATAAGGAATTAAGCAATTCTTCAAAACACACGCAGATCTTATTTATAAAAGAAAAAAAACTGATCTTTTCACTTCTCACCTGTAACTTTTACCTTTCTGTTCCCAAGTGATAGGGTCTGCACAGGGCATGGGCCTTTTAAAAACTCATAATCTTTTAAAAGAATCAGATCTTGATGAGTTTGCTAGAACGCAATGAAATAAAAATTATAAAACTATGCCTTTAAGAAGAAAAGTGTGTATACTCATGAATTCTGTGAAATAACCACAGAAGCTGGTAACCACTAAGGAAATTGAGCTCTAACCCATGGGCAAGATATAAGGAATAAAAAACTGGAAAGAAAGGGCAGGGAAAATGACATACAAAAGTTATAGAAAAATACAGATCTGAAAATTATTTGGCAACATAAAGACCTGATTTGACTTCTACTGAAGTTAATGGATTTGAGGGAGTTTAGCTGCTTGCACAAGATGCTAGTGCCATTCTGAATTCTTGATAAATTATTGCCTCACTATTTCCTTTTCCAGACTGAGAGACTTCGAAATTAGCATTATGCAACTTCGTTGTTTCCAGAAGAGATAAATCCATAGCTTTTCTTCCCCTTGAGTCTAGTTATAATTACTGGCTAAAGAAGACTCCCTCTAATAGTGAGTGCAGCATTTGGAAAGTGGCATTATGATATTGCAGAACTCTGTATCTACGAATATCGGTAGTGGAAGTAGGAGAAGACAGCAAAAAGACAGCATCTGCCCAAATAGAAAGGCTTGCTAATACAGTGATTGGTAGACAAGAGAAACAACGAAGAGGCAGGCTATTCTGTGGTCAGGGTTTTTTCCTAAAGGCAGACCTCTAGGATGGAAAGGATAGTCAGAAATCTAAGGGTTTTCCCCATGAAAGGCTGACAGCGTCTATGTTATCCTGAGAGTATAATTTCAAATGTCCTTCCAACACCAGCAAGACAAAACCAGCACACTCATGAGGACATGCAGTTGTCAACATCAGATGAGACACTTCCAGCTTGATCACTCTGTATTCTCTATCTTTTCAATTGTGCATTCCTCTACACCTTTGTTGCCCCTCTCTTGTTGCTTTTTCTCATTTTTACCTAATCATATGACCAACTACATTATATTGTGGGAACATGAGGGGACAGTATAGTTCATGCACTCCAGGTCAGTTTGAGACCAGGACTAGTGAAGGCATAGGGCTTGACCAGAACAGACAGATGACATGCCAGCTTGGTCCCAAACTATTACTGTCACAGCCTATGCACAAGACCAAAACGTCTATCCATACATGGTCATCTCTTCATGACATGTCCTGGTGAGTTCAATACAAATTTTCACTTTTATTTTCTTGCTTCTTTTTGGTACCTGTCTACATCAAACTCAGAAAATCTATCAACCACTGTCAACTCAGTCTTCAACAACAGAAGCCTGGAAGCTTCAATTTTCCACCAAGCACAACAATCCAATAAAAACACATTAACCAAGACCCCTTTCTGAAAAAGGATTATGTATTTTTTTTAACATGGCTTTATATAAGCACAGAGTTTCATGATACTTAATAATTTGGGCTTTCTCATGTGCTAATCAACAGCTTTAAAAACAATGTAAATTTTCTAGTGAGTCTGCCCAGAAATGAAGGAGACAGATCCCTCTTCACTCAGAACTCTATTTATATACGGTGTATACAGTGACTGTGTTATGAACGTCTGTGATTTGATTCTGGTTATTCCACTAAAGCTAATGTAACATCTTCAAGTTGCAAAGAAGTAAAACTTGAGTTCCTGCCACTTTTCATTCCTACCCTTACTTCTAGAATTTCAAGATCCCATATGATTTTCAAGGAAATTTTGTGGGGTTTTAAGCCATTGAGTACCATTCTGACTCACTGCTGGAAAGAAAAAATATTCTTCATGACCCACTACAAAAAAACCCTGTACACTGATATCTCAATCCAGAATGTGGTATATTAAAAAATACCCCACCCACAAACCAACCAGCCACAAATAATGCAAAAGGAATTACTAGAAAATAATTGCCTTTAAGTGATGCCAGTGCTGTTATTAATCTAAATGCAAAAGTCACTTAAATTAGGACAGCTCTTAGCAAAATTTCAGGGAACCAAATACAAAACTTTGAGAGAGAAAAGCCCATTTTGTACACTTAGCATCTTTTGAGCTCCAAAACTAATAGCGAGTAAAATCTACAACTAAAATTTCCAGTTATATGAGGTTGTATGTAATACCTTGTACTGATTCTATTTCTCCTAGAACTTTGCACATTTATTTCTAAGACAAACATGTACAACAATTTACCTGGATTCACTGAAGCGCTCCAATATTTGATTCAGGCAGAAAAACTGTCTCCGGTGAGACTATCCCCAGCTTTATCACCTTAACAGCCTGGTCCGCTTGCTAAGAAGAGTTCTGCTTCTCAGGGAGGGTTTGCATAAGAATGCTGCTTGTGGTTTTCATTATCATGAACAGTAGAGAAAACTGCTCTCCTCAGGATATTAGGCAAGAAGTGGTGGAGGAAAAGGGAACTAAAATGTGTTCATACTGTTTGGCTGTTGCCATCAGCAGTATTTACCATGTGATATCTAAAAGTATTGCATTTACCCTGTATAGAGGAGTCCTGTGAAGCTGTATTGGTGCGTACACACTTGTTTCTTTACAGAATAATGGCTAGTGAAATGTGTGTAGTAATCACAAGCATAAAGCCAAGAGTGGACCAACCTTTTGGGTCATCAAGTCTATTCCTGCTACCATTGAGAACCACGATATACCTTCCCACTCATCAGGTGTCGGGTAATACGTTTGCTTGCTCCCACCTTTGCTAGTAGGATCTCAAGAGATTCTGCTGGCCAGTTTTTTAAAAGCTTTTTCTATGTACAGGATTTTTTTTTTTTAAACTATGATCATAATTTCTTCTGCCCTACTACCCATGAGTTCATTACACAAATCAGAGACTTTGAAGAATTAGATAGTATAGGAAAACTGACAGTGAGAAAATTAGCTTCACAAGAAATTGTGTTTATGATGAAGGTAAACCCAAACCATGAAGGTGGAACCCTCTACAAAATAACAGCTAAGTGATGTTGCTGGAGCTCTGCATGGGTATGAGAGTGCAGAAGAAAAATTGTGTGTCTTTGAACTTAATAAAATGTTGATTGGCTCTTCTTAATTGTCTATCACTTCTTCTTCTGCACAATGTTCTTAGTACTTTTCAAAACATTTTTGGGTTTCAAAATAAAGCATTGGAAGTGCTTGATATTTCCAGCTTAATTTTACAAAAACTTCTAACCTAGCTAGTTCAGCTTATCAGAGTGCTGGATGGAGCTTATTTCAGTTAAAAACACTGCCATGTGCTTTATATTTGCCACTTGCCAATGACAACTATTTTTTTGTTGCATAACACAACTTTTTTTTCTTAGTGGGAGATGTGCAGTTCTTTATGCTATTCATTCTGCTAACACTGTATTTGATTTATAAAACCACATTTATTTGTGAAAATAAACAATAATAACTGATGACGAAACATTTATTATTAATATTTAGACAGAATAGACTTTGTGACTGTTCCTATTCTATCTGGTGGTCTTCAAAACTGTTTTAAGGTGCTATAACTATAGTAATATAGTCATTTTGCATGGATAAACACTGCTGCAAGGGTTTGTGCACAGTATCAGAGCTAACAAATCATGCAATGATCAAACAACAAGCTCATCTTTGCAACTCTGACTGCTAAACAGTTCCTGTCATCTACTCTTTCATCCAATACACAGAAATAAATATACCCCTAACTTGTAGAATGCTGCTGAGAATATAAATTGCAACAAATACAATAAAAATAACTGTTTATGCTGTGAAATTGCTGTGAAAGTTGCCCAACTGCAATGGCTACCATATGCTTCTTTTTACACTTGCAGGTGCAACAGCTTCCTGGATCCTCTCTGTTTTTTCCACTTATTTCTATGAAGGATGTTTGTAAGTGTTTTGGGGGAATTAGCTATTTTTAGATGAAGAAAGAATCTGAAGGAATTACTGTTTTAAGGAATAGGACCCATGAGCCTAAAAGCAACCTATAGATATTTTGCCTTTTTATTTTTCACAAAAGCAACAGCAGCACCAGCAACAAAAGCACAAGATTATATTCAAGCAAGACAAGAATATCAATAATGATAATACCTTCTCATGTAGAAGTATGCCATTCCATAACCTCTGTAGGCCAAATCCGGCATCTAAATCGCAGCATAGGAATGGTGGTTTACTGTTCCCATGTGCAACTTTTATGACTGCAGCCATAAGTATTTTTTTTTTATCAGAGCTGTTATTCAACTTTCTGTTTCCATATACCTTCAGGAAAAGTGGCTGCTTAAGCATTAAATTTGTCAAAAATAGAGGAAAGAAAAAAGGGAGAAAAAGACCCTCACTGAGTCTTTCTGCTCTAAGTGCTAGTCCATCTTTTTAAGGGTACCTTTCATCTACTGATGTTGACCTGAAAGGTCAGGCACTCCCATCTGAACACCTCTGGCTTTCCAATTAAATGCTCACAAAGAATATCATAGTCAGGATCTTGTTATCTCCACAGCTGTGTCAGTACCATTGTTGGAGGTGGTGTAAGCTCAAGTGACATGATACAAAATCAAATTATCTTTTTTTTTCTTTCCATGTTGTTTTTAATGTGCTTCATTTTACTGATCTTAGTCTATTACATGATCCCAAACCAGCCAAGACAGAGTAACAGAATTAGTGGTGAGTGAGGATGGGACAAGAAAAACGCAGAAATTATTTGCTAGGGCAGACAATCCTTGAACCATGTATCTATAGGGAAAAAAAGCATATGAGAGAGTACCTTTGGACAGGTGCATTCATGTTATTAAGGCAAGTTTGACAATCTCCTTCCTAAGTCAGAATAGTTTTGCTCTGTATGTCTGTAATATACAATACATGCATATATGTCGAGTGCTCAACTAGAGAAAGTAAATGTTAGCACAGTTTTTCACTGAAACTGCTCTTCCTGCCTCCTCCTTGCTCTCAGGGGGCTTTTGCCTCCTAGTGTCAGACTAGGAGCAGCAGCAGAAATGACATTTTCTCTATCTACATCTCTTTGTACATACTTGTACTGAGAGAGTTACAGTTTACCTGGTTTCGTGCTGCTCCTGGGGGATAACATTTCAAGTATGTGAACCTTGTCAGAGGGCAAGGCAAAGAGTTAGTAGTCCTGCTTAGCAATGCTGTGCCTCTCCTCAGTCAGGAGTTCTGGGGAAAAGTGCTACCCTGCTGCCACTGCAGAGATCCTGTTACAGCATCACTTTGGAAAGTACCTGATTTCATTAAAACTTGGTATTCCTGAACACTGGCAGGAGCTTCTGCCTGCAATTGCTACAGCGCACTGAGAACAAATGTTTTGTGTAGCGTCAGTGTATGCTATATTTGTGTCTGTAAACAGGGCTAGACTTCCTGAAAAATGTGCTGCTGCATTTCCATTGGGTTTCTATTTGAAGGTGGTTTTATTATTTCTGACAAGTTTTATGTGGTCATGAGTGAAGTAGCAGCGTTCTCTAATGTCTGCATGCACTGTCATGCTAACGGGAAAAACTGGGCTTACCAGATACTGCTTGTGGACAGCTGACATGCAGGGTTGCCTGAAAGCTCCTCGAGTCAATGCTGTGGCTCTCTTTTAAATTTTCATAATTGAATCCCTGTAATCTTATAACCGTTGACTAATATTACTATATTTATGTTTTTCTGAACAAGGAATGTTTCCACTATTTTTATTTTTCTATACCGGAGAAAGGTAGAATTGGCAAATTCAAGAAACAAGTCAAATGACACTGTCAGAGTCTCTTTGCCCCAACTATGCTTTGTGAAGGACATATTTCTGTCCCAAAGGAAAGCCCAGCGTAATCCAGAGGGTCACAGTCAGGTGCATGTTAAACTCCTGGTTTTCTGCATGGGTGTATGCACTGTAATAAATCACCCCTTTCAGAGCACAGTCCTTCCTGTGGACATCTAAAGCTGTTGCAAAACACCTGCCGTACAAAACAATCTTACATGCAAAAAGTCAAAAGTCTTTTTTTCTTTTTTTTTTTCTTTTTTTTGTGGCTTGACCTTAGAAGCGCTCTGCTGGCTCAAATCTTAAGCAATTCTTTTTTTTTTGAACACAAAGCTTGTATTTAGGTATTAACTGTTATGTTCCACCAACTTACTAATTTTCACTGCCCTGCCTTCCCTTCTCTATGCTCTGCCCCTGGGCTGCCTCTCAGTTCCCACCCCCCCACTATATCACAGGCTCTTCCCTGCCTCTTTTGCTGCAAAGCTCACTCATGCAGGGGGCTCACATTAAGTGGCTTTTGAATTAGGCTTTTTTGCCCTGCAAGCTGTGTGGTTTTTTGCTGATCTCGGTGCTCCTGGGTTCTGTCTGCCTGGGTTCAGCAGCAGGGGGAATTGAAAGCAGCACAGCAGCAGAAAACGCTCCAGACAGACCAAATGGAAACACCAGGGTTTTGATAAACCATCCACAGGCACCAGAAAACCCTCTTGAAAGTGCAGAGTTTACCACGGTGGTCCAGAGCCCTAGTGCATACAGACACAGCCCTGTGAAGCACAGGCAGGGAGGACTTGCAGAACTTGCCACAACACCCCTCCCATCCCACAGCTTGAGCCTCACTGAGGGCCAGCGCTGATCAGCAGTGGTAGCTTGATTAGATGATTTCGTAAAGCTAAATTGCAAGTGATGTGCATGTAGCTGTGATGGCTGAGTTTGTAGCAACCAACTCCTGGCCTGAGGCAAGGGGGATGGGGAGCGGACCTGCTGGCCATCTTGGAAAGGCAGGCAAGCAAGAAAGCAAACAAGCAAGCAAGCTGGCACGCAAGTGCTCTGGATGGCTGGGAAGTCACTAGAAGGTGTGTTTGAGGGCAAATCAGTAGAGACTGGGGTGAGGGGTGTGATGGAAGAGCATGGCAGGGCTAACAGGAGCTAGGCGTGAGCAGTTTGTGTGGGGAAAGGAGCTCGGGCAGCTGGGAGTGTGGGCAACCTTTTGCCTGCCCCCATGATGTTGTGCTCCCTCAGCCCATCTCCCCTGTGCCCCTCAGCAGTGGCCATGCCTGCGCCCCGCCTTCCCCTGCCGGCAGCTCATGGGGCCCTGACTAGCTCTGTGCCTTCCTGCTGGGGCTCAGCCTGTCACGGAGGGAGCCAGGGCTGGCTGGAGTCAGGGCAAGCCTGAGAGCGTGGGGGAGGCCATCTTAGCAGCTGCTGACAGCAGTGTCCTGGCACCCATGGAGAGGAAAAGGAGGGAGCCTGCACTGGGGGAAGGGGAGACTGGGTAGAAAGAGAGGGAGAAGCAACTTTCTCAAGGATGAAGTTGCATCAGTTTCCTCCCTATATACCCTCCTGTACATAGTTGCACAGGGGATTATCCACTGGCCTGACTTTTGCCTCAGCATCCCCCCCTGCTGATACCAGGAGGAAGAGGAAGTGGAAAAGCAAGAGGAACAGAGGGCTTTAGCAAAACACCCCTAACTTCCCTCTCTTCTCAACACGTCCTTCCCTGCTGTCGCGACCCAGCTCATAAAACCACCCTGGGTGGGATGAGTGGGGTTCGGGGAGGTTCTGTATATTCCCTTGGGGCAAATTAAGGTGAGATGACACCAAAGAATTGAATACTGGCTTATAACTTTAATGCATATAATTGTTTGGGGCGAAAGGGAAATGTAGGGTATAAAATGTGGAATGTAACAGAATTATAAAAGAAAACAAATTACTTGGTAAAGACAATTCATGACAATACTACCAACCACCACCAACACCAAATCTTACAGCGATGTGGTAACGACAGCATGACTTCCAACAATACTAAGAAACCCACAACCACTCACAAAACTTGCAATCACTTAACCCGCAACTCTTCACAACACTTGCAATCACTTTTCAGTACTAAAATAAACAACCTACAGAAAACCTGCTAAAACAGCCCCAAAAGGAGCTGGCATAAAATTTGTAAGGTGTTCCCATATGTGCCAGGGAGAGAGAGATCAAGAGGTGCTTGAAGAGAAAAACAAAGGAAAAGGAGAAAAGAGAGAGAAAAGTTTTCACCACTCTTTGGATTCTTGGAGAAAAGCATCGACATCTTGGAGGGGGGTGGGGAGGTTGCTCGATCAGTCTGTCAGCATCTCAGGAGTCCTCAGGTGGTGGGCACCAGCCCCTTCTCTTTGTTTATTCACCTCTTATAGACAAAAGTTCTCAGGTCTCCACCTAACTTTCCTCAATTAAGGTAGGAAGCGGAGAGGAGTGTCTCCTTACTTAGCATGGGGAGAACCATCTTTCTGAGCATGTGCAAGAGGGGGAAAGGTAGCATTAACCCTTTCAACCAATTGAGTTGGAGGTCGTGCGGACCCTGTATTAGATTAACTTTGGCCTTCTTGGCACCTTCAAGCTAGAGGCAGCTGCCTTACTCAGCATGGGTTTGCTACTTTGTTGTAAGAGCAAGACTAGGTCCCTTGTTAGTGAAGGGAGTAAAGCCTTCAGAGCATTCTTTGCTTCTTAATCAGCAAGGGACAGGACTAGGAGTCTACAACCGAAATGCTTTGAGACATCACAAGGCCTTGCCTCATTGGAACTTCCACAGGCAGCTGCAGTTTTCTTGTAAAACTGCATGAATAGTCCGTTACACCTGCCTCTGCTTGGGAGGTAAAAAAATGGGCAAGAATATGTAAATACCTCACCAGAGTTGTGCAAACCCTATGGGAGGGAGAGAGGGATCCCCATCTGCTCAGCAATCTCCTTTCCTGCCCTCTTGTGTGTTAAATCCCCACCAGCTCTTCAAGTCTCACTTGCCTTTAGTGCAGAGAAGCAAAACAGAAGCCTGTGTTTCCTAAAAAAGCATCCCAGCTCCAGGCAAGGTCCTGCTCTCACTGTTTGCCCTTCTGCACTAGCTTGTGGGAGCACAGAGGACTCATCTGTGCCTCTTCAGGTTATCATCGACTACCTCAGTCATCATAAACTGTCTGTGAGAAGTGGGTAGCAAGGGGCCTTTACCCTTCAAAGTCTCCTGCTTAAACCTCTGAAGAAAACGTTTCAGATGAGAGCAATTCTCTGTTAATGTCATATGATTTCCTACCAACAGCTCTTCAGTCTTTTTCTTTTAAAAAGTGGAAGACCAGACTTACATTTGGTAGCTATTGACCAAATCATACCAGAGGTAGTCAGGCTGCTTTTGCTTTAAAAAGATGTTTGATTAAAAAAAAAAATCAAAAACAGATTTTCATGGTAAATTTTTATAAGTCAAGCAATCCCTGATAAAGTTAAGACAAAACTGAGTTCTAATGAAATGCAGTTGACGTCTTTCTGTACTCTGTGTGCTCTCAGGAAAGTACCTGTCAGAAGTAGGACCAAATTTGTAAACATCTGAAACAGCGAACATGAAGGCTAAAGTTAAATTCTCAGTTGCCGTGAATCTTTCACTGTTCTGCCTCTGCACCCTTTCATGGTGCTTCTGTGATAATTATTATTTCGTATAACTGCAGCTAACAATTTTAGAGTCTCTTCTCATGGTCTCAAATTTTAACTTTTTGGTTACCATATATGATGTATTACAAGTATTTTTATATTCTGAAGTATGAAGAAGGAAAGGCCAAATTAAAAACAAACAAAGAAATCAGTGCTTTACAATTTAACCTTATTTATATGGTAAATATTTTATTTATGTTGCAATGAAACCTTCTTGGCTTATTTTGTCAAATCAGTTTTCCCAGGCAGTCCCACATCTAAAGAGTGTGTATTTTTGTCTGTGTATCACTGACAGGTTTCAGAAAACAGATTATTACTTTCTCATGCAAGTCCTGTTGACTCACTGAAGAGCTGGATAAGGAAGAAAAGCTCTCTTCCTTCCAGGCTGGAGCTCCTTTTCTTCTGCTCTTGTCCTAGGAATAACACAACAACAAGGAGCTACACTGTAGAGCTCACCAAACTCCATGTTCACTTGAGTGAGACACCATTTAACACTGGTCTCTGACATCATTCTGAGATGTCTCTTTTTTGTACCAAATGTAGTACTTTGCACTGGGGAGTATTTACAAAAATCTCTATTGCATCCTTAATCTTTTAATGGCAAATGTCTCAACAGTTGAGAAATGCACAAAACAGGAACTAATTTTAGGAGGCTTTACAATTTCAAGTACAATTAATCCAGCATCAGATATTTTTTTGTCTATATCTTATGAGGTTTTTGCTGTTTTTTGCCCCTTGCATTGAAAAATTTATTAAAAATACTGCTGATTCTAGTAGATCCAGCTGATTCACAAAGGCCAGAAAGGGAGAGGTGCTAAACACTTTCATGGATTTTGTCCTTCAGTAGCATTTAATGACCTCTCCAGTTTCTCTGCTCTCAGAGTTCGTAAGCAGTGCAAACCCATACAGAGCAGTCGACAAAAAGTGATGTGCACTATTAGCAGTTGGTGAACTACTTCAAAATTAGATGTAGCACTAAGAGTTAGACCAGATGACCTTTTGAGGTCTCTTCCAACCTGGGCTGTTATATGATTCTATGACAGCAGTGACTTTGCAGTTGGTTCTGTTGAAATGCTATTTCCTCCTCACCTGAACTGCAAGATGAAGTGCTTCCATGCAAGTAAGTAGTGTGCTGATCACATTGCTGAAGAGATCTTCTGCCACTACCTATCAGCTGATCATCTATAACTTTCTGGACTCTGCAGCTGGACCACCAGCTCCCTGCTTCCCAGTCTGTTCCATGAGTTCCGTCCGTGCAGAGACTCTGAGTGCTGGCTGAGAGTGCAGGATCAAGGCCAAAGCAGAGTGAAAACAAGACTCTATGACAGCATGCAGTTAGCGTTCTTTTTTTTGGAGAGCTAAAGTGTTGTAAGGAGATAGGGAACAGATTGGGATCCCAGTTTTTGTGTAGTACCAGGGAAGAGGATAAGGATGTAGAATAAAGGCCTGGGTTGTGGAACGGAAGATCTATGACAGAAGAGTGGGGGAAGAAAGACAAGAACACGTTTCATGTCCAGCTACTGCCACTGTGCAGACAGTTGAGGAATCCTCTGTGTAGACCTAGCATGCATTCTTTCTTGCTGCAGACCCCTTCTACTTATTTATAAATCATAGTTCATCCGTTTGCCACACATCCTATGCACCATTTTTGTGTATCCTCCTCTAAGTCAACAGTTTAACCACATCAGCGGAAAATTCACAATAGAAAAAATGAGCCTATGCTGTCACGGCGTTCAGTCACCTTGGCTAATTTTACCTTCTAAAAAGGTAATACATTCTCAGCATTGATGTGGAGCATGGGATACCTAACAATTACACTTTTAAACTGTTTCCCCAAAAGGCTAGAAGCCTGTGTAATGATGCCTACTATTTTTCACTACAGCTTGTAAAGGTGTCTCACTGACGTCCCCTCACGTTTGCTGCTATGGAAGTTGAAGACTATTCTATAGCATGTGTCAGTGAAAAAATACAGGTTAAAAGTGTACAAAGAAAGGAAAGAAAATGAGATAAAAGTGAGTGGGCCATGGGAGAGAGGTGCTTTTCAATTCAGATAGTTTCAGTGATTGAAGTTCCAGGACACAGCATTTGTACTAGCAGTACAAAGAAACAGGATTAGAGTAGCTGTGAAAGAGGAGTGCTTGGATGAGGAGTCCTTGCACTACTGTTGCAGTGGAGAAGGTAAGCAAGAACACACCCACTGAATATAGCTTTGGGACAGCTTGATTGGTTAGACAGGATCAAGCAAATTACAAACAGAGTAATCTATGTGCTACACATGGGCAGAATCCTTCTTGTTCCCATCTCCCAGACAGTGCTGTACTGCAAGGTCTCCCATATGAGCCTTTTGTTCTTGTTCATACTTTTCTTCCTGGACCATCTGACCAGTCACAGAACTGGTCAAAGCTAAGAATCGCTTTCAGGTAAGCAATCTCATGTTCTCTAGTGTGAATTTTCTTGTGTGAGCAACACATTTCCGAGGATTGTCGGACATGAAATCAGGCATCTGGAAAAATGTTCAATCCAGAATGCTGAAGTTTAATTTAAAAATAAATGTAGCCCTTTGTATGATTTCTTGCTTTAGTACAATTCCTGACATCTGTGACAAAGAGAATGATGTGGCCTAAATAACAACAAAGAGCAAGCTCTCACAGCATAAACATTTCAAAACACAAAATAACTTCAGAAATGTTCCCATGGGAATTTTAATCAAAGACAATAAAGTTTAAAAATCAAACCCCTGTTTAATCAAAAAATATTTAAAAATAATTTTTCAAGAAAATTTTTCCTAAGCTCTTCTGCCTAGGACTTGTATAATGCCTAATATCCTTTCTATGACCTGATCCTTTGGACTTTTAAGAAAGGTTGTTTTGACTGTCAGTGAATTCTGATCCCTGATCCTTAGTCACTGATAGCAGGCTGGTCACAAACCCTGCTGGCTTTAAAGTGACTGGTTAACCTGTGATATAAACCCATAAACAAAAGAAATGGAAAGTTAGGTTAAATAAGAATGCATTCATCTGTGCCTCTGACAATCACAGCTGAAAACCAGGATCAGTTTTCCATCTGCTGAGAGTCCTTTTGGTAAAGTCAGCTTAGGCAGAAAGCATACAAAAACCCCATATTCTGAAGACTTGCTGGTACACTCAAGAGTTTCTTCTTTCAAAAAGAATACTTCTTCCTTCCTGCTCTACTCTCCTGTATTTTTTCAAGTTTCCCCTCTCTTCTGCCAACCTCATTTTTTCCCTTTCTATCGAACACTTGGAATGTGCTACCTGGGAAACAAGAGATAGAGGGCCATGTGTCCCCTCTTCCATCATACACCTGCCCTGTGAATCCATGGATTTAATCTTTCAGCTGTTGAGTGGAAGGGAACCCTAATTCATGCAGCACTTTGTAAAATTATTGTGTGCATTTTTTTTCTGTGCTGTCATTCCCGACTGTTTGCACACTAGTGACCTCTAGTGGAGGAGCCACTTCCAATACAAATCATAGCCTCACAGGATAATTTAGGTAGGGAGGCACCTCTGGAAGTCATTTTGTCCAGGGCCAATGTCCCCAGATTGCTCAGAGCATCCTTCAGTTGGGTTTTAACTACATGCAGGGATAGACAATCTGCAGCCCACCTAGGCTGTCCCAGTATTTGATTTCCTTTACTGTTAAAAAAACCCAAACCAAACCAAAACAAGAAACTAATTGGGATTTTCCTTTTTGCATCCTGTTTCTGATGCCTCTTGTTTCCATTGCCTCTCATTCTATGCCTGTGCATCTCTGAGGTAAGTCTGACACCCCTATTAGATATCTGAAGATAGCAATAAAGTCTCTGCTTTCCCTGCTTATCTCTGGTCTCTGAACAGGTCCCGTTCTCTCAGCTTCTTATCAGTCATGTGTCCTAGTTCCCTAATCACCTACTGTGAGCACACTGTACAGGGTTGTTGTTGTTATGTCTGCTCAGTGATACTTGCTGACTCGCCTCAGAGGCAGAGAAGTTATGGCTGCTTTCTTAACTTTTTTTCATGCAAATATAGTTGCTTACCAAGTCTGTTATTTGCAGGCACTTGAATCTGCTGTTTACAGGGTGTGTGAGAATGAGAAGGGGAAATTCAGCAGGATCTCTTTCAGTTTTGTTGTGTCCTCACAGAGGCTACAGTCTATGACAGGTATAGAAGCAGCATATACCAGCCTTTCTGCACTAAGGACTAAAGCATATGGGGAAAATAAAATTTTCTGTTTTGTTGTTGTGCAGGATCACACTGCCATTATTTGTTGCTGAGCTCTGGCTAGATTGAAAGGCAGGGCTGGTCTGCTGGACATCCATTAAAGGATGAAGCTCGTTGTGCAGATCTTCAATTGCACAGGATACTTTTAGTGTACTTTACTTATGCTCCATAAGACAGCTGACTGTGGTGGGGAGAATAGCAGTGGGAAGAAGAAAGGCACCGGTCGTCAGCTAAGGAAGGTCCATATACTAACTGTTCATTCTTGTGGGCTCGTGCATAAATTGGAGCTCTAGTAACTGCTCTTAGAGGCTGAGAAAAAGAGATTTAATTGACAGCTCATGTCAGGTAAGGAACACATTCAGATCAATGGAAACCTAGTGGTGGAATAACAGATTAATTAGAGACTGAGGTCCAAACAAGGATAAGGTGGGACCAGTTGCAGAGATAGGACCATTGGGGGGTAAACTGCTAGGCCTGTAAACACTTGTAGAAACAAAAGAGATTGTCGAAAGGATTTGGAAAACAGTTAAAAAATTAATAAGAGATGGAGCAGATCAACTGTTGTGGCTAAATTGCTGTTTTGAGAGGCTTTGAACAGGAGTAGGTAAGTCAGAGCCCGGGGACATGGTTCCCAAGCTATTTTTTTTCTCCAGGGAGAATAAGAAAACCAATTTCCCTATGACTCATCTTCAGAATCAAAATGCAGCTGCCCTCAGAGGTTTAAAGAAGGGTCATGGTATTGTAAAAGTTGTGACACTTCTTCAAAACTTTGTTACACAAGTGACTAATGGGAAGAAAAGCTGTTAGAGATGTGTCAGCAGAAGTGAAAGAAACAGCCAGCCATAGCTGTAAATCTAAGTTGCACAAGATCCTCTGATCCCCATTTCATTCTGTGAAAATGCAAGTCCCCCAAAATGGTTAAAAAGATATTTTGCCAATATTTATGTATTTTTGTAGGAATGAGTTTGTCTTCCCAACCACTGTGATCTCTGTCTTCTCTAAAATTGCCTGAAAACAAACTTTCCTGTATTACTCCTCACTCTGCCTTGTTCAGTTCCTTGCTTTGCCCTCCTCCTATTTTTTTTTCCTGTCTTCTCATACTGCTATAATATTAATTTCCACCTGTGCAACATCAAAGCAAAGACCAAAGAATATGATTTGCTTCCTTGGTGAGGCTTCTGGAATGCAAAGATGAAAGAACTCCATTCCCCATAGTGCTATATAATACTGTCAAGGAAATACAGTAAGTGTATGAACTCATAGTTTGGGTTACTTTGAATTGTCATTCATATTTGGATTCAGAGAAAACAACCAGGAGCTTTGAAAAGATTTAAACAAAAAAGTGAGACTTTTAATTGTTGCTTATTTTCAAGCTGCATTTGGCCACCACAGAACTCCTGTGTTCAGCATATTTGCAGTTTTGTATGCTGTTTCTAAACAACAACACTTTTGTGAAAGCAGCTAGACATTTGAATCGTGCCAGAAGAGCAACTGTGTTTGCCTTGCAAATTTTAATGTTGGGTTTTGCAAATACAAAGGCTCCATGTATATATGGGCTACTGAATGAGTAGCTTAAGTTAAAGAATCTCTGTGGAAACCAGAAATCAGCAGGCAACAGCACAGCAAGATGCTAGTTTGGTGGAACTGTTTGCTACATTCAGATCCCATTTATCTATTTGTAAATCCAGAGTAACTCAGGTAACTTGAATTGAATTATTGGCATAAACAAGCACAGTATTTTGCCTTTTAGTACTTGATTCTACACAGTGGCATTTATTACAGCAGAAAGAATAAGAAATATCTGTTTTATATTTTAAATATCAAAACTATTACTTATGTAAACGCTTTGAGGTTCGTTGCTTCAGATTCAGGAAGAACGTGATCACTGTGTAAAACAAAGTCAACCAAAACCCTCTGAACTTTGTGAAGCATTGTTAAATGTGAAGTGTATTCTGCATTCAATCCTATTTCATGTTACCTTTTTTTCAATGTTACTTACAATGGGCAAAGTTAGACCATTTTCCCCATGAAGATGCTGAATTCTATAGCTTATATTCCTCTATAAGTTTCATGAGATACCTTTTTTTCCCTTGAAACAAGACTGTCAGCTTCAAATAAAGAATACTTCTTTAGTAATACTACCTTCAGGGAAAGGTTGCTTAATTTGGGCATAGGTATGTACCATGATAAAAGTATACAAGCTATTCAGGAGTTCTACATTATTTAACAGAGCAAAGATAGCCTGAAAAGCTATTCAGATTTCACACTGTTCGACATTTATCTGTAAAATAATTTCTCTTGAAATAATTGACCTAGTTTGTTAATAAAATACTTATGAAAACACATGAATATATAGAGTTTAGAATTTCAAATAAACTATCTTTTAAAGGAAACAAATTCTACAGCTTAGAAAAAAGACCCCAACTATACTGAAGATTTACACATAAATGCATACACCTTCAGTGGTGTTTTTTACCTTTTTTTTTTCTTTTTTTTCTTTTCTTTTTTTTCTTTTTTTCAGTTACCAAACACTTGTGAATCAAAATAAAATAGTGCAATTGCTTTCTGGAAATCTGATTAAAAGATTTGTCCTATTCCCATTTCTTGCTTGGTGTCACATTGACACTTGACTGCAGAATTCCTCTAGATACACAAACTAATTTGTTGGCTGTCTTGAAAGAAGCTCTTTTCCTTAATTTTGAATGCCAGAATCAGTAAGGCACATACAAACCATTTCACATGATGTAGGAGCTAAAAAACCTAAAAAGTTTTTTCATGCCCTCAAAAGCAGGAAGTGATCAGCAAGGAACTGAATTGAAAACTATCAGAAATACATTTAAAGTTTTACAGTCACATCCATGGAAATTTTAGCATTAAATCTTACGCATCCATATAATAAAAAGTAAATGAATAGAGCTGTGTACTTACCATCGTTTCAGGCTCTGTGTCTCCACAAGTCTGCTAAAGAGTATGTATTCTACTAGGGAGAGTCAAAAATCTTTGTCCTTCACTGTGCGTTTCCTTTTTTCAAAAGTGTATGTGGCCTCTCCAGCTTTATTAGGAAAATTTATCAGCAAAACCCTTGTTTTGCACATTCTCAGGGAGATAAAAGAATTTTCAACAGCATTTGTTTGCCATACACTGCACTACTGTGAAGGACAAATAACAGTGAATGAGCATTCGTTCATTTTATGACCTCCAAAATTATAAAGAAAACAGGTCTATGCTGATGAGAAGATTATATAGTTTTGTTTTCACTAATCTTTGACTGAATTCAAAAGGCAAATATATTTTAGTTTTGTCTTTCTTACTGAAAATATATTTTGTTTTTGTCTTTCATTCCTGAAGTTTTGTGTATTCAGGCTTCACTACCAACACCACTCATCTCCTTCTGTCTCAGATTTTCATGCGTGTTTAAAATCTGAAGTAATTTTCTTACTCTAATAAGATGAACTATATTTCTCTCAATTAACCTTTGACTATGAAGTTTTTCATAGCTGATATTATCAGAAAAAATAGGGTTTTCCTGGTACAACAGGAAATCAAATTTCTGCACTGCTGCAGGCTTCCTATGCACAAAAATTGAAGGAAGAAAGGGCGTATGGCCATAAACCGCACCGAACTGGATCTAGCAAAGAAAACTAAAACAGACAGCTTAATGAAAAGAGGTGAAGGAAGGAAAAAGAAGACTGAAGTATATGCTAAATTAAGGGGGGGTGGGCACTGATATATTTTGGGTGATGTCCAACTATTAAACAAAAAATCAGCTGAGTTTTCAATAACCAAGCTTCTTTGTATGAAGTGGTGGGAGACAAATGAAAATTACAGTAAAGTAACGGAAAATATCATATCTGTGTCACAGGCAAGATTCAAACTGCATTCTTTGATGAAAGCACTGAAAGGGTTGCTGCACTGCTGCAAGTCCCAAACCCTTGGTTTTCAACTAAACTTTCAATGCAGTGTATCAATATTATCTATCTATATTATCTATAGCTAATAGCAAATACTACTGCAGATATGTATAGTGGCAATTTACAAACATATTACCTATTTTCTAAAAACCAGAAAATTACTAGGGCAGCTACAGGTTTATTTGCTAGAGCATGGCATTCTACAACACTAAGACTGGATTTGAAAAAACAATTAGATTATTAGGTATATAGGATTTAAGGTAGGTTTCATTAAAGATGGATTATGTCTGAATGACTTCAAATCTGTTTTACAAAGTTTAACTGTCATTTTAGACAAAAGTAATACCACTAACTTCATCTATTTGGATTTAAGCAGAGTATTTCATATAATGTCCTTTACTGAATTTTAAGTGACGAGAATAGGGAGAGGATGTGACCTGACAGTAAGACTACAAAGTAGGTTAGGAGCTGGATAAAGCAACATCAGTTTAGAAGAAGAAGGGGAGTTCCTGAGTTTAACTGGAGTTACTAGCAGTGTTCTGCGGGCACAGGTCATGGGAACGATCCTGCTTGTTACTTAAGTCAGGAGGCTGATTCAAGAGCTGACCCTATACAAATGTTGACTGAAGATGTACTAAACGGAATGGTTCTACTAATACTGGGGAGAATCATGTCATTACACAGGAAGAATGAGAAGACTTTGTGTATTGGAGTGAGAGAATTAAACCAAAGTTTAATAGTAGAGTCATATACTTAGAGCTAAGAACAAGAATTTTTGCTTTGAGGCAGGGAAATAGTATGTATGAGTAACCAGCATGACATATACATGTGAAAAGTGCATGTGATTTGACTGCACAGTAGGAAAATGATTTTTAGGAGATGTAGGAAAAGAATATGTGCAGAGCACCGATGAGAGCTCATTTGGAGTATTGTGTGCAGTTCTAGTCAACTAGCTTGAGTGACTATGAATTTAAACTGACACAGTTAAAGGTGAAGTCTTCTAGGATAAGTAAAAGGGCTTCCTGACTTCTGAAAGGACACTAAAGAGCTTGCCTTATCTAACTTAAGAAAATGGAGATGAAAGAGGCTATGACAAGGTCTGTAAGTATCAAGGAAGAACAATTTATTATGCTAAAAAATAAGGAACTGAAATCAAAGGGGTATAAATAGATTGTGAGTACATTTAAAGTGGGAATTAGATTAAATTTTATATTAATTTATATTAATTAATGATCTTCCAAAGGCAATAGAGGAGGAAGGAGATCAGTAATTCTTCCATATGATACATGAACAATTTATGACAAAACAGGGAGGATTCTGACATTTTGAAAAAAATCTGTTTGTCAGATGCACAATACTAACTGCACTGGAAAGATGCTTGGTCAGCATGCTTGGTCACACTGAGGGTTAAATCTCAGACTATGGTAGGTTTCCCTAGCCCTATCCTCTTTTTGTTTTTTTAACCAGCAATGTTTGCACATGCAACATCTTGATGAAGCTTCCTGCCATTCCCTCAGTGAGGCAGTAACATCAGATCTTCCAAGGGCAGCTTTATACCAGGTGCACTGTGCAGCAAAGTATGTAAGTGTTAGTGATAGATAATTCATGCTCTAATGATGGCCACAGACAAATAAATGATGGATCACACCCATCCCATCATTTCTGTTAAGAAGTTTATTGATGTTTGTTTTGATTAGCAATCATTTAAGCTGCAGGTGCTTTTAAATCATGGCATTCCATTGCTCTGAGGTACCTAGCTGGCCAGCAGAAACTGTGATTTGTAGAATTGGATTGGAATCCATTATTGTTTTCTAAAAAAGGAGAAAAAATAGTAAAGAAGTGATAGAAAATAGTAGCTACAACATATATATGTGTCAGAATTTAAGTGAAATAGTATTCTCATGGCTCACCAAGAACATAATTTCGTTGGGTCTGAAATATGACTGTAGACTGTAATGTAAAATAATTCTGATGAAGAATGAACCAAAACACATACTGTGATTTTCAGAAAACTTAAGTATCTGACTTCTGGAAGAGTGAGTATTCAGCATGTCTGTTACAGCAGGAGCCAAAGCTAGGTTAATTTTTTTAAAAGAGTTATGTCATACTGGAGGAAACATGTCTGAACATGTATGGAACATGTATAATCATGGAATCATAGAATGGTTTGGGTTGGAAAAGATCACTGAGTGCCAACCCCCCTGCCATGAGGGGGACATGAGGGCAGGGACACCTTCCACTACATCGGTTTGCTCAATGCCTCATCCAGCCTGGCCTTGAACACCTCCAGGGATGGGGCATCCACAGCTTCTCTGGGCAACCTCTTCCAGTGTCTCACCACCCTCTGAGTGAAAAATATCTTCCTAATGTCTAGTCTAAATCTGCCCTCTTTCTGCTGTTATAAGCTGAAGGACATTACGCCTTGTCCTCTCACTACACTGCCTGATAAAGAGCCCCTCCCCATCCCTCTTGTAGGCCCACTTTAGGTACTGGTAGGCTGATATTAGGTCTCCTCGGAGCCTTCTTTTCTCCAGGCTGAACAACCCCAATTCCCTCAGCCTGTCCTCATAGGGGATAATTATAGTGGTATTTGCTGTCATGGCTGAATAGAAACATGTCTGTGATATAATGCAGGAATAAAATTAAATTGTTTATGAGGTGTTTTAAAAATAAGACAAATTTCACTGGATCAAGCAAAGACTAACTTGATACCTTGTTTTTAACAAGAGGGCAATAGCACTGACCTAGGGAATGTCCAGGAGCAGGGAAACACATAGAAATACTTTCCCAGAATACTTTCCCATCCTGCCAAAACTGATGCTTCAGAGACTTCCTGAGTGGGCACAATTACCTACATGTTTGAAAGCCTTCCATTAGTTTGTGTAGAGAATTTAAAAATGTATATTTACTTTTTGTATGCCCACTGTGTGAAGGACCAGTCTTCAGTCTGTTTTGAATCTGCCAATTGCTCCTTTTATTTAATTTCCTCTACTTATACTTGTTTTCCTCATATTACTTTTGTTTTTCCAGCTCTGCATCATATTTCTCTCTCTATTTTCTCTCTTCCACCTGTGGAATAGCTTATGGAATAAGTAGCTTTGATAGCCTGGAGATGTGGTGCTGCAGGAAGCAGTTTGTAATTCCCTGATACAGAGCTAGATGGCTCATGAGTTCTGTTAAGTCTTGCTGGCCATGCTTGCTTCAGGGTGCTTCACAAGTGAAATATTAGATGTAGCTGAACTCTATACTGAAGCTGAGAGAGGGCAGGCATAGATGAAATTTTCTGATACATTTTTTTTTGTGCAGGTAGAGGTCATGCTGCAAGACATTAGGGTGTTTTGGTGGGGGAAAATGAAAAAAATATTTTCCTATCTTTTTTTTTTTTTTTGTGGCTTCCCAGAAGAGAAGGAACTTATGGTTACATGTTAAGCATAAAAGCCAAACACTTCCTCCTGGGCCTGAAGACTCTTACTGTCACACCCAAATGGCATTCAGGTGAAGAAAGTTGAGACCATCTTGCCATTTTATGAATCAGAGCATCCATCCTCAAAATCCTGCTTTTTTTTTTCTTTTGTTGCTTTGCTGTGCAGTATTATATTAAAAATGAAAAAGCCTGGCAAAACCATGTAGCTAGGAATGCTCTTAAACTAAAAAAGTTTCAAACTGCTATAACAGTAGTTTTGTTGGATTGAAGCATTCTGTTTATCAACTAAGAGAATTAAGACTCCCAAACTGACTTTATATTTTTGTTTCTGGAAAATGTCTCTTTCCCTCTCCCTAAGATGTAAGTTTTTTTGATGGAGGGTATGACTGGAGGTAAAATTTGGATTTTAAGAGCTGCATTTTTAGCCTGTTCTTACATAGAATTCCATTTTACTCTTTGAGTTTTTCAACTGTGTCACTGAAATGCACCAAATATTGGCTGACCATTTATTCCAAATAGCAATAACACATTAGTACGTAGAGAGACTGCTTACCTGTTTTTGAGCAGCATAACTATTTTGCTTCTCCACAGAGCTGTTTTTCAATGCTTTCTCCCTGGCATAGTCTGCCACCAGGTTCTGGTGTAGGATTATTACACTGGCGAGTTCTAGTGCTTTCTCCATTGATGCAGGTGGACCAAGCACTCCAACAGCTCCAGCCTCCGTCAGTGACAACTGGCATTAAGACACCATACTAGGATTAGTCCAGCATCTCTCTGTCTTCTGTGCAGTGACAGAAAGATTAGTTAGAGCTTTTTACTTGGCAATTTTGAGGGTGGACGAGGTAGACCATGATTCAATTCTTACATTCTCAGTTATGGTGACTCTGCAGATCATTGTAGCCTCCAGCATGCAACCCATTGCACAGATTTGGCTTTTGAAAATGCCTTTGTCAGTGGCACTGCTTAAGAGCTCAGAGGTTTCAACATGTTTGTCACCCTAGGAAGCTGCCTGAACATCAAGTTCTAAGACCCATTTTGGACACTTGTGCTTTAAAAACTTGCCCACATAGAATGAATTTACTACACACTGATTTTTTTACATTGTCAGTTGCAGAACTGCATCACCACCCTCTTCTCCTTTGTGGAGCAATCTAATATTAAGCTAGGGCAGTAACTGTGAAATGTGGTCATATGTTAGCAAACACAGCGCTTTTGCTGGAAACTGAAGACAAAATAGCTTGTGGCATAGGGAGAGGATTGCTTTTGCCTGAAATCAGTTTACCATTACTGCACCATACTCCAGTAATGCTTCTGTTTGCTTAAATGAACTTGGGCTATCATTCCAAGGTACAACAATGTATGTGGGACAATAAACTCTAATTTAGAGTGCCCTTTTTATGGAAAGAACCCAGTAATTTACACTAACTTCTGCACCATAAACACATGAGATTTGACAGCAGTAGGTATAAAGATATGACATCTTTCTGTCCTTGTAAAGGCTCATTTTGTCAGGATATTGTTCACAACAACACATAGGCTCATTTTAGTCTGCCTGGAGTATATACTCACCTTTAACTAATGTAGATTTGGGAATCTGACACGCAATTCCCTTAAAGTAGCTTGAGCACATACATGTACAGGCTCCATCTATCAACACAAGGGTGCCTCCATTTTTGCAGGGTTCACATTTGCACACACTGTATTCAGTAATGTAGTCTTCAATTGCTCTTTCCAAATTTTGTTTCTTTAAATATGCATCTCTCATCTTAACTGGAACAAGTGTATGTATTGGAGAAGGCTGTAGAAGAAAAAAAGCCATGACTTTTCCAAAGTTCTGAATTCTTTTGATACACCCATCACTAGAGGAAGCATCTGAAGAAACTGTCAAGATGAAGAAAATACCTGAAAGTTCATTATAAACTTGGAGTCTGAACTACTCTTAAAGCAAAAGCTTTCAAACTGTAAGAGCCACAGCTTTGAAGAAGATGTACTTACCCGTTGCTGTATCACTACTGGAGCATCAACCAAAGACTTAGCCCACTGTATGTAATCCTCTACATCAACCGTTTTGGATCCTCGCAGTAACATTTCTTTTATTTTAACTGAAAAGTCAATCTTCCCTCCGTCAACTAAGGAAATGACATCATCAATGACAGCATCATCCTTAAATTCTGCTGCAGAAAGATGACAGGATGAAGAAGAAGGTTTAATACCCATGCATCTTGAAGAACAGTTATCCTATTAGCACAATCAAATCTCTGTAAAATGACCATAGAGAGAAGAACCCTTCACTCACTAGTTCTGCTGGAATTCAATCTTTCTTTGCTCATACCTCTTATGTGGGAAGAAATAGTCTATTTTGCAATTGATTTAGAAAACCGTATATCTGAAAGGAAAAGAAGGGGTAGGGAAAAATGCGAGACATTATGGAGGTCATAACCATTTGATAACAGGCCAAAGGTAAGATGAGTAATGCTACTGTATCACCTGAGCTGAAACAGAAAAGGGCAGGAATTGGAATGGAAGGAGCTTTTGCTTCATAACTAAAACACAAAAACAGAGCACTGAAATAAATTGCCTATTCTGTGCTCCGTAGTAAATCTCCTTGCCTTTTGCAGTTTTTAGGTCATGTGATAAAAGACTCATCTCCAGACACACAAAGGAGCAGAGAGGAACAATGACAGACCAGGGAACACAAGTAGCCTCATCAGAGAAAAGGAGCCCTCGCCTTGACTCCTCCCAGGCCTGTCCCAGCAGACCCATTAGCCCTGCAGGGTAGGTGTGAGGATGAGTCAACAGCAAGACAAGTCAGTGGAAAGGCTCTCTGGATGCAAAGAAGAGCATTTTGGGACTGCACAAACTTAAATACTTAGAGTATATATAACGGAGTGCCATTGAAGAGGTAAGGGGGTATCAAGGTGGCTTTGGGAGAAACAAGCATTGGAAAACAGAGGGATAAAGGCAAAAAAGGGGACTGGCTGCATATAGTAAGGTGGCTGATCTGTGAGCCTGTCTGCTATGTACTGTCGTTGATCTTTGCAGTCTGTCCTGGCTTACCATTAGATTCCATTTCTAACCGTTTCCCTGGGTGAGGGGAGTCTATTCTACATGCATGCCTCTGTATGGAGATCTGTGTGCCAGCTACTAGAGTTGGAGAGTGGCTGATAGGGACCTGGTGTTCGAGGTGCCAACAACTGGAGTGAATAAGGATACATATGTCAATGTGCAATCACTAGCAGATATCAAGCCAGACTAGCCCGTGAATAGGGTAAGTGGCTTGGGAGCCAAGTATCAAACGGGCTGTTAGTCTGGCCTAGGTGTGTACATATCTCTAGAGTGAGACAACTAGAGGAGCTGTCTGCTGGAGTGACTAGGGTTCTAGGACAAACACTGGAGAGACCAGAAGGTCCTGGGGTTGACTGAGACCTGTTTGCATGTGAATGTGTGTCTGTGAAAGACAACTGGAGAGAAGAGGATCCAAGGGCCAGTTGCTGGGTAGACTGAGCACCTAAGGCCAGTTACTGGAGGCATCCATAGTTTGTGTGTGGGGGTGCATGCTGGTGTGCATCAGGCGGTCTGTACCAGTAATGGGACTGGAGCTGTGGGCCTTGGAGTTTCGTATGTCCAGGTGCCTTGGAAGTATGGCAGCCTCACCTATACTGGTCTACTGAATTTGTCCTTGCCCAAACAGCAATAACTATATTGATTATAAAAGGAGAAGCAATTAGAATAATCTTTCCTTAGGCAAAAAGATATAATGTAAAAAAGAATGTAGTTACAGTTGTCCTTCACGTGGATCTTTTCACATTTATGGCTATCAATATTAACATTGGCATGCAGGTCTTCATATGCAATATTGGCATCTAAGTGATAACCAAGGCATCTTTTCACATCTTCTACAGTGATACCTGGAAGTAGAAATAATTAGGTAATTAGAGGGATTTAATTACTATGAATAATATGATATTATTATTCTTGGAGAAAAAAATTCAGGGCTATTGGAAATGTTTATGGCTTTCTTCTTCCCATTTATTTTCTGCTTTTTCCTCCTCCATGAAGTTAAAGTGAGGATGATTGTATTTGAGGTGCCTGCACGGGGCAGGTGAGATCTACAGTGATTAGGAAAAATAACAAAACCCTCCAAAAAGTTATTTCTGTTTTCCTTGATCTAGCTGAAAGCAGACATCCCTCTAAGAAGCACTCTTTCCATATATTCTGCTGGAATTTAGTCTTTCTCAGCTGCTTGTCATTTGCTCTTTTTATGTACTAAATAAAAAGTTCCACCCTCAAACATGTTTCTTCACTCCTTTTCCCCATAAAGTTAAGGCCATTAATCTCTTACTCTTTCCCCCTATATTCTAATCCTCCTCTCTCTGCTCCTGCAGAGCATATCATCTGGAACATCACTTTTGTGTTCAGAAACAATTTTGCTTAGATGGGTGCTTTAAAAAAACAAGCGCAGCACCACAATCTCCAAGTGCCGAACAAGTGATAGTGGGATATGTAAGTGACATCTGTGCGCTATGTCCCTTGGGATAGTCTAAACATGTGATAGTGATATTGTTGTTGGTGCTTCATGTAGCAGGTGCTTATTTTCTGATCTCCAAAACCAGCATGAGAATTGCCTTTTCTAACTTTATTCCAGAGAGATCACTTTAATCTTTCACAAAGCCACATATATCTGAACTGCACACAAGGGAGGATTAAATTGCTGCTTTCCTGTCTTAACCAGGGCAAGGAAAATTCCAGTGAGAATGTTAAAGTATATAGAAACCAGTTTCAACACGCTCAAGTATGCCATGTGATTTCTAGGAGGTTTTTGAATCTATTCCTTATTTTTTTGCCACCACCATACTCTTAGAGAGATTTTACCACAAGAAGGTACCAACTAACAAATTATATTTAAGGTTTAGGCAGATTTTCTAGGCATTGGGGATCTCTTATGAATCATGGCAAACCAATTAGTATTGCTAATATTTTGAAGAGGTTTAAGATTTTTTTTCTCAGTTACAGACTTAAGACACAAACTTAAAATAATTATAGAAGTTCCAAAGACTGACTTTTATCTCTCTTGAACTCCTGTAATTCTGTAATGTCACTGGTGTGCCACAAGCAGCACACACTGAACAGTGCTGTTCTGAGTAGCGCTTCATATGCACAAATTTGTCCTCATACATCAAATCATGTCCTTTTGCATGACTGGAGACCTGGTGATAATCTGCATGCTATAGGAAGGCCAACAGAGTGCATACCTATTTGAGACATAGCGTTATTATCCAGCACATACACAAGTTCGTATTTTCCTCCTACAGTTCCAGAGACTGCATAGTGAGTTCCATAATCTTCTAGGAATTTGAAATATTCCCCCTTATCATATTCAGTAGGCAGAAAGTTTAGATCATCAAGGAAACTATCTGTGAGACGGACATCACGACTC
The DNA here is from genome assembly GCA_011057875.1 of Pterocles orientalis. Classification (NCBI taxonomy): domain Eukaryota; kingdom Metazoa; phylum Chordata; class Aves; order Pterocliformes; family Pteroclidae; genus Pterocles; species Pterocles orientalis. The sequence continues at coordinate 397,515 of WKFP01014819.1, forward strand.
CGCATTTGGAATCTTCCCAGTTGAATCTTTCCTTTTACATGCAGAAAGGTTTGGTTCTGAATGCAGGGAGAAGAAAGCAGATGAGAATGCCATTCTGGTATGCAGCACAGAAGGAAAACCTGTTCTATTTTACTTATAAAGAAACTGCGGCAGTTTTAAACATGGTATTCAATAAAGCACTTTGGAACAGGGACAAACTTTTTAAATTCAGATTAGAAGTTCTCCAATTTAAAGTGAGGAAGCAGGAAGAGATTTAGATAATTTCAGTTCTTCCAGTTTTGCAGAACTCTCCCCTTACTAATTTCAGCAAGCCCCTTATGTTCTCTTTGACAACAAGGTCTCCTCTTTAAGTAAATCTACTGAAAGTGCCTTTCTAACTTTCATAACATTGAAAAGTAATTTCATATGCCTCACTAGATTATAGAAGCTGCCCACCGAGGTCAGCTTCAGAGGAGTTTTGTTTTGCTTATAGTCAGAGCAGAACTAAGGTCTCTTTTTTTAGAACACTGTTATTCTCAGACTGTCAGAAGAAAGGGCATAGCTCCAATTAAAAACAAAAAACCCCAAAATAACATCATCAAAATGAAAATTCATAAGGAAAAAATCCCTCTGAGGTATTTGACCCATACATACATTCTAACTCTAGATTTAGTGACTGATATTTTCATAAATTACATTGCAGATGGTTTTATATCATAATCTAAAGACAACATCTTGTGAAATAGTTGCACTCAAGACTCTAAGCAAACATGTGCCTTCCAAGCGCCATTATTATCTGCAGTACTTGTGTGACTCCCTTAACAGTAATGCGTAACAGGAGGTCTGTAAAAGGTATTTAGCAACTGATCATCACATTAGCTGGCACCATTTAAAGGGTCTTACACTGCTGACTCAGATGTTGCCTAGGACTGGCAAAAAATCTTCTGGCATCTAAATCTCTGTGAGGAAATTTTTGTAGGTGCAAATATTTTTGCCATTCAGCATGTGCAAAATCCCTTACTGTCCTGGTGTCCCCGAGCTACTCCTGGCTTTAACTTGCAGGTGAGCCCTGGTTGGTCCTCAGGCAGGGACTGCCACTCCACTAACCTGCAGCAGAGTGAGTTGACAGTGATTGACCTCTGCTGGTGACTGATCACAGCTCATTTTCTGAACTCAGCAAGAATTTGAGGTGAAAACTCCTATCGCAACAACTAGACTATGAGCAGCCTCCAATATACCCTGAGTTACAGAACTTGATATTTTGTGTCTGTGGAGGTGAATGCTTTGAGATTTAAATGCTCCATTTCTGTCCCAAGAAAACTTGTACCAATACAAAGTCAGGGCTATATGGCAGGTTCTCTTTATAGTACTGACCTTTCTCTTCAGCATTATTTTTATTAATCTGTTATAAAAGTTATCTTAGTTTTTCCATATGTCCATTTGATCTCTAGAGCGCTGAAGGGGGTCCCAGAAAAAAAAGGCTGACAAGAAACTTGAAAAATTGAATGAGCTGAGGCAGATCTGTGCTTCCTTGCATGTGGTGCATTTCAGTGCTATGGAGCTGATGTACCTTGTACATGATGGCATGCTGCCATCACAGACTTTGGCATATATTTTAGGAAAGGGTATATGACCTGGTCAGTTAATTCCACTAGTACCCAGCTGCTGGATCAGGCCATACTGTCTAGCAGGTCTAGTATCACTTGTTGTGGTCTCCCTCTCTTTGACCTCACTAGATGCTAAGGCTACTTCTTTACTAGTAAATGAAAAGGGATAGGGCCTTTCCTCCCTCTCAAAGGGCAGGTAGCATGGTATGGCTTGTGTGGAACCCCAGAATAGGCTTTGTTTCACCAGGCTGCCTACTGGGAACATTCCCTTCAAACATGCTGCAGGGAACCACAGGATGGGCACTGCTTATTACAGCATGAGAGTTGGCACAGACCAAAAAAAAAAAAATGGCAGTGTGCCAGTAAAACTATGGATTATCATGTGCCAGTCCTAATGCCTGTGCTTCTTAGCCCAGTCTAGTTTAATAGTATAGACATACCTGAATGGCTGAGATCTGACTTTTCAGTGATTATTCTACATGTCTGTTTTGGGTTTACCTAGTGTCAGCCTACTCAGTGGCAATTTTTACCCCATTACTTGGCCTGACTTGCCTAAACTGCACTAGATCACAGCTGCTCTCTAATCAAGATGAAACCAGAGATCTTTAGCCCTTTCTAACATCAAGCCCCTGTTGAAGATGAGGGTGGTTGCTAGTCAAGGATAAACAGTGGGAAAATGAAGCTACATCTGGTTATCCTTTTGTCACGTCTGAAATCTTAACCCTAGTCTTGCCAGTATTTCATTTTTTTTGTGAATAAATTACAGAAAAACTGAAGGCAGCTAGAATACTTAGAAAGATTAATATTGCATTATTCTAACACCGTAAATTTTACTGTTTGCTAAATGTTACATTAAATCTGTTAGTTTGATTATACTTACCCTTTCTATGGAGCTCTTCAGGACAGAACTTAAACTTGTATTCTTGCTATAGTGATACTTGAAATTTCCTTCTGAACCTGTTTTGTTACTTCCTTCAGTAGGTGTGTATTTCAGAGACAGGTCAGCATTAAAGTGTTTTTGTTTTTCTATGTAAACCTCTCGTAACAATTTTACACGATCATGGTAGAACACAGATGTGAAGGTTTTGTCTGCTTTTGTCTTAGAAAAGAAAATTAAAAGGTTGTATGAGAAAACATAACAGGCAGTAACGAAAAGTCTACATAGCACTTTAAAGTTCTATGTTTTACACAGCTTAGCAATACATTTTCTTAGGGGTCTTTTTTCTTTTAAGAGAAAACACATGGAAATACCACTCGCACCCCAAATCACCTCATCTGGATCAACACAGTGGTTCAAAACTAGACAGAAGACTGCAGTGACAGTATTTCAGTGAATGTTAAATCTCAGCATGGAACACTGCCAAAGTAGTTTGTGAGTGTCTACAGTTCCTTTACATTTAAGGAGTAGTAGTCACCAGATCCTTTCTAGAACGCAGACTAGATTTGCCGATAGATCCCAACATCTGAAGTGAATCAGAATGATGATTTTCTTTTCTTATAGCAGAAAATAGCTAATTCAGAATACCTATTTAGTGTTGTTTATTTTTGTATACTTTAACAGAACATAGAATTTTAGTAACTGAAAATGATTATGCATCAAAATCAAATATGAGCAATGATCTCTGGGACAGATTTACTCATTTTGGGCAGAATCTGGTTTAAATCGTCATTGTTCTGTGAGGTTCCTACTTACAGTGATAGGCAAAGCATTTGGTAGGCAAAATACTGCTTGATTACTGAAATGCATCTGACATTTATGTTTCAAAGATCATCAACATTTTTGATGTTCAAACCTCACTGCAAGTCATAGTCTGAATCTCAAAAGCCTATTAGTTTTTTTTTTTCAAGGGGACAGAGAAAGTAATAATTGATGAGAAAACCCAAGCAGGACCAGAGTATCATGATATTATTTCTGCCTTTTTATCAGTCTTTTGTGTGTCCGAAAAGGTAGCATGATTTTTGCTCTACCCAGTAAAAGTTAGGTTACGTATTCCTTACTGTATATTTCCTGTTCATCTCAACCACTTGTCTTGTAAACATTCCAGAATGATAGTTTCATTTACTAGGCACAGGTGCAGCAATGAATATGTAGGAATTTATCTGGTGCAACTGAGCTTAGCTGCTAAAACAAATTATAACAAAACCTGTTTCCCTCTGGACCTTATCAAAATCTTGATGCTAAAAAGCTGCTGCTGCCTGACTCAAGGGATCTGCTGAGTCTTCCAAGAGGATGTCAGGATTAATCGTTCAGTTAAACACATCCTAGCTTGCACAGAAGGACTTAGACTTACATCATAAGTGAGAACACCCACGTTCCATGGCTTGCGGTAGTATGTCCGTGTGTTTCCATCACGCACCCGTTCACAAAGACCATTGAAAAAGTCATTGTCAAATGGGCTGGCCATGGGCTGCATCCCTAAAACATTGATTCTGCAAGAGAAATACAGGAGAAGTTACACTTCAGAAAAGGAGCTGTCTGCACCCGTAGCCTTTAGACAATGGTATTATGACTAGAAAAGTCAGATTCTGTAAGAAGTAGACTATTACTGGGGAACTGAATTTTTCTTCATCCGTAGCAGCTTGCCTTATCTCTTGTGGTCCTCTCATTTGTGTAATGTACATAGTGATACATCCTTTATAAAGCACTTTAAGGGCTAAGTGTGAGAAACAAGCAAATAAAAGATAGATATTAAACATCAAACACAGTGAGAACCTTAGGAATAAAAGGAGGTAAAAACCATTTTTTCTTTAAGAGTGTATTTACGAGGAAGCATTCCTTATAGGTTTAAAAGGGACCTCTCAACAGCTACTTTCAACCTGGTTTTTTTCATAACTTTGTTTGTTTGCTTGTAGGAACTTTGGTATCAAGTGTGGACAAGATCCATCAAATCTGTAGCAGGAATATACAGCTACTCTTAGCATTGTCTTTGCTTCCAGGGTATGACCTCTTGGAGTAACAGAATTCCCTGGAACAGAGGAGAGGAAATCTGAATCCCTACAAACCCAGAGAAGTGAGAATATCAGCTGTATAGCTCTATGTATCTACATACCAGTGTACAAGAGATACTTCCACAAATAACTGCTCCTTGGAGGATTTAATATTGGGTTTTTTGCCTTTCTCTGTCTGTGTCATAGATTTAAATCTTTTCATTGTTTTCAATACTTATTTCTTATACATGTCCACATACTAATCTAAGTGTAGAAAGTGGTTGCCTATTCATCAAAGTCGCCAGTGTCACTACTGCAAATCTATACATTTTCTCATGCAAGATTTTAGTAATGGTTATAATAAAAATAATAAAGAAGCTACTTTTAAGAATGCCTGAGTACTTGGATTACTACCCCATGCTACAAGGGTGCATTTTTGCTTTTTTGCAGTAATACTATTGTCAAAATTAAATGAAAAGGATACATCCTTTTCGTTTAAACACAAGGTGATGCTGTAGTATACTTTGATTTTCGTTCCAGTTTGGATAGCTGCTTTCTAACTCAATTTGTAGATAAAACAATATGTCACACTGTCTTTTTGTTTGAAACAAAAGAAATCCGTCAGGGTATGACAACAGAAAGATTAATTTTCAACTTAGATTAATGAGGAAAACTCCTGTAAACAATGAAGATCTGAGAAGTGGAGAATACAATACTAGAAAAAAGCTGAAGGCAGAGTGTTGCAGTAAGGCATCCCACTGTATAAATAACCAAGATAGATTTTCTCCCTTTTAGACATGCATGTTAATAAAGTAATTGGGAATGACTGATTTGTTATGAAATATCATTTGAAACATATCTATATATCTACAAGCTTTACAACTAAATATTAAGTATAGTATATTCACGTAACTTCTATATATGATTCTGTGTATTAACATAATGATTGATTTACACTGTCTGTATAAATATTTTATCCTCCTCATGTACACAAAATAAAACCGAAGTTAGGTGTTCTTCCAAAAGCTATGCAGTTGTTTCTGAATACAAACGCAAACACAATTCAGATTCCACTTTTGGGAATGTCACTGTGCCTCAGTGCTTTCAGCTGGCTTTGGAGGTAGCCCTAGAATCTCCATACTAGGCCCAATACTACATACCCTTGGCCTGCAGTCCTGCCAACTTCAGACACATCAATATCATGATTACGGCATGGTGATCGTGGGTCAGATTCACAGTTATCTTCATCAGAAAAGTCTCCACAGTCATTGTCTACATTGCACACAAGGCGTCGCTTTATACATCGACCTAATCAAAGAATAAAACATTAAATGCGTGCATCTTTTTTTCAAGATGGACTTTAAATGACACCCCCAGCTAGTCTTTCTTGAGATGTTCCTGTTTGTGTATTTCTATTATTGTCACAGGGAATTTGAGTCCTACATCCTGCCTTCTTAAAATTACAAAACCCCCACACTACAATATTTACTTATGAGTTTACTAGTATGGCTAAGAAAGGTAAGTGACAGAAGAGCTTCTGTCATTTCCAGAAAGTTGTTACTTCCTGTGATTGTTTCTAATAATCTTTAATTATTAGGGGTTTTAAGAAATACATTAAGAGAACAGAGAAAAACAGAAATTCAATATCAACACAATTATTTCTCAATTGTTTAAATTTTGCTATTTGGACTATACTATTCGAACACTGTAGTTTTCAAAACTACAGTGATTTGTGTTTTAAAGCAACAGTGAAGTAGTAATTCTCCTGAGGTTGCATATCACAAGTTTTACAAAGACTCATTCTTTTTCTACAGGATTTAAAGATTTGGGGTAAATTTGGCCCTAGCGTAATAAAACACCTGTTTATATCAACTGCCCCACCTGTAATTGCCACACAATGGCTATGAACTAGTAGTTAAACACATATTTTCTAATTTTTCTTTCTCTATTTGCACTTTACAGTATTTGAGACAAAGACAATACTGTTAATGGCTTGGGACTCAAAAATAATTTACCATTTTTCCTCTTCTGTTTTGATTAGTCTTATTACCATCAACTTTTCCTATTATACTTTGATTGATGATGAATCTTGAAAGATATTTTCATTCATATGCCATGCATGTACCACTTTACAAATTTACATCTTACTTTGGATCTAGAGGCCTTCTGGTCTCCAGCTAGCATCCATCATACTGCTTCAGTCAGCAAACCTCCCTATCATTTTGTTAAAATTCCTTCAGTCCTAGTTTTTCCCAGTGATTTTTCATAAAACCTAGTGATTCTGTAGCAGGTGGAGCAGTTATGCTAGAATAAAAGATACTCATAGTATGATCAGCTTTTAACCATGGAGTAGAAATTACAGGAGAAGAATTAAACTAAACATAAATTATAATGGAAGATTAGAGGAATGTACCCCTATTCTCAAGCACTGTTCATGCTGTGGTTTTGGCATTGTGACTTTGCAACCCACCTGTCTACACAGGTTCTCTTTAAATCCTGTCAATAACGCACTGCTTCAGGAAATCATCTCCAACTAGAAAAGCACTGAAGCATACCTCTCTTTTTGTGTATTTGGAAACTGATTTAACTTCTCCACAGAACTAAGTAAAACATGCTCTCCTGACTTATTGCATAACTTGCCATGGTGTGAAAAGAAAACATACCAGAATTGCATTGAAAGTCAGTACCACAGTCTGGTTCTGTTTCTTCAGGACAGACTTGGCTGGTTTTACAGCTTTGTGTATCTCCTAAGGTCTCCAGGCATGGTGTTCCACCAAACTGTCCGAATTTTTCAATACGTCTAGAGCGAAACTTGAAGGATAAATTAACACTATTAACATTGCTTAGAGAGACAAGAGAACTACCAGAACTGAAGGATTTCAAGATGAACTTACAGCATTTCAAATTGAAGCATCTTTGGTGAGATACTTTGTTGAAAATCCATAGGCACAGCTCATGGTGTAAAAAAAAATGTACAGGAACACTGAATTAAGAATGTCTTAGCAAGTATGTAGAGGTGCTTGTTTTTCACTATTTAATTTATTTCACTTTTTCATTATTTTCAATCAAGGGAAATGCATCATATATATTTTGTATACTTTCAAATCTTTAATTTCTTTGAAGTCTCATAAAAAGATCTCTCCTAAGCAAAAAAATTGCTTTTGATTTAAAAAAGGAAAATGTATTGGAAAGTAATGTTCTTAGTAGAAACATCCACATGCCCAAAATATATGATTTCTTTCAACCAAACATTTTGAATGAGAACCAGTTTTGTACATCTGGATGTAGTCTTCTTTTATGGCTACAGAACTGAAATAATTATGGGTTTCATCTAAACATGACCATACAATATTAAGCATTGCAATCTGATATTTTCCCATAACTAAAAGTCAGACAGATAACATCCCTTTGGTTGTGGCTTTGGAACAAAGACTTCCAACTGTAGCTTACCCTTTGATAGGTACATGGGTCACAGGGTCCCCACGCGCTCCAGCTGCTCAGTTTACAATCTATCGGAGATGGATCATTCAGTTCTCTTGTTCCCCTGTGGAAAGCTTTTTCTGAAGAGCTGTCAAACAAAACATTCCAGTACAGTCCTGGACTAAAATCACATATGAGTTTGTATTTAAACCATAGACCTATAATTTGGAAGTATCTTGAAGCTGTTTTCTGCTTCACTTTCATAGCTGTACTTGGTACTTAGATATATAAACAGCTGCCTAACCTGAAATTCTTTTGTAGTTTGAAATTACTTTTAAAAAAACTCTGAAGACTTAATAAGCCAGCTCATTCTCCCTTTTCTTCTGGTGGGTCATGTTATTGAAGAGAATCAACAATAATACACAGAGAACAACTGCAGTTCCCCCATTCAGGCAGTGGCTGCGTTCTTCATGCCTAAATCTGAAGACAAAGGCACAGCAGTACATATCAAATAGATGTAGCACTTCAATACCTGTCTTTGTGATTTTTTTTAGCTTATTAACTGTAACGAGGTTGCCTTCAGGTCTAGGCAAAATTTTAAATGCTTTCCTGATTTTAAAGAAGGCATATAAATAAAAGTATTATTTGCTAATAACTTGATAAATGTTTAGCTGTTTTCTTCAGCTTGCCAAGCTTGAATACTTTGCCAGCTTGTCCTATATTTTCTAGAGTGACTCTTCATTTTGGTGCCCAGTTTTAAATACCATGAAACTCCTGGCTCTCAGTAAGTGAAATGCCATCACTTAACAGAAACAGATTTTCTTTAAAGCACCCAGAGTTGGACCTTAAAAACCGATGCACTGTAGGATGACTTGTTAATTTTAAAAACCAAGGCCAATAGTTTACTGGTGACTTTATCTTCACAGGTAACAATGCTGGAAAGCAGATGAATAGAGGGGCACTGGAGTCCAACTTGCCTGGCTTGCTCTCTGTAATTTATTCCAGTTTGGCCTTACATGGTGAGCATTCATCCACTGCAAAGCAGTTAGCTCTGTGCACCTGTCCAGGTTACTGCTATTGCCTCTGCTCTACAATGGGACCTTCTTTGCTGAGCCCAGCTGATTGGCAGACCTGCAGCTCCCGCAGTCTGATGTACGGGCTCTCGTTGCAGGCAGGGCCTTGCCCTCCACTCTTTGACCCCCTTCCCTCGTACAAATATGTCAGAAGTCCAAACAAACGTAACCTGATTCCACAAGATTGAGAAATCTGCCGTTTGGACAAGGAAGATATACCAGCTGGTTTAGCTTTCTGGTGCCATTTTATTGTATGGTCAGGTTACACACATAGAAAGTTGTTATTGAGACACTAAATCAACCTATGTCTCTTTCCAGCTATTGAATCTTAAACAGCTCTGGGACCACGGGGTTGTTGTGCTGCCTTTTATACGCTCAGCTGGCCCTGACTGGCTCTGATGCCTCAGACTTCCTGCAGTCACACACACCAGCAGTAAACACGCACCACAGCTGCTGATGGAAGTATCTGTAACAGGTGCTGCTCCTAAGCAACTCTCTTCCCAGAGGTCTCGTGGCCTCAAGCTAGAGCCTGCAGTAAATGGATCCTTGGCTGAGGATGTTGCTTTTAACAGGTAGGATTCTGAAAAAGGAGGAACAGCAAAAAACACAAATATGCCCAATATCTACAGAGAGCAGAAATGAAATAAAGAATTAAGAATTCTCTCCATACAATAGGGAGCTCCTAAATTCCTAGCTGGCAGGGAAGTGTGCAGCTTTGCTGTGTGCCTAGCACCAGGAACTGGGGTACCTGATAGAGGATGCAGATCCAACCTTGTGAAAAGTCCATTTTACACAGAATTCCCTTTCACTAATTCTCTGGTGAACTCTGAGCCCATAAATCAGTAACTCACTGGTAGGCAGCTGAAAGTGCTGGGAACTTGGGAGATGGCATTGAATACCTTCCTTGTTCTTACACTGCGCCCTGAGCATCCTTTAATGATCACTATCAGGAAGAGGGTAATGGATCAGATGTCTCTTTGCTCTGACCCAGAAAGACTGTGACAAGATTCATCATGGTACTTGTCATCTAAGCCTTTTCTTCTACTTTCATATGGCCACTTAGGGGCCAGCTCTTTTTCTCCAGTGCTGTTGAGGTTTACAGATCCCAAAACACTCTGCAAAGTGTGTGTATTTAAAATACTGACTAAGCATGCATGCTTATGTACATCAGAATGGTACTTCAGCCTAAGGAGCTGATACAGATTTTGGAAATTAAAATTCTACCTGAAGTTGTGCTGTAGTCCACTCTTACCCTGTGTTGTATTAAGGTTTATAACTCAAAAATAAGAAAGAAAAAGAAGCATGCAACATCTCTTAGAATCTTCTACAGAAAAGACTGTCCTAGAAGGTAGTTATATAGCAGATGGAGGCACCATGCAGAAGCTGCTTCAGGGGAAATGCCATCTGAATATTAAAAAAACCAAATCAAAACAAAAATTACACCATGACAACAATTAAACATTGGAATAGTTTGCTCAAGGAAATGTTAGAATGCCCCTCACTGGAAATATTCAAGACTGCTTGTCAGGGCCCCTAGATAACCTCATCTACGGGCCTGCTTTGAACAGAACGTTGTACAAGATCTCCAGAGGTCTCTTCCAACCTAGACTTTTCAATTTATACTACAGTTCTATGAAATTCTGGAAGATTGTAATGTATTTGAAGTTTGATGTAGCCCTCCAGCCTCTTCAAAAATAATTCTTTCACCTGTAATTAGCTTAGTTAACAAATACTTCATCAATACTACAATTTTCTGTGACTTCATAATAAGGAGGCAATGCTTTGAAAAGTTGCTGTACAGTATTCTATTAAGTATTTTTTTCCAGCATTCAGCATAACAGTAACATCAATGGACGGAATAAATGAAAATCTACTGGTCTAGCAAATGGATGAGAATCAGCTTGTTTCATCCTGTATCTGCAAAGACGGCTGCATATTTGACCTTTCCACCTCCTTACTGATGTAGGATTGTAAACCTCTGAGTAACAACATGTATTGTGGCATCTTGGGTGGAAGACTAACAGGTTGTCCTTAAAGATAGTAGGAGTGGCAACCCTTAAACCCTACACATTACGAGATATATTGAAGCACTTAATGGGATTTCTAAAGGTAAATGGATATGTTATTCCTAGCAATTATCAGGTATTTAAGTAGTGTAGAAGTTTACACTGAGATGCATTTCTGAACTTTTAAATTATTACCTTAAAAATGCATCAAAAATGCTTTGTAGGCAGTAAGAATGAACCATGAAGAGCAGTGTCTAGGAGCGACTAAAAGAGCGATCAGACTCAACCTAGTACAGATCCTAAAGGGTCTCCTAAAGGTTCCTCTAAGCCCCATTATTTTCAGTGTAAAAAAGAAATCAGGAAAGGCTGAGTTGAACTTTTCAAGACAAATGGAAATCTTGTTATCAACTGCATGCAAATCAGACGGTAGCCTTTGAGCTGACTTTCAGGTGGCACAGGTTTTCACATAATCCCAACTAAACAAATTCTGCAAGAATATTCATTGTGTGATGTACACACACTCCTGGGCCCCCTTCAGGTTGGCGTATGAGGCTCACAGGATTTGCTTTAAGGTTTTGGATTTCATTGAGATTAGAGAAGAACAACAACAACAACAACAACAACAAAAATCAGAAAAAGCTAATTGCAAGTGAGTTTCATGAACTCTGAAACACCAATGCATCCACTATCCAGATTGTTCTGGAAATTCAAAGGGACACCTATGGAAAGAACATTTTATTCAACAATGTTGCTTAGAAAAAGCAAAGATATTAGGAAAAGTAGCAGGCTTGTCACCTCTACATTAGACCCAGGGAGAAAGCATTACTGGAAAAAACCATACTAAACCAGGGGACATTAAGTCACACAATTTAATATGAGAGGAGGTAAAAGCCACTCAGCTACTGAAAAAAGGTCACTGAAGGTGGCAGTTGGGAGCAAAAACTTCAGAGACAAGTGTGGAAATCAAAATAAATTCTCTGCTATCCATCATTGGAGAGGTTTGAGGGACAGAAGAATGCTCTTTGGAAAGGAAAAGCCATTTCACAATCTGTACACAAAATTGCTTTCACCTTGTCTTGAATTGCACAACACGTGGTATGCTCTCAGGCCACCCAGCTTTAGTGATTTGTTGTTCATCCATACTTCAAAATACAGAGCTGTTCAGTTCATCAGTTGCAAATTGATGGCACAAGAAAAAGTCTTGGTTTGACAATTAGCACTGACCAAGACAGAAGGTAGGACTATCTTGAATTTGGAGAGAAGACAGCATCACATAAGGGTGTGATTTAATGGAGCACCTCCTGTATGGGGACAGGCTGAGAGTTAGGCTTATTAAGCCCGAAGAAGAGAAGGCTACAGGGAGACCTTCTACCAGCCTTCCAGTACCTGAAGGGGGCCTACAGGAGAGATGGGGAGGCACTCTTTATCAGGGAGTGTAGCGACAGGATAAGGGGCAGTGGTTTTAAGCTGAAAAAGGGGAGATTTAGATTAGATATTAGGAGGAAATCTTTCACTGTGAGGGTGGTGAGACACTGGAACAGGTTGCCCAGAGAAGCTGTGGATGCCCCATCCCTGGAGGTGTTCAAGGCCAGGCTGGATGAGGCTTTGAGCAACCTGGTCTAGTGGAGGGTGTCCCTGCCCATGGCAGGGGGGTTGGAACTTGATGATCTCTAACGTCCCTTCCAAACTAAACCATTTTATGATTCTACCAACGGTAGTTGCTAGCACCATCATGATGCTGTGTGGTCTTTGATATGATGTGAAGTCAAGTGCTGGCCTATGTTGCCTGCTATGGACTCTCTATAATAATCAATCTTCTGGCTGGAATATATCTCATTGAATTTATCAAACTTGTGCTGTAATTGGATCTTAATGCCAGGATAATAATAACCATCAATACATAAGGAGAAAGGAAAGCAGCAATCCTTATAGTTTTGAAAGCTGTTCTTCAAAGTCTGTTCAGGTATTTCAAGCAATAACAGCAGCAGCCACCCTCAGGTCTAGAGGCATGTGCAAAAGTCAATACTTGGCCCGTATCCACATGTTATAACAAAGTGCTTCACATACTAAAATTTAAGTCTTAAAGCACTTTGAGCCCAGTTTATTCTTAACATACATATATCTAAGACTCACATTCTTTCACCACTTACTACTGATGAGTCTCATAAATGACATAGGGTGAGATAACTCTGTTTCTGGCAGTGTAGCTCTTCAGTGGTTTTCACATGACATTTTTCTAGGGACTAAGCTTTTAGTGATACTTCCAGTGAAAAACACAAAGGCTGTATTTCCAGAGAATTAGAAATAGACATTCCAGGAGACTTTAAATAGGAATAGCATAAAATTGTGCATCTTCAGAAAGAAACAGATTGAGATTAGATTTTTTTTTTCACATTCAGCATGCAACAGAACACAGTCACCTGCACTCTACATCCCAGTAAGAACATAGCTTCAAGTGGTATCAGTCACGTTTATTGTGCCATAAAAATCCAAAATAAACAAAAAACCATTTCTGTTTGACACATTGAAAGACAGCAAGAAGTAGTTTCCTTTTTTATTGGCTATCTGAGCAAGCTACCATTAGAGATGTCTGAACTGGAGGTTCATGCTCTGTATTGGAGAAAAAAAAAACAACAGTGTAGACATCTGCAGAAGACTAAGGACACTTACCTTCTGCTCTCCCTAGAAAGTGAAGCAGCCACCTCTAAATTGCACAGCAGTTGCAGTATAAGCTGCAAGATAACATGCATGGTTCTCATTTTGTAGCTGAATAGACAAGAGTTGCCATGACTGAATTTGTAAGTTCTTTATTTGTTCCTTTTGTTATTTATTACCAAGAGAACAAACAAAAAGCTGTGTTTACTGAAGAGTGCCAGTTACTGGCCAAAACTGCCTTACGGTAAGTGCTCTAAAGTCCACTGCTTACAAAATTCCACTTTTTCCTGTGTGGAGCCTGGGAAATAGTGTAAAGTAGTTTCATGATTAAAACCAAACTTTTTTTTCTTACAAGTAGCTTTTAAACACGGGAAAAAAAATTCTATTTAATTAGAGAACAGTTAACTACCTAGTAAAAAGCTGTCATAGCAATGACTCATGTAAGTAACAAACAGTTCCTAAAGCAGAGCTGATGACAAGAGCAAGTTCAGTGTTTTAACATCTTCAGGATCTTCATTTGGAGTATTAGAAGAATGAAGTCCCAAGATTCCTTTTTCATCCTGCCCTAGTCAATATAAAAGAATGCCATGCTTTTTTTTTTTTTTTTTGTGGTTTTCAAGGAGCCTAACACTCTTCTAGCTTTCACTCTGTCACCAAAACCTAAACCACAAGGTAGCTCTTTAGAAGGGCATTCTATTCAGTAGTTTACTGAATTGGGTTTTAAGGCATGTGTTGGACACAGTCACAAGACAGAAGTAACTTGTAAGTAAACTACTGTTTAGCAGTTAAGAATGAAGTACCTGGATGCAAGCTTAAAATAATCATCTAGTACAAGGACATTCCAAGTTACTATGGGTAAGTAAAAAAATAATTACTTTTATATTTTCTGTTCCCCCTTATTGTGGTAGGGAGAGGGGAGGGTGTGGAATAGGGCAGACAATATTCTTCCCTATTCTCTCCTTAATTTCAGATAATTTGATTTAGAGGAACTTAAATCTGATGCAGCTTTAGTCCAGCTTGATGAGTCCAGTTGCACTGAACTTGTTTGTTGAGCCAGGATGCAAGACAGACACTTGTAATATTGTAATATTGCTTCCTCATGACTTTTTCAGTTGATGCTACATACACACCACCACAGTTCATGGTTCTTTAAAACAGAGACTTAGAGTAAACAGCTGTTCAATCTAAGCTGGCAGAACAGCAAGCATCTTTGGCCCGCTTGTAAGAGGTCCTGCTAACCAGCTCTTTGTGATCATCCTGACAGTGTGATCATCCTGACAGCTATTTCAAAACTCTGGCATAGCAGGACTGTCAATTTTAGCTTGATCAGCAAATAGTCATTTAGATGCTTAACTCAAATGCTGGTAAACATATTCCTTCACTCAAGCACCAAAGACAGCCAATTGGTTTTTTAGCTGTAATGGTATCTTTGAGTACTACATTACATGTTTCCACACAGCCAAAAAAGTAAAAAAAAAAAAGACCAGCAGTTCAATGTGAAACATCATAAGACATATTTCAGGCTGGATACCAACTCCTTTTCAATTAATTGTTTTCAATCCCTTAACCACACCAATCAAATAGTATTAAAAGTAAGCAGGCAAGGACCCATTCTATTTATTCAGTGATATATCAGGCTGGCAGTTACATGTCTGTCTATGGTATTAAAGGCTAGTCTAAACCAGTAACTTCCAATAGATCTTTTTGGCCATCTGCATTAAAGTAGTTGTAAAATTTGTTCTGAACATGAGCTAAGTGTTCTAATTTAGTTTTCCTAGCATAAGTTTAGACCTCATGATAAGCTGGAACAGACAAGATGAATTAATGAAACTTCTGAATGAAATACAATTTAAGTACACAGCTTCCATGGTCCTGCAGAAGGGCGCAAGAAAGCATTTAGCAATAGCAAACTCAGGCTGAGCAGCTAATGGGACAAGCTTCTAGTTGCAGTTTAAAAATCAGATAGGGATTTTATTTTTTACCATGGGATGGCACTTCTTGAACAAGCCTCATGAAAGAAGCATGATCTTATGTCTTTCTGTAGTTATCAGACAACTATAGTAAGAACCTGGGAAAAACAATTCCTAACAGAACTCCTAGTGTCAACTAGACTACAAGATTGAGTTATGGAGAACAGAATTAACAGCCACACTGATTTTCATTTGGTAAAGAGTTGCTTCTTTTTAATGTCATTAAGTAACATCACTTGAGATACTACAGTTTTATATAACAGTGTAACATCCAAAAGTTTCTACATTTCCAGTTTGAGACAAACACTTAATTTCATAGCTTTTTTTTGCATTACAGAAAGTGCAACAGAGGTTTATATACAAGACTAATTGCATCACTGGCTGCAATGGGTACTAAGTCTGTATTCAAGTTGACTTTCTTAGCTCTCCACTTCAGCAACTGCTTAGGCATTTGATTTAACAATACTATTTCAAGTTTATACTTAGTATTAACATAAAAACCTCTGACACATTAGTTATCCCCACAAGTCAAGAATGTAGCTGCTACAGTCAGTCATAACCAACTGATTTAGAGACATTAGTAAAGACATTCTTTAGAAAAGGCATGGTTTTCAAGAGATAAAGAGCTACCTCACCTTAATGGCACAGAAGTGGTGCATTTGTTCACAAGAAATCTAGGAATGTAGTGAAGCCATGATTGTCTTTTTGCTTTCTAACTATTGGAAACATGCCACACTACACCATGTGACAAACTGAATAACATCAGGGACATTCAGTGAGATATATGCAAGAAGCCTATCTGCTTGTTCCATTTTTCTGCCAAGCCACCTTAATAAAGAGGTAAAACCCTAATAGATTTCCCTCCCTGAAAAAAAACAAACATATTAGCACCAAGACAACAGTTGGTGTTAGTGGACTGCTTCAATGTTCTGCAAGACTTGTTTCAGCTTATCTGACCCTAAAGTGTAGATCTCTAGTACTCTGGACACCAGCACTTCTGTTACAGACCCCACAGTTAGTCCCTTTGTTACACATTTTTGGCAGAATGATACATTTACCATTAGTTAAATAGACAAGTATTGTTTTTTTTCCCCCCACTATACAGATCATCTCTTTGTGGCTCAGAGACCAAGTCATGTGTCCAGTCACCAATTAGAACTGAGTAGTGCCCACTTAACTTTACAACTGGCTGCTGTTGTAGTAACAGGCAACTGACCTAGTTGTTTTAAGATGTGGAATTTCAGCTACTAGTTCGATTCCCTTATATGAAGGCAACACTTCTTCCCTAGGTACATTCAGTTCCTATATTTTAGGACAGAAAGTGCTACAGAAAGAGGAATTGGAGTGACGATGTTTACAAGATGTATGACTTGGTGCTGCTAAGCTCCTCTGTGGAAGATTGCAAATAACTAGAGTGAAGTTAATGTCCACCAATATGATTTGGGTCTCCACCATGAGTGCAGCTCTCCATTTGCTTTGCCCTGAATTATCATCTTCACAGCATGCTCTTTGGATGTTCGTGTTTCAGTCCACCTGGACATGTTTTAGATTACAGACATCATGGAATGACAGCAAGAGTGGCAGACAGCAAAGTGAAACAAGTAGAAAAAACGTGTTGAGAAGAGGTCCAGTTATTCCGTTTGTCTTTTTCTGGTTATGCCTAGTATAATGAAAAGAACTTATGGTTAGGATGCCTATAATTTATAGTTTTATTGCTTGAACTAGCTTAGGGCCTCTGAGAACAAAACTAAAGCAATAAATAGCAGCACTTGTCCTCCATTAGCAGACAGACAGTATTTCAGGGGAAGACTTAGAGGTGTGGCAGAGGAACAGATTTGCTAGTTTAACAGTTCTTATTCTGCAACCAATGGTACAAAAGTTAGAGTTACATTAGTTTGTAGCAACATAAACCTCACATAAAAGCCCTATTCTGTTCTTACTCCAATTCACCCATAGCACAAACCCACACTTATTTAGAGGATTAACTTCAGAAAGCTGTATGGGGAAGTGTGCGCTAGAACTCTCCTAAAGCGATATCTAAAGGATATAAAACCCCTCTGAGTTTTGCACCATGTATTTACTCATTAACTTTCCTCAAGGAAAGGAAATCTAGATCTGTTGTGGTCCTGAGACTTGAAGGAAAAATAAAATCCTTTTTGGAAGAAAGTGAAGCTTATTACATTTAGCCAGAGTGCAGCTATGCAGAAGTCTAAGTAGAGGCACTCTAAGAGATGTGTTCTTCTAGGGACTGTTTGCTATACTTCAGAGGAGCACTAGAGTTGAGGTAGTGCAGTTTTTAGCCAGCTCTTTACAAAAGGTTTTCTGAATCAATTTCAGAGAATGAAATAGGTTGTCATCTTAGTGGAAGACTTACCTGATCTATGCAAATGGGTTGCCAAAAGGACCACCAAAAGGACTGGAAGGTGGTTTCGGAGATTTCTTCTGAGGAAAAAGAGATCATAGGCTGTTAGTGGATTTCTAGGTTTCACCAGGTCTACTTGGCATTGCTGCATCAGCTAGTTCCTGCTCCAGACACCTTCTGGAAAGAATACTGCAGGGTCCCTGCTAAATACACATTAGGTGTACTGCTTTAACAAGAGAAAAGGGCTCTAAAGCCATGTTAGCAGTTACCCTTGTCTGAGGTAACATGCCTTTCTGAAAGCCATGAGTGCTTATGGAATACTAATTTGGAGCTGAGCCAGTGTACTCATAATGAGGTCTGTTTTAGCCAAACGCCAGATGTCTGAAGTCAGCATTCTGAAATTAATCCAGAGTTTCCACCAAGGGCTTCAAGTGCTGGTGTCCCAAATGGAGTGATGTGGTTAAGCCACTTCCTTCTCCAAGGGGTACTGAACATGGGAGCCTCCCATTTTTTCAGCAAGAGGGCTCCAGAGTCCACACTGTTCAGTGTGCTCCACAGAGAGGTAAGTATAACTGAAGTGGAATACTTCTGTAGCTACATTATTTTGCAGTTTTTTTGTAGAAGCTCCCAATACTGACGAACTTCCTGCAAGGGCTTACAGCGTAGGGAACTTGTTATGGACCCAAGCCAAATGGAATCATGCTTTGTTAGCCTTCTTGCAACAAAGCCCTCTGTTAGATTAAATATTAGCCTAAGACATGCAAGAATTTTTGTTCCATGGCCTCCAAAGCCACAACACTAAGCCAGTGCTTAAACACAGGCACCCCTGTGGTTAAGGCAAAAGAATGGCTGGGATTTTTTTTTTGGGGGGGTGGGGGGGTGATATTTGTTTTGGGGTGTTTTTTTTGTATTTTATTTTTACTACTTACAGATGAGGTACTGAAAAGGTCTGTTTTAGGCTGACTTTCAAACAGGTCATCAGCTGGCAGCACACTTTGTCGAGGAACAGGCTGTGGTGGTTCTAAGGAAAAGAGACATACTGCTATCATCACTTAACAGCTTTAACAAGTACTCATCTCTGCCTGTGTACCAGCACCAAACCTTATCTAATTAGATACATAAAAAACCTGTACAGAAGTTGCTTTGTGTCCCCTCACAATTTCATCTCCTGCTTGTCCCTCACTACACTTAAGCTAGATGGGACCTCTAACATTGTACAGATCTAGTTTACCTCATTCTAATTAAGAGGTGTCAGTGTTTGGCCACTGGCATCAATTCTGCAACATTATGGGAGACAGTCCTTCAACCCTCTGGTTCAGTAGCCATTAAATCAAATTTTTAGTTCTATCAGAAGAGATCGGCCATCCCAATCCCATAGCATCTATCCAAGCAGAAGAAAAAAATTTTACCACTCATTTTGGCTGACAGCTTGCTAGCTTCCATGTCATGATGATCTGTACTATCTTGAAGAATGTCTACTTTACTACTAAAATAATTGCTGAAAACTTGAGAAGCACCTGAAAGGTTTTGCTGCTCTCCTCTCCTTGCTGGTACTGCAGGTGGCTTTATCAGATGGAAGTCTTTGAACATTTCCTTGACATCCTTCACCTCTTTATCACCAAGCGGATCCAGAGCAATAAAGGCATCACTCTCTTTCTTGGATAGCTCCTTCTGAGGTGCAGTTCTAGGTGGTGGCTGAGGTGGGCTAGATGTTGTTGTTGACATGGAGGGCAGTACAGATGGTGTCTGCGCAGGTAGTGTTGAAGATGGGAACACACTACTCTGGAAGGGATTTACAGCACTGGATGGCTGCACCCATGGGCTAGATGGAATTTGTGCTGTCTGTGCCCAGAGACCAGAGGACTGAGGGGCTGCTGGACTAAAAGATGCAGGCTGATTCCAGCCTGGCAATCCTTGAGTACTAAAGGTAATTGGAGAATATGTTGGAGACTGAGAAGACATCAGAGGCCCAGAAAAGACTGATGCAGGCGAAGAGAAGGCAGGTGACTGTGCATTCCACGGTGCTGGAGTCCCTGGAAAGGCACCTAGGGGGAAATTGTTGTTACACAGCACTTCAGTGATCTGAAGACCTCAAGCAGGAGTGTATCAGTCCCACTGAGGGTAGCAGGAAAACATTTTTCATATGCTGTTTACAAAAATCTGTTTATTTACAATTAAATATCAAGTCATTTGGGAGGGATGGGAAAAGGGAGTTAAGATTTTTTTTTTTTTTACTTTGCTCCATTTCATTCCTGGAAGAACAGAATTGAGGTTTATATAACAGCAGGAGGAACATATTTAGTCCTAGCACAGAAGTGACAGATTCATTTGCCATTTAGTTATTTCTGTCTAAATGATTAGTAAGACTCTGCAGCAGTGTTACCCTAGAATCCCAAGTTGTGGTTGGCCCACTTGAACCTTGTGTACCTGAAGCAGCAATCTACTGACAAAGTTTAAGCAAAAAAAGCCCTGTTCCAGGTAAGGATGCAGAACTTAATAGTTTAGGGCAGACAGCACATGGGTTAAAGGGCATGACACTAACATGAAGTAAAGGAAAAGTAGAACTCCTGTTTTGGTGTTAGCAGGTATCTTAGACTGGAGCAAGACCTTCACTTTGTGAACTAACCTGAACCAGACAATGGAGATGCTGTGGCAGGACTTGTTTGGAAGAAGTCCAGTGGACTACTTGGCACAGGTCTTGTTTGTGCCACTGAGGTCAAGCTCTCTGTAGCTGGTATAAAGAGCTCTGAACTAAAGAAGTCATTCGATGCAGTCTAAAAAGAAAAAAGCCTTTGTGAGTTGGCATAGCAGAACACATGCTACCATCATCAAGTCTCCCTAGTCTAAAGCTACAAGTTTTTATTTCAGCTGGGGCAGAGCAGAGAGCTTTGATATACTGTTTAGAGACTGAGTTTTAGAGTTTCAAACGACATTTTTTTATGCCTACTGAGATGCATGGCATTAAGTAGGCATAATAATAGTAGTCACATGTCAATAGCAGAAGAACAAGACTTAAAAGTGACTGAATTACTTGCTGCCATAATGAGCTTCCCTCTCCCCCCCATCCCCTCCAAGCATTCCTTCTTAGCCTGCCGTGACCCCTGCAGTGGCAGCGAGGTCAGCAGCAGTTTTGCATCATTTGAGTGCAAGATAAATGCAGCTGACTCAGCCACTCTGTGTCTGAGACAAGTCTTTGAGATTGCCTTCAGTAAGCAGGTACTGAGAAGCTACATAGATTTAAGTTAGTACTATTACCTCATTGTTGTGAAACCACAGGCTGATGGGCATACAGCTATCATAACAAGTTCTAGCATTATATCAAGTGTCAATATACATAGCAGCATACTTACCAGACCTTTACAGAAGTATGGCAGCATTAAGGAAGAGAGTATATAATTTAGTGACCGTAGCTACTATGAAGCATTCATGAATGTTAGAATCTACCATGGCTGCAGAGAGGTTAGAGTAAGCATGGCAGGTAGAAGAGAAGTGCTGTGAAGCTGTTTGGCCAGTTACAGCATGAAGAAAGAAAACCTTCCTTCACTCAGCTTCTTTAAGTAACAGCATGCATATCACCATTAATTACTTGAACATTGTTCACCTTGACAGACCTCCTTCCTCTTCCTGGCTTGGTACTTTGAGGTGGTGGGCTAATCGTTATAGACTCATGTGACATGAGCTGGATATTGCTTTCAGAATCTAGCTTTACTCCATTCTGCAGAGATACTCCTTTGAAAGGACCTTCCACAAACAGGTTTGATGGGGCTTTAGGAAAGC
This sequence comes from Pterocles orientalis, assembly GCA_011057875.1. Classification (NCBI taxonomy): domain Eukaryota; kingdom Metazoa; phylum Chordata; class Aves; order Pterocliformes; family Pteroclidae; genus Pterocles; species Pterocles orientalis. Next base: position 419,292 of record WKFP01014819.1, read on the forward strand.
CATTCTGTTCTCTCTCTGGTACCCCATTTGGAGTTCTTGCTGCAATCAACTTACTCTCAAGGGGCCACTGGCTTGTTAATGCTTCTTGTTTGCCAGTTCTGTTAGAAATCTGGTCAAACTGTTTACCAAAGTAGTCAACATCACCGTTTGAAACACCGTTACCCACTGGTGTAAAGGTACTCAGACTTGCCTTCTTCCGATCAGCAGATTTTAGAGAATCAAATGAAGGTGCTGCAGCTTGGTCTGGCGATGTGAAAGGATCATCACTGAAAGGATCTGGACTAGGTACGGGAAAGAAGCTGAGATTGGTAGAAAAAGAACTCTCAAGCAAGAAGGGTGTCTGTGGTTTTGGTTGTGGAAGAGAGGTTGCGGTGTCATTCAAGAAGAGATCCTCTTTTGTAAAAGTCTGGTTGGTCTCAATTTCAGAATTTAGATCCACTAAGAGAATCTCTTTAGCTTCCTATGTGTCCAGAAAGAAAAATAAAGTTAGTTTTATGTAGGACTTGCTTCATAGTACACAAGCTCAAGGACATCAGCAACAGGAGAAATCCTAGTATCCAGTACATTATACTAGTTATTCAAGTTCACTAAAGTAGTACTAAAACTTCATCTGATAAGACATTAAGGCAAGCACTGCTGACTGCAATTGAATCACAGATACTTAGTTTCAGAAACTCAAGGTTAAAAGCACCTGTTTTAAGATCCCTTATTCAGATATCAGATGCTTTTCTACAGCCTAGAGACTGTAGAGTAATTAAGCACTAACTCCACCTAGGCTTTCACTTGAGTCAAGAACTCCTGTTTGAGTTCTAGGCCTTTGTTTTGACAAATTGTGAAATCACACTGCCTTAGTGTGACTTCAGGTTGCAGTCTCAGGTTCAGAGTAAGATTAGAGAGCTATTTGCCAATAGAAGATGCTAACATGCCATCTCTCCACGAAGCAGACAGTAGAAGTGTAAGAGTTGGTCACTAGCTGGATTGACAATACCAATTGTATCATGGTTGATGGTGGCTTACAGTGCCAGAACAAAATGGTAGAATTCTGGGGTCATATTGAGCTATGACAAGGTTGATACACAGTTTGTGGAGTTAGGCCACATCTTGAGCTAGGGCTACTCATCTAGAATGGCCAGGAGTCCACTCTGATGGACTAAAGTATTCACTTGTACATAAAATGAGCTTCAGCTCTGAAAGTCTCCAGCAGAATTTCTTTAATAGCTCTCATAACAGCAGGAGAAGATACTGCTACTACATATTTCTAAGACATCTTACTAGAGAGGTGGGCCCGGGCAAAATTAATGAAGTTCAAGGTCAAGTGCAAGGTGTAGCACCCAGGTCAGGGCAATCCCAAACACAGATACAAGCTGGGTGAGGAGTGGATTGAGAGCAGCCCTGTGGATAAACACTTGGGGGTACTGGTGGATGGGAAACTGAATGTGAGTTGGTAATGTGCACTCACAGCCCAGAAAGCCAACCATATCTTGGGCTGCAACAAACAAAGCATGACCAGCAGGTTGAGGGAGGTGATTCTCCCCCTCTACTCTGCTTTTCTATGACCCCACCTAGAGCATTGCATCCAGCTGCGGTGCCAATAGCATAAGGACAGACATTAACCTGCTTGCATGCGTCCAGAGGAGGGACATGAAGATGATTAGGGGACTGGAGCACTCCCCATATGAGGAGAGGCTGAGAGAGTTGGGGTTGTTCAGCCTAGAGAAGAGAAGGCTCTAGGGAGACTTATTGCAGCCTTCTAGTACCTGAAGGGGGCCTACAGGAGAGATGGGGAAGCACTCTTTGTCAGTGAGTGTAGTGAGAGGATGACGGGTGATGGTTTTAAGCTGAAAGAGGGGAGATTTAGATTAGATATTATACAAAATTTTTTATTGGGAGGGTGGTGAGGCACTGGAACAGGTTGCCCAGGGAAGCTGTGGATGCCCCATCCCTGGAGGTGTTCAAGGCCAGGCTGGATGAGGCTCTGAGCAACCTGGTCTAGTGGAGGGTGTCCTTGCCCATGGCAGGGGGGTCAGAACTAGATGATCTTTTAGGTCCCTTGCAACCCAAACCATTCTGTGATTTTGTGACTAAAAATTAGCTACTTTACTTAGTAAGTAGATACCGTTGTAGCCCTAAGACTAGTACACTAATGGTAGCTAGACAGATACCTCAGTGAAACCAGGACAAACAAAGTAAAAGCACATCTTATTATGAGGACTAAGTTTGCTCTCAAAGCAAGACCCTAGACAGCTAAGCTAAGTTCTACTTACTGTGGGACTATTCATATCAGGTGGTGTCGACATATCCCCAAACAAGTCCATCTGGTCAACCCCCTTGAAGACAGAAATATTAAAAGAATTGGTATCCATTAGAGTTTTTACAAGAGAGTTGTAAACAAGAACTGAGCATTACACAGATCTACTGTAAACACATCCATAAAAACTGCATTTCCCACACAGTGTGGAGACAGTCACTTATGAAGTCCTTAACAGTATCAGCATAAAGTTCCAAAACTTAACCTACCAGTTTCATTTTGTCAGCCTGATCAGCAGGTAGTGCTTCGCTACCATTCTGTAACAGATGACAGTAACATCATCAGCAATAATTTGAATATGAGAACTTGCATTAAGCAAGGGATTTGCAGGCTTCAAAGAGCAAGTGATGGGAAGAGGAAGTATGAGGGAGATCACTACACAGTATTAGTTCTGTGACACCTTTTACTCCAATTTCAGTGTAACTGGGCATCTGACATTGCCTCTATAAAGCTGGCAGTGAAGTTAAAGCTAGTTGTGTTGCAGCAGCATACCTAAAGAGGTGAGGCTGAGTTGGAATGACTTACCTCAGTCTTACTTGCTTCTTCACTCTAAAGAAGAGAAGAAGGCTTTTAGTACCTAGACATCATGTAGAATATCCAAAGTCTCTCTTTGGCACGCTTACCAGATCTAGGAGGTAATCAAACTACTGGTGCAACTACCAACCAATAGTTTCAAGTGATCCTGGATCAAGACAGACCTCAGTGTTAAGTCTTACAAGAACCCGAAAGCCAAACCAAAGCTAAAGCAAGCTTTATTTCTATGCAGACTAATGCAGTTTCTACAATTTTACTTGCCTTTTTCTTATCTTCTTCCTTCTTCTTCATATTATATATCAATTGGAAGAGGTCCTTAAGATCAACAACTAGAGGCTCAGCCTGAAAAAGAATGTAGATTTTAGGTCATGTACTACTTTACAGCTTGCTTTAGTAGAAGTTCAGAGAGCAGCAAGCCAAACTTTCCTAAATGGTGTAACGGTAAAGTTAAGGTAACTGGAAAAGCAAGGGCTTAAAGGACTGTGTAGTCTCCACACAGGAGAGCTTATTGTGAATCCAAGGGCAATGGGGCACAACCAGCTTAGAACTGTTGTTAACTCCACAGTGAAAGTGGTTGTATTTGTGCTAAGCCTGCTATGTTTTTGCTAATAAGCTTGTAGCACAAGATTTCATAAGCACAAAGCAAGTCCTAAGCATATTTCCTCAAAAGTGCAAAGTTTACCCAAACTCTCTGACAGTCTCATGACAGGAAAAACATTTTGCACCCATCTGTTTTCCACCAACTCCAGCACTGAACCTGGGGAAGCTTCTATAGCTAATACTACATTTATTTTAAACAGGATGCAAATAATAAGTCAGTGAGGCAAGCATAAGGTAAGGCTACCATTACCTCCAACGGAACTCACTGTTTACATCTGACCATCATCCTATCGTAGTCAGTTTTAGACATACAACTACAGGAAAAGCCATTTCAAGAGTTATTGACTTTGACAAACAGTACAGCTGCAGCAGTCTAGAGCTACAGAGGTCCTTACTTCTCAGCTAGACAAGTTTGTGTTAAAAGCAACTAGCAGCAAGTCAAGAGCCATCTACAGCTTTGCTAAACTTATAGGCTGGCAAGCAGCACCCTACAGTGAAAAGCTCTGAGAGAACAGACTCAACTCCAGAGCCCACACAAAAGGCTTTTGTACTTAATCTACAATTCCTGGAAGCCAAATACAACACAGGACCCTGATAAACTAATAAAACAGGCTTAGGATGCAGTGTTACAGCTGCCATAGTAGTAACACACTCCAACAAGAAGCCCCTCAGTCCCACCTGTAGTGGGTCTGAAGCTTCCAAGAAGTTCTCCAGAAGGGCAGGCACTGACGTGTATGAAGAAATTACTAGCCTTCAAGTCTTGGTTCATGAAGTCATTATAGTGACTATCATAAAGATATAATGCCAAGCTAGTCATTAAATATCTCTATCAATAAATACCATAGAATCACAGAATGGTTTGGGTTGGAAAGGACCTAAAAGATCATCTAGTTCTAACCCCTCTGCCATGGGCAAGGACACCCTCCACTAGACCAGGCTGCTCAAAGCCTCATCCAGCCCAGCCTTGAACACCTCCAGGGGTGGGGCATCCACAACTTCCCTGGGTAAACTGTTCCAGTGCCTCACCACCCCCACAGTGAAAAATTTCTTCCTAGTGTCTAGTCTAAATCTACCCTCTTTCAGCTTATAACCATTACACCTTGTCGTCCCACTACACTCCCTGATAAAGAGTGCCTCCCCATCTCTCCTGTAGCCCCCTTCAAGTACCAGAAGGCTGCTATTAAGGCTCCTCAGAGCCTTCTTTTCTCCAGGCTGAACAACCCCAACTCTCTCAGCCTGTCCTCACAGGGTAGGTGCTCCAGCCCTCTGACCAATTTCATGGCTCTCCTCTGGACTCTCTCCAAGAGGTCCATGTCTTTTCTATGTTGGGGGCCCCACATCTGAACACAGTACTCCAGGTGGGGTCTCACAAGAGCAGAGTAGAGGGGGAGAATCACCTCCTTCAACCTGCTCCTAATGCTTCTTTTTATGCAGCCCAAGATATGGTTGGCTTTCTGGGCTGCAAGCACACACTGGCATTTTGGCCTGCCTTCCTCTTTGTTGGGATGCATTGCCCCTGAGCCTGGAGGAAGTGATCCTTGAATATTAGCCAGCTTTCTTGGGGCCCTCTTCCCTCCAGGGCTTTATCCCATGGGATTCTTCCAAGCAGGTCCCCAAAGAGGCCAAAGCCTGCTCTCCTAAAGTCAAGGGTAGTGAGTTTGCTGTGCACACTTCCTCACTGCCCTGAGGATCTTGAACTCCACCATCTCATGGTCACTGCATCCCAGGCTGCCCTTGAGTTCCACATTCCCCACCAGCCCTTCCTTGTTGGTGAGAACAAGGTCCAGCATAGCCCCTCTCCTAGTTGGCTCCTCTATCACTTGGAGAAGGAAGTTGTCATCGACACACTCCAGGAACTTCCTGGCCTGCTTATGCTGTGCTGTGTTGTTCTTCCAACAGATATCAGGATGGTTGAAATCCCCCATGAGGACCAGGGCTTGTGAGCGTGAGGCTGCTCCTACCTGTCTGTAGAGGGCCTCATCCACTTGCTCTCCCTGGTCAGGTGGCCTGTAGCAGACCCCCACTGCAATGTCCCTTGTCCCTGCCCTCCCTTTGATCCTGACCCACAGGCTCTCTGTTGGCTCGTCAGCTGACCCCAGGTGGAGCTCCATGAACTCCAGCTGGTCTTTGACATAAAGGGCAACACCCCCTCCTTGTCTCCCCTGCCTGTCCTTCCTGAAGAGCCTGTATCCCTGCATTCCAACACTACAGTTGTAGGATCCATCCCACCACATCTCCATAATGCCAATAAGATCATACCCCTGCAGGCATGCACACATCTCCAGCTCCTCTTGTTTATTCCCTATACTACATGCATTCACTTAGAAGCACTTAAATTGGGCTCCCAAGGAGGCTGGACCTCCTGTGTGTTGCTCTCCAGCTGCCCTCATGCCAGCCTGTGAACCTTTTCCAGGCTCTGGGCATTTGTTGCTGGCTTTTCCGTCATTGGAGTGGTAAGAGTGGGATGGATTAAGGCTCCTCTCCCCCAGTGATATTAGTTTAAAGCCTTCCTCACCAGGTTGGCAAGCCTACGACCAAAGATTCTTTTCCTTCTCTCAGACTGATGGATCCCATCAGGCCCGAGTAGACCAGGCTTCTCGAAGCAAGCCCCATGGTCTAAGTAGCCAAACCCCTGGTTGTGGCACCACTCCCACACTCATTTGTTGATGTGTTGATCAATAAATATCTAACTTAAGTTTAGGTCATTTAGGAAGCTGCATAATACTCCGCAGAAATTCCAGTTACCTTGTTTCTAACACTGCTTATGTACAGATTCTCTTCAGACAAATCCTGCATATAGGATTTCTGCATGGGGGAAACCTAGCACAGAAGTAACTCTAAGGGGACCAGACCTGCCATTCACTGGCCCCAGAAACACTACTTCAATTAAGCAAGTCTATTCTCACAGATGCATAGGACAAAGCATCATGAGACCTAGACCACTGGAATTTTAACATCATTCCTGTTAATTCTGGGTAAAGCTCTGTCTATTTGACTTGAGAATTACCATTCTCATTAACAATAATAAGCCACTGTATGGGAAAACCCATGATAATGGCTATGTTCATCTCACTAATGACTTCTGTGGTGCATGGACAGGTTAAGCAAGGTTAATTGTAGTAAGCAAGGCTACTTGAGTGTTTTTATTCTGGACTACAGAGAAGCTGAACAATATAAAAGCCAGTGGCGATGCAATAAATTCCTACTGCCCTCCTCTAGAAGAGTCTATCCATCTATGCTGGTATTCCCTTACATCTTAGGGCTATCAGCAATATAGTACACACTTACACACAATAACATTACTCATGGCTCACGGAAAAGGGCATCTGATCCATACCTGTTGTGCTGTTTTTATAGCAAAAAATTGGTGCTGGCCTTCTCCTCCACAAATATAGCCAAAGGCACGGTTGTCTGTTACATCCCGAGCAATAAAGGAGATTTTGTTTACTGGGTGCTCATGCTCTATGACCTAGAATTGGGAATAAATTACTATTGGTTTACACTCTTGGAGACAAATTAGCTGCTATTCTGTATAGTTAGAAAGTTTGAGACTGTTAGAAGTCTTCAGTTCAAGACTCAGATTTGTCAGCCTTTGACTAACTACAACAGGATGTAGCTATCCTTCTGGCAGGAGGCTTCATCATTAAAACTGATTTCACAAGCCAATTTTTATATGTGGAAGGGAAGCAGAATGCCATTAAGGAACCTAGTTCATATTGGTCTAGCTTTCAAGCTCCTTGCTTGCTTTAAGAATCACATTAAAAGAATAATTAATATCTTACCCCAGTTTTCTCATCTATTATCTTGATACCAGACAGGGAGATGTTCACCCAGATCTTCTGTTTGTGCTGACCTTGGGAACGGGCTGCCACTGCCATTCCCTGAAGAGGATTAGTATCAAAGTATTGATGAAATTTGTTAGATTGAGTTTGTTTCCTTACATTTCTTATGAGCCCATGGCCATGACTATACTAGTGCTAATACTATACAGCCGTAAAGACAGAGCAGCATTCCTCTTGCAATTTATGCCTGAGCAGGTTTGAAGTGATACCTCTGAACTAGATTGTGTCTCCTCTGTAAGTGTTCCTCTGTGTTGGAGCTTCACAATATCTTACCTTGGTTTACAAAACTGCTGCAGTAGCATCATTTTGCCAGCTTTCCTGGCCTGATTGTAAACATTCTGCACACCAGAAACAATCATCTCTGTTGCTGCAGGGCCTCATTTATTCTTTGGCTTATCAGTATCTCTTGGTATCACCATTGCCACAGGAAGACAACTTGTGCTTTAATTTCAGTGTTAGATGGGAAAGGAGGAACTCATCCAATTTAAAACCCACCCAAGCTCACTATTTGGGATAAAGTTCATGCTATTAGCATCCATACTGGATGTCTACATGAGACCCAAAGTAATATTCCCATACTAATTAGAGAAACACTGTCTTTTGAGCAAGGAGTTACACTTTTAGAAGTAACATCCACCTAGGATGGTGCTCTTATCACTATGTTACCATTAAGCCATTTTTGAAGTTGTGCCAAAGCAACCATTTGATTTGCTTTCTGAAGGCTACCCAGAAGTTGTTCCTTACATGCCACCTCAAGGCCTTACCTTCAGCTTCATCATTGAATCCTGACTCATTTTGTCTCCTCTTGCCTCTGGGACATCATTGATGCCAATTAGTTTAGCTTTGTATCTTATGCCATCACCTTTGAATCTGGCCAAGAGAGATTCATCTGTTTTTTCTGGTCCTGGAGACAGAAATTTTTTTTTTTTTTAAGAGATAAGTGTCTATGTTGTGGCTTTGAGAAATTTTTTTAAAAAGTATACCATATAAGTACATATTAAGACTGTTCCTTGAGTACAGCTGACTAAACCCCTAGTCCTTCCAGTACTGTGTGCACTGGAAGATCGTTACTCCTTTAAGGTCACACTGCTCTTGCAGAATCTGGCCTTCGTTCAAAGAGCAGAGCCCAGTCCTTAATATCTGGGGACTTCAGAACAATTTTTTGCCACATTAAAGACTAAAATATTTATAGGCAACAGCCAAGTAGATGTAAGTGTTAAGCAGAAACAGCAAGCAGAAATGGTGCTTCACCTGGCTATACCATACAGAGTGTTCAGTAAGCCTTTCATATGTTAGCCCCTAGTTCTGGTGTAGTCAGATCTCTTCCTGGTGTGCAAGAATCTCCTAGTTCCTGTGCTAGAACTTTCTAACAGCACCACCATTTCTCCAGCAAGTCCTGGTACCCCCATGCTTGCAATCACTTGGGATTTTAGCTATATTTGCTATTTCTGCTGTTCCCACTACTTCTCATAACTGCTTGGTTTTCTTCTCTACATGCTCAACGTACTCTGAGTGTATACCTAGCTATGTATTTCTGTATGAGGTAGTTATATTTACATGACCTAATCTGAAAAAAAAAAAAATCTATTACCTGATCTCCAATAATTCTCACTAAACAGGTTTTCTAGCTTCTCTGGACTAGAATCTGTATCTGTGTCCAGCATATCACTCCTTCTGGAGGGAGGAGAGGAAGCAAATGCAGGTTCAGACGGACAGCTATGTGGATGGTCCTGTGTCTGGTCACCTTCTCAGGAGGCGTTCACTCCTCTGGGCTTTTGGTGACTGGTCAGGCTCAGCAAATGAGTCATTTAACAAGTGGAACTCAGAGCTTTAGAACTTAAAGCTAGGAAAAAAGACCTTTCAAGCCAAAAGCCTGCCTCCTGGTAAGATTTATTTTACTAGCTTATTTACTCACTCTTCCAGTCAGCTTGAAGCCTCAGAGTTATTTTAACTATACTGTGAGAATGATCTTAGCTTTAGGCAAGTGCAAAATATTAAGGACACTGACTAGTGTTCAAGAGGTATGCATTTCTTACCTTTCTTTTTTTCCTTCTTTGGAGGTTGTGTTTTTGGAGGAGCCTGCTGCTCATCCTGGCTGTTGATCGTAGTAGTTTCAGCTTCCGTAGACATGATGAGATGGTAGTCAGCTATACTTGCTGTAGGCTTAAAAATCCAAATAACAATCAATAGGCAGACATATTTTACCTTGAATAATAAATATTCTTATTAGATCTGTTAGTCCATTTTTATTCTGCTGAACACTGAAGCCCACTAGTGCCTAAAAGTTTTAGTAGTGATCATCTACGGTCTGACTTACTGTCTGTTCATCTCAGGCTACAGAGAGCCACTGAGTGAAGAACCCTCACCTCAGTAGTGCTTAATCAGTAGATCACACTGACCTACATCCACAAGCTGTACTTGCATCACCCTGTTTTAATCTGTCAACCTTTAGCTTTTTACCCTTTACAGCTATTTATAAAACCTCATATTTTGCTCTATTCTCCCTCAGCATGGCCAGCTGCATCTCTGTAGTAGGATAGGAGAGAACACGAGGAAAATTTGCTAGGATCTGTTCCAAACACCCATGAAGATGACACCAGAACACCCAAAAGAAGCCATAAATCTTATTCATGTTTCTGTAACTGCTTATACTACCCAACAGGTAAAAGCAAATAAATTCCTTAGGTTGCAGACAGTTCAGGAAAAAAAACAAACCACAACAAACATTCAAAGCAAAACCCCACACCTTTGTCTCAACAGTAGTCAAGTTGCCTTTGTCTTTTTAAAAAAAAAACCCCTTCAAGTTAACAGAAACTATGGGCTAGCAGGACTTAACTCTATGCCATGTGACCCTTTTGCAGACGAGATACAGGATAAATCTGCAGTCACCATGTTTTGTTCCTACATAGATGAAGCATTGATTCACACTTACCCAGAAGGACTTACATTGTCTTTATAGAGTTCTGAAGATCATCTATACTCAGACAGAAAGAACTGAACATTCATGTCTGCTACAGAAACTGTTTTATTATAAGTCTTCTGTCTGGGTTATAGCAGTGGCTTCAGTTAGTCCCTTGAATTTCAAGGTGACAAATGAAGCCAAGAGATTGTTTAGAAGATTAAGTAGCTTGGCTACCCTCTACTAATAATTTCCTCTATATCCTGGCAAGACAAAGCCACACAGTCCTGCCTGTCAGTGATCCTACTTCCCCAATTTAATTGGTAGAGCTCTGGTGTTATACAACCACAGTAAGCATCTAATTCTAAAGTTAAGAGGAAATAACAAACAAATAACCTAGGGAGGAGTAGATACACACAAGCAAACCTCACTTTGTCAAATATAAGGTGGTAGAAATCCAGATGGACAGTTGCCATCTTTAAACTCTAGTCATTATCGCCACTGCCTTCATCCTGTGGAAGCCAGGCCACCTATTTGTGTAGCTCTCAACAGCCTATATCCCTGAGGTGGAGAAATATGGGCAGGGATCCACACAAATCTGTCTGAACACTTGCAAATACACCCTGTCTTATTGTGGGGAAGGTCATTCTCCATGTTAGCAATGCAATTTGAGAATGCTAGTGAGGGGTTTCTGGACAATTTACAGGACATACTCTCCTATCTGAGGCCTGGCACAGCTCATATCACCTGGTGAGAGTTCACAGTATGACAGTTATTTATCATACATTTGGAGAACTCTGAGGATCATAGCTCTTGAGCAAGGGAATTAGCAAAACTAAGAATACAAGGATAGCTAAAGGCTGCCTTAATACACATTCATATTTTTAATAACTACTTCTTGACATCTTAGTTAAACTGCAAGACAAGCAGAAAATTGCCTCAGGCTTTACCTTAAAATTTCACTGGGGTGGGGAGCAACATCATGTACCTTCAGCTAGCAGCAATCTAGTCTGTTTGAGGTATGAGAGTCTCAGCCACCACTAAACTTTGATCCTATGCTTTCAACCTACGTTAAAGCTGTGCAAGGTCTTTGTCACACTTAAATTTGGTTTATCTTAATGGAAGTACTGGTGTGCTCTACATGCAAGTAACAAAAATGAAGTTAAAATCTCCTGTTTGCTCTCGGTGTTTGGAGACTTCCTTTTGCAGTACTCAGGCCCTTGTATTTCCTTGCTGAGACTGCAGGAGTAAAGCAACAAGAGACTATGACTGTTCCACTGCTCTTGAATTCTGAATTTGTCTGAAAAGAGCCAGCCACCAGTATGGCAATGTTAGAGATGCATGTGATTTTTATGCAAGGACACTTATGCCTTCAGTCATACCAGCATGGTGAAGAACAAGATCATTCCCACAGCAACTATGTCAGCAGACTATTAAGGGATACTTTTTGAATCTTCTCCATGTAGACAAGTCCGTTGCTATCACAACAGCTTAATTACTTGCTATGCAATTGTATGTCCCATTTTAACTACTATGCTAAACACACTATTTCAAAAGTCTTAGACTGCAGATCTATGGATGTTGCTACCCTGGGAGAAGTGCCTCAAACTCTTGCCTGTATCAGTAGATATGTTCCTCATTTTACTCACCCACTTTTCAATTTACTCCAGAAAGGGCTTGTTAAGAGACCACTAATAGTATCTTCTTCCTTTCCTACAGGGACTATCCTGTGCAGAGCAAGCACTGATGACTTCTTAGGGAAAGGCCATTTCAGGCCATTGACACATAGGCTTTGAAGTACAAGCTGTTACCTACTGTCTTGAGTCAGGCAACTCTCTGTTCAAGCATTGTACTCAATTTCCACACATCTACCTCAGGAAGTCAGCCTCAAGACTTGGGGCATACCATGCTCTCAGTGTCTTCTCTGAACTCCCTACAGTGAGAGCTGTTGGTAGTGACAAGTCATTCTTGAAATACCTGTTTCTTAGCAAGACTTGAAGCACATGCCAGACAATTTTGTTGAGCAACATGTAGTTTCCCTTAAAAGATGCTTTCACAATTATCCTTTATTTGAGCAAGGGGTGGCAACATGGCAGCTACCCTTAATGATTATATTTTTGTCCTGTGCACACAGAATTAATAATCTTCATTATGGCTGTAGTCTGTCATAGGATTTAGAGAGGCTAATAATCCTCATGCAACAAACAGGCTTCTCCCTCTCACCAGACAAAGATAATTACCTCAGTGTTGGTGAAGGCTTGCCTGAGGAGAGGTTAGGGACACTGAAAGTCAGAAGCAAGGCAGAAACTGAACATCTGCTCAGCAGTCTAACACTTTGTCCTTTTCACTGCCTGTGCTCCTCCTTTGTCCTTTGATACGGCAAGTACATGATCCAGCTTGAAGAGTTATTACATGTAAATATTAACCTCAAATTAGAATCTGAGAGGCCAGGAGAGGACAAGAGCAGCTTTTACTGCCAAGTGCAAAATAGTCTGTTAGGATGAAACAGCAACCGGAAGCACAGCAATAGTTCAAGTGCTGAACATGCTTCCAAGGCAGGTTGTTCCCTCCCCCTCAGTCTTCTTGAAGAGTTAGTCAGGTTCTTCTGGTTAGAAGGCTGTACCAGGACCTGAACAATGTATCCTTAGAAACATCTCTAGCCATTAAGTTCTTGACAGAAGAGCTGTTTCAAAAGGCTGGCAAACAAGCTGTCCACTTGAATAAATTCAAGACTTCAGTTTTGCAGGCTGAGGAAATAGACTAAAGGCTAAAACAGCAATACATACAAGGACTAGCAAGAGCCAAAGCTGTAAAACTAGACACATTTACAGACAATGGACTATCCTGACTAGCAGCATTCTACTCACATTAGAAGTAGAACAGTGCATTTGTGTGAGCCTCTGTATGACTGACTTAAATTTGTATCTAACCAACTCCTGTGTGCATAAACAGCTACCACATTTTCTGCCTAGTTCCTGCTACAATGGTAGTACCCTAAGTAGCCTTGAGAAGCAGTAGGCATGCATTAATAAATCAGAAACGTGAATGTGCCATTCAGACTTTTGCCTTTTAAACAGGGTCATTCATGCTCAGGAGTCAAATAAAATATCATCTTAAGCATTTTGTTTCATTACTAGAACACCCATTGCTCTAGCATCTGACAGTGTCAGATGAGTTCAAGTTGAATAAACCTTTTGCAACATGACACAAGATTACTATGATTTAGATGAAAATTTCCAGCTGCTTGTTCTGATGCAAGTACTATCATTAGTTTGCTTCTTCCATTAAAACAATCAGATTAGTCCGTTAGGATCTAGCATAGCCAGTGACTAATTTACATGAAAGATATAACCTACCTGTAGGTAAGGCTAGTACCCAATATGTATTGTTCACACTTATACATAACAACTACCTGCTTGAAGACAAGTGGTCTTCACAGACAGCTTGGTAACTATTCCTTACAGTTTATGCCAAGTCTGGAATCCAAGAGCAGCATCATTTTCCAGAAGGATGACTAAATACAGGCTCTTATACTGCTAAGTCTAACCCAAGCTCCTGTGGTTAATGTAAGGAAGAAAACTGAAAAGAATGTTGGCCTACCTTGCCTGACAGGTGAAACTGTCATTCCCTCAGTCAGTAAGGTATAGATTAGCAGTGCCTCCACCACTCAGTTTATCCTTGCTTCGCAGCAGGGAAACCAAGACCAGTGTTTTCCACCTAAGCTCAAAAAGTCTGTTTAACTGTCTTGTTTGCTTTAAGCCCTGATTGATGTTCTGTCCTCTCACCTAAGAGGTGGATCAATACTTTGCTGAGGTATTAAGGCAGTCTTACACCAAGGGCTTCCTCTGCCAACAGGAATGACAAGCTACAACTGTACTTGCATATTGCAGAATACAGCACATAGTCCAGCTGTCTTGATCATACACAACAAACAGTGAGAAACAGGGAAGGATGGCAGTAACCACTGAGTGGGATTGAAGTGTGGTAAGGGACACATCAGGGAATACCTCTGTCATGCTGCTCCCTTCCTCCAGTACCAACTGCAAAGCAGATAAAGATCTTTGTACTCTAATTAGTCACATCAGCTACAGATGTTGGCAGGTACCATTGCTGGTACGGGATCATGCCTGTGAAACTACACAGACCATCTTACCATTTCAGTCAATTTGCCAACTGCTATTTCATCAGTTGAACAGAACAATCTGTTCTCATTATGTCAGTGCATCAGTCTCCTCTGAGCTGTCTGGTTTTTAGCAAGAACATAGACATTTAAACTAAGTTCCCAAAAGTGTTTTCTGCACACTTGAACCACTGGGATCAAAGCCAAGTGAACATCAGTGAGTTAACAGCTGGAACAGAGCAGATCACTCAGGTCAACTGGTGCAATTGGACCAGTACCTTTTGCCATTGTACTATGCTTTTAAGCACATAATTTCTGATGAGATTGTTAGTTACTTCTCAACCCAGCTACCACAGTAGCTCTATTTTGGTTTTTTTTCATCTACTTGTCATGGGAATAAATACAGCTGTTGCAGGAATATTAGAACACAGGACTCAGGGGAAGTCATGACCAGTTTAAACAAGCTGCACCCTACTAACGACTTGGAAAGATATAAATTAGCCACTATTGCCCTCTGCTTACTTTAAAGGAAGAACCTGAAATGCTTTTCGTGAGCTAGTGCTGTGTAGTTTCCCAAAGACTTCATCTCAAGCTGAAGGGAGCTAGCACTGGCATAGTCTGTTCTACAGTTATTCTTCAGACAGGAACTTCAGTGTTCAAAGGTAGTGTTCAGAACCTAGTGAATCAATCTCAAATTATGAGTTGTTCCAGGAAAAACGCAGCATCTTGCAAGAAGTCTTGGTAGAAGCCTTTCCAACTTCTGTTCAGCATTTAGCATTTCAACTTAGTTCATTTCTTAGCCCAAGAAACTCCTTCACTCTTAGCACCAGCAATACCAACATCTGAACTCCAGATTCTTCTTTCAGAAAGACACTGATTGACATCCCAGTACGCTCTTGATAGAGACCTATTCAGTTGGTAGCACAGGCTTATTATTATATTATATACTTAGATTATGCACAAGAAGTTTCTTCATGTCAGTCTTCCAGAAAGACAGCATGTTTTACAGCTAGCTAAGGGGCCACTCCTCTGTATCACTCTCTCCAGTTTCCAGCACTGAAGCCTCATAACATCAGTGGCTCCTGAGTCAGAGTTAGCTATGGCTCAGGAAATACCACCTGCCTACTCACAAGATGAGGACCCTCGGGCCGTGTGCCTGCAGTGCCTACTACTCAGTCTTCCGTCAATACTACTTGTTGAGACTCACTGGATATACAAAACAACGTAGAAGCAAAGCAGTTGTTAATCAAGGCAGCTAGTGTTTACTCTAGTTTGAACCAGACAACAGCTCAAACATTTCATTTCCAGCTGCACTCCTAACTCCCTCCTGCCTAGAAAGACTGTTTCTGATCTTCCTTCTAGTTAGCATAGCAAAGGACTCTTGCCAGAAACCATGCTTTTCACCCCCTTTCTCAGAGCAGGGACTTGACACATATTGAAGCTGTTATCATAGGTTATTTCAGCTGCATGCTGCTAACTGTCCAGTGCTGGCAAAGTTATCCCTCTTTACACTGTGGGTGTGTGCAAGCTGTACCAAGAGAGATTGCATATGTTCTGCATAGCCTATGCTGAACTGTAAGTGTTTTCTACCTGTTCACAAATGTATTTGGTATTTGAATGAGCAACATTATTTTGCCGTAGTATTCCTGCATTCACCCAATCTAAAACCATACAGTCACAGCCACAGTGTCAAGTACTGCAGTTTACTTACTCAGCCTGATGAGCCCATAAGCAGCCAAACACTTGTCCTTAAACATTTATTTCAGCAGTATTTGAAGAACCCTTTGCCTAGCCCCCCAGCCAATGTGCCTCTCATTACATGAGCTTAGTGGCAGTCATTGTCACAAGTCACTCCATACTGCTTCCTGTAGCAGATGAAAGTTATGTTTGTGATGTGTTACTAGAAGACTGACAATTCTCTTTGCACCTTACGAGCACAGGTTCTTCTACAGCAGTTTGTCCTCATTTAGGCATTGTGAAGCACACTGCTTAATATAAGGGCTACTCTCGCCTTCAAGAGTAGTCATTACCAAGGGCCCCAGTTCTAGCTTGTAAATGCAGCAAGAAAGGCAATGAAAGACTAAGACACAAATCTAAGAAGGTGGAATAGAAAGATCTATACCCGAGATAAAAAAGGATTAACCAGGATTTTCAGAGCTCCACTGCGGCTCCTTCAGTAGCTGTCTTACTAACAGGAGTCACATTTCACACATGACTATCCTGCAGTAAGTTTCCCTATTGGTAACTGTAGTTATGCCATTGTTATGTACATTAGAGGAAGTTTACATTATTGCTCCTAAATCCAGACTCTAAGGTAACCCTGACCAGGCACTCTAATATTCTATCTCTCTGATGGTCTTGATAATGGGGATGCCCCCATCCATCAGAAGCTTACAAGGACACGTGGCAACCTTCCATCCTGCTTTAGAGTTTACCTTCCATCAGCCAGGCTAGCAGCTGTTTGCCAATAGATCTGCTATTCAAGCTATGAGAAAACTAGTTCATGTAGTGACATTTATGTCCTCTTAAAGCACAAATAACCTTGTTGTAAGAGAGCACAGACAGTGCCTGTAAGATAGAAGCACAGATTGCAATATTAATGCTACATCTTTAGTGTTCCCAACTTGTCTTGTCCCTTCCTAGGAAGAAAGTCTCATACATAGGTGTTTTAGCCATAGGGCAAGTATATGAGAGTTCTCATAAGAGAGGACTTGCTGTTGTGTGACACATCAGCATTAAGAGTTGATTACACTTTGCTGGAGGAGCTAGGTCCTAGATGACACTGTCATGAAGCCTCCTGATTGCCAAGGTAAAAGTCTATTATCCTGTCTCTCAGACTTACTTGTTCTGCTCAAGAAATAACCCTCATCAAGTATTTCACCTCTCATCTTATTGCTTAAGGCTGCAACACAAACTGACAGAGCACAGGGAAATGCAGCTCCAAGGCCAATAGCCTGTCCTTAACTAGCCCTGTAACACCTGAGCTTTGAGATTTAAGATGACATGCACCAGCTATGAAGCTTTATTAAAAACCTAAAAAAAACCCAGTGCCACAGATAGGTGGGAGTAGAGGTCTGCATGGCATTTCAGCTGACACACTTCATTCTCAAGCACACCATAACATATGCAAGGCACATCCTTTCAGAAAAGGGGAAACTGGAATGGTCTATGCCCCCATCAACCAGAGCTGAAATGAGTTAGATGAAAGAAGATGCTTTGTTCAGCACTCAGTTGCCCAGCTTGTATAAAGAAACTAATCCTGTTGTAACTAGTACCTCTTGTTTATTGACTAGGCCTTCCACTATGCTTCATCCAGGTTCTTTTAACCCTGAGACTCTTGAACCCAGATACAGCCTCAAATCCAGGTTTCCAAAGTTGGTTTGTTTTGTCAGTTACAGTACTTAGACACCTTGTTCTACTTGATCCTTCTAACACAACCCCAAGTTCTATTTCTGTGGAGTCCATGCTGAGGTGGAAGAGTAGTGGCTTATGCTTGTTTGTGTTTAACAGCAGAAGCTCATTAAGACCTCTTAGCATTCCTCCTTCCCTCCCCAGGAGGTAGAGCCCTGATTCTACTAATAATCCCTTAGTCTACATGCAAAATCTATTTTTTTCTCCAAAATCCTTGCAGATTACTGATTACCTTCATGCTATCTCTTCATCATTTCTTTAGACAGAATCTAGTCAGCAAGCAGAATCTGCACCATCAGTAGTGTTTCCAGAACAAGCTGGCTTTCTCTGGATGAAGAATTTATTGCTTCATTGTCCAAGCAAATTTATGCTTCTGAAGTGCTCACATATTGCTAGCCTTGCTGAATAAAGTCCAAACATTCCCAAGAACTGGGTTAACCCAGCAGGTCACACAAATGTCCTAGCAGTATAAAGTTCACCAGGAGTGAAGAGCATCAATATGAGAGAAAAACCTGTAGGTTTGGCAACAACATTCAGCATATTACACACTTTCATTTACTTCATGTATCAAGCTATGGTTTTTATCCTAAACATCCTGGCCAGACACCAGCCCTTGGTTCCCCCTTCCTTGACACCAAGTACATTTATCTGCTTTCCCACAGACAAAAATCCAAGAGCTCTTTTTGCCATCCTTTGCATATATTATATTCACCTGTTTAGAGTGCTTCTTTCCATATCTGTTTGTTTAGTAAAGGACTTAAGAAAGAAGTAAATCCGTAGCAGCTACTGGTCTGCAGGATCCAATAATAGGGCTATGCAGGCACTTTAACAAGTAATACTCAGTGAGAGAATGGATTGTGTAACGCAGATGTATGCAGATATTCAGAAACATAGCAGAAGGTGCATGTTAGAATGGATAACCATCTCTACCTTCACACAAAGAAACTGATGCCAGATTTTTTGCATTTGGCCCATCCTTCTAACTGATAGTGCTGAGCACAACCTCTTGATTATGCCTCAGAAACCCCTGTGTTGGATGCAACTGCAGTAATTCTTTGAACAGACATGGTTTATGACTCCTTCAGGCAAACCCCTTCTCAGCTGAAAAAATTTATTTTAGATTCTGGTTTGTCTCTCCAATTAGCCACCTACTGCCTCACCAACCTCCTGGAAGGTCCTATGATCACCTAATAGAAGCTGATCTGAGTAACTGCTAGAATTATAACTGCCTAAGAGGTCACTATCAGACACAAGAACATATTTTAAATTTACCAATGCCTGGTAAGTATTCACAGTCCCCTAGAATGCATAGGTTCCTAATTACCTTTCTCTAATTGAAGCCACACCTGTTTCACCTATCTACACAGATGTTCCCATCCCTAAGCATACCTATGCCCATGTTTTAGCATACAATGGTCAAATCTAAGCCTACACGCTCTCAGATTTGACCCATTTTCTGCAGCCTTGTTTATGGAAGTTACAGAAGGCTTCTGAAGCTAAAATGTAGGCTTTTAAGGCAAACTAGCTTCATTAAGAAAAGGTTAAAACAATTCCTTACCTCCAACCAGCATCCCCCACCTCCAAAAAAAAAAATCAAGTTAATCCCACCCTACCAGTGGATTTGCATGCTTCTCTAATAAGTGCTCAAGTAACCAGCCTCAGCTTATCTGAGGAGCAGAAGCTCTGTTACAGAGAAGTCCAGCTGTATTAGCAACACCTGCATTTATCTTTCTACTCAGAGCACAGGCACTACCCCAACATGTGTCACCATATGACGCTCATTAGACTTTAAGTCTCACCATCTGATAAGTTTTTCTGAGGGGTGGAAGACTCATTCCAGTCAAGTCTGGATGATTTTAACTATACCCATCTACCACAGGTCAAAATACGTCGCCCTGAGATTCACCAGCAGACAAAAGGGTGCCCAGCAAGGACGCTCCACTCAAAACCAAAACACCCCTCCTGCTTCACAGCATCCTAACCCTTTCCTCCTCTCTGCTATTACAAACAGTCGTTCGTGTCAGTCCAAGTGAAATTCAGTGTTTATACATTTTCCCCTCTCAATACTCTCCTCTCCCCACACAAGAAAGAAAACGCACGTTTATTTTGCTCTACACTCCAGCTTCCTCAGGCCGCCGGCCCCACCGGCGCCCGCAGCAGGATGCAGCAAGCTCCCCCCAGCCTCACCCGGGACACGCTCCCCGCAGCCCACTGCCCCGCTGCGCCGCCACAGCACCACCCCCCGCGGGGCCGGGGCCCAGCCAGCGCCGCCGCCGCGCCTCCGAACCGCGGCCCTCCCGCGGTGTCCTTCGCCCCCAGCCGCAGGGAGATGCGAGCGGCCGACTGGGGCTGAGCCCCGGCCCCGCCACTGCTGGAGGACACCCCCCCCCGCCGCCGCGCCCCACCTTTCTTAGCCCCCACCACCCTCTGCAGCCCCGCCACCAGCTGTCACATCCTCGGGGGAAAAGCCCCCACACCCCTCCTTCACCCCGGTGACAGTCTATTCCCCCCCCCGCCCCATAGGTTTAGCGGGAGCCGAGCCGCCCTCGCCAAGCTCCTTACGGGCTAGATCCGCGCCACTCCGTGCATCATCCGCTGACCGCAGCCGGTAGCCTGGCTGGGAGTGAGGGGCCGGTTAAATATTCGGTTGTGCTCTCGCCTCCGGATTAGTTAGCCACTCACAGCGAGAGATATGGTTTTAATCAGATGCTGGCAGCTGAGGACTACCCAGGAATGTGCTATGATGTTTTTGCTGCTTGGTCTTGGCTACTCCCCCTCAACGTGTCGGTGCTCACAAGCTTAACCCCTTGCGAGCTGCCGCCCCGTCCCCTGCCGCGGGGGTGGGGGGAGCTGGGGCCCGGGACAGCTCCCTCCCGGGGGCGGGGGTGGGGGTCGGAGCCCCCCGGAGGACACACTGGGAGGCGAGTGGGGTGGGAGACCGGGGGAACCTGTGGAGGGTACGGAAACCTGTGGCCCCCACAGTTTGCAGGGCAAAAAAATATCCCCCCACCCCCACCAAACCTGTGTCTGACTGTACCAAAATATTGGGTCAGTGCAATTCAGCTTCTGAGTCTCATCCAGACATGTCCTTTTTGCTTCCCACTTATCTTTATTCAAACATCTACCATGTTTTGTTTCTCAGTGCAGTACAGCTGTTTTCCAATTTGTATGAAAGCACCTCTGATAAAAAAATCACATTTTTGTCCTTGTAGCAGGACTTATTTTTTGCTTCCCAAGGCTGAAAGCTTAGCTTAACAATTATTTTCTCAAAACAGTGTGAAACATTTATTTTCAAAACTGTGATATTGCCTTCCACAGCAATACCCAGTTTAAAAAAAGACCAACACTCTTCCTGCAGTTTTAATAAATTTGCTAGACATTTTTAAGTGTTTTGGAAGAGGGAGATATTCAATACAAAATGGCTTTACCAGACGGTTCAAAACTGGTGGATGCATTTGGTCATCATCCATATCCAAAGCTACCAAATTGTACGATACTTTCCTCAGTATGGTGTGGTACTCTTTTTTCATGAATACTAAAGTGGCAGGAGACCTGTGCCTGAGGTGACTAAAAGCTTGTAGTTGCGTCTCACTTTTCTCTCTCTCTCTCTCTTTCTCATTTCAGAAGTGCTAATTTTAACCAAAGAGGACAGAGGGGATGTACTTGTATACACTAGCCTAGTGTTCACGGAAGGAAGTGCATGCCGTGTAAGTAGGGAGGCATTTGCTACAATTAACAGGTTGCTGGCTACACACACGTCGGTATTTGCAGGATTAGATCTGAATTCCTTGGGACACTGATGTATTCATGTTTAACAATGTTGGTTTTGTACAGCTTGCACTGCACTGTACATTGTTTTGAACACCTTGTGCTAGACGCCTACCAGCAAGACTGGAGCTTCTTGGTCCTGGGGCGGTATGTGTTTTAAAGAATAATACTTTGCTCAGTGTGCTTTGTGGGAGTTGCACAGACTGCCTATCATGAAGGATGACATTGTGCCTCGTTTAAACATGGTGCAGTAACAAAGCAACTTCTATACTGCAGCCCAGCCTGGTGCTGGCAGAAGCAGGATTACCATCTGTGCTTTGCCCAACACAAAACCCAGGCACATTTCACTGAAATACCTTGACTAGTTGCATGAGTGGTTACAAATATGATTTATACTGTTTGTTGTTGAATTTGGAAGAGATGAAAATGCTTTTCGTTTGCCAATAGAGAGCATTTTAAGAGCCCTTTTGAGGTGCATTTATGTTACATTTACTACAGAAATGCCAAGAAGTCTGTCACTATCTACCAGCAGTTGGGACATCACTAATAACCTCACAGGAAAGCTTTTTTACTGATAAATGGCTAATAACTAACTGGAAAAAAAATGCAGTTTTCTTAGACAATAAAAAATGTCCCAGGCCTTGAAGGACTGCACTATCTGTTTTGTAACTTAGCTTAGAAGAGCTCCCCTGATGTCCCACATTGTTGAGCTAAATGCTAACATTCAGAACTGTTACATTAAACATATGTAATAGGATTGCCTTCTGAATGTAGGAGGAATCCAGGCAGAAAGCCCCAAAGGAATTCAGTTATTTCGTCTGTACTGCACTACAGGAATTAAAGGGCATGCTTTACACTTTATGAAATGTAAAAGGATTTTTATTTCTCTACAGTTAAAACAGCATCAAATGGACAATGGTGTTCTGACTTTAAGCCTGATTATTAAAAGATTATAGTTGAGAGAGGGTGCTATGTTTTCCAGGATGGTGGGTTTTTTTGCTAGTATTTGTTGTATCTGATCTTACTATTGCTGGCACAGGTTCAGTCCCTACCCAAGTTTTTTTTTTTTTTAAGTTAACCACTGATTGTACAGAACAGTATCAGCCTCAGCACTTCCCAGACACAAAATTATCTTGAAGTTGCAGCTGGAAACCTTCAGCACCATGAGTTTTTCTATTGCTTTTCCGGACATTAACTCTGCACAAACCCCAATCTGTTATTAGGATCACTGGGATTCCAGTCTAGATGGAAACTTGGGTAGCAGCATGAAATAAAAGCACCAAAGTGCAGACATCTTCAGAAGTCATCAACTTTCATGGACGCCTTAAAAGTGGTATCAATAACAATTTGTGAAAAATATGCTTGCAGCTAATCTTGTGATGGCTTGCTCAGGAATGCATGGTTTATTATTAAAGTAATCTTTTAAGATTTTATTGGAATGTGCTTTCACAGTGGTGTCGCTGTCTTCGTGGGCTTCAATCTGTGTGTGTCCTCTTGTCCATAATTAAACTTTTCACTGACAGACCTGGGACTTTTTTTTCCTTAAAGCTCCTACTTTGAACGCTGGAATTTCATTTGAACTTTAAATAGTGCCTTGGAATTTGCCATAAGGTAAACTGTCTGCTCTTGTACAGTTCCCTGCACTGCTACAGATGTTGCAGACACACAATAAGTGGCTGAATGTGAGAGGACTTGCAAACTTGTGTCCTAGTGTTAAAAAAAGGCTGACAGGAATGAAGTAGTTGTTCAGATGCTCAGGTTGCCCCTAGAGAATTCTCACTTTGGAATATATGGGAATAAAAATTAATGGAAAACTGGCCTAGAAAGTACACTTTCAGTGAAGCTTCACTGCTGTCAACTAGAGGAGGTGAAGTATGTCAAAGGAAACATGAAGGAAGAATTTGTACTTCAGCCTTTGGACTTCTCAGCCAAGTTTCTCATGTGACTTGGACTTGCTGACCACTTCTTTTTATAAATTCCATTAAAGATAAAATCCACTGAATATCTGAAGCAAAAAGCATCCTTACTATTTTAAAATCTTCAATTACAATCTGTAGTTCATTTTAGTATAGCTCTAGGCATGTCTCTGGGCAATGCAGTCCACACATTAACAGCTTCAGTACCCAAATGGTGAGTCCACAACAGACCCTCAAACTTGTCTTGGCAATAGTTTCTCCTGGAATCAAGAACAGGCTTGAATAACTATTTAATCAAAGGCTTGTTTTTTGAGGCCTGAGTTTGTGCGTCTCAGGCTTAGACTGCCACAGGGCTTTGAACTGGTAATATGTTCAGCCATTTAGAAGTGATTGAGTAGGAGAAGTGTAAGATCTATTGCTCCTCAGCTGAGGTACAACACTTTCTCAGCCTGTGCCTTAAACAGCTGCAATGCAAGGTAAACCCAATTATTTTGGACTGACTTCAGTGGTGTTTGCTAACAATTAAAGCTAACCTCTCTCTCAGCTGATGACTGCTAATATAGAAAGATGACCTCCCATAGTACTTTACCCTCTGCCATGCTTCAGTCAGGGATGCTTCAGGACAAGATGGTAAATTTTAGGACTGGAAGCTCATGCCTTGCCATTATAGTGCTGCAGCTCTTCAGCCCTGAGATTCTACACGTCTGACGTGGCTATCAGGGCAATGCAACCTTCTAAAACAAGACACACATTGTGGAGTCGTTCAGCAGTTTTTTGTATCTCCTCTCATCTGCAGCCATAGTTTGCCCCAGGCCTGTCTGTAGATGTGTGCTGGCAGGAAGGTTAGGCACATAAAATGTCACACAACATGGTCATGCTATGCAGTTTCCACAGTGGCTCTGTTCTTAGCATGGCTGTGCTTGGATCAATGGCTAGCAGAATTTAGTAGAAGCAGAAGTGAGATCTCCATTGCCGAAACCTGGTGCTTGGTCATTGGTATGGTCAAGAAGGACAATCTGAGCAAAAAATATGCTGGTAGGCAATATCATTACATTTGAAAGTATACCCTGCCCCTGCCCATGTTAAGTATATAAACACAGAGGTTTTTTTGGCAGCCATCAAGATTAAGAAAGGCCAATATCCAAGACATCTTCTCTGACTGTGAGGCTACTTTGTAAATAGTGGGAGGGGATCACTTTCTGTCTTGAAGGAAGGGTGGCCAATATCTGTGGCTTGGATGACAGTGCCTTTGCACACACATTCCTTCATACAGGAAGGGATTTTGGCCTCGGTGTGCTTCTTCTCTGGCAAGGTGCTATGTCCTGAAAAGAGGGAGAATTTCAGATGCATCTCTTGGCAGTGTTTCATGTTGGCTGGCTGTAGCTCCTTCTGTTTGTGCACGTTTTATATTCTGGCTCTGTTTTTTGAGTCCACAGCTGGTGCCTGACTTTTGGACTTCATAATATTTAGCATCCAAACATGTGAGCCTCTTCTGGGGCCTGTCCTATCATTCCTAACCCATACAGATTTTTAACTGGAATCTGACAGTTGACCTGCTTAGCTGTGTTTGCAAATTCTGCTATAATGCCTTGAGTCTTAGGCATCTAAATAGTTTTATAAGCCTAGCCTTACTCCTTACAGTTAATGGAAAACTCTTTTGCATGCTGCACATTCCCTGTCTATATGTGTCAACATGAAAGCTTGTCCTTAACCATCATGATATGTAAAATGAAGTTGCATAAATTACATATTGTACGTAATTTAGATCCAAGCAAATTCCAAAGAATACTTTAAGACCCACAGAATCTTGTTTCATGTTGCATAATCAGGTGTAGGCATCCTTGCCAATACAGGTTCTATTGTGTTTTCAGAGATTGTCTCTGTAGTTATAGAGTAGATAGATTGAGCAGAAGGGAATCTGAGGCGATATGACTTTATCTGAAATGCTAAGAATTAAACATCCCCTTTGAATTTGGCTAAGTGAATGAGTATGTAACTAAGGAGCCCAAACAAGTATGAACTATTGCTCAAAAGGTGTCAGTTATGTCTATGTGAGATTGCAACATTAGCTTTGTGTTTAGCTCAGGAACAGTCAAAGCCAGGAAGCAACACTGCTGGGATCAGTCATCCAGAAGAAGAAACATGCATGGTTTCCTCTTCTATTGTCTGTAAAGAAGCTATGTTGGATACAGCCTTTCTGTGCTAGTGTACTTTCAGAAATCTTCCTCAAATGGTGTTTACTATGTGGGTAAATCATCCTGATTCAGTCAGTGCATCCCAGAGTAGTATACTGCTCTGAAAGGGTAGCCCTGGTGTATTTATGTAACACTACTCAAAAGGTGGTATAAACACTTTCAAGAAACATTTTTGGATAAAAATATGGAGTACAGTTCAGTGGAGAGTTTTGCTTTAAACAGTTTTGTTTATCTGCTCATCTTGTTTCTCTTAGCCCATGTACCTTGTTCCTCTAACGTAGAAACACATAACATAGTGGAATAGATTTTGAGTATTTTCTGTGGAGGCCCAATTCCATCTGAACACAGAACACAGAACATAACATTTGTATTTTGTATTCACAGAGCTCTTCATAAGTAAGTTGCTTTTATTGCCTGAACTTAGAAAGAGTGAGGTTTGGAAGTAGAGTTTATGCTGCAGAGTAACTTCACATTCAAAGTGGCCTTCACTGCTCAGGTGTCCTCTGCAAGTACTGAAATTAATCCGCTTGAGAAAGGCTTTTACTTGTTTGCTAACAGTGCCCTGAGTAAATTGAGTTCTTCCATACTCTTAATCCCATTAACACCCTGGAGGTAACAGAGGTGATAACTTGTAGAAAATTAATAATATATTTAGATGTTGGTCATGTGATGTGTGCTCTAGGGAGAAGAATCAGTCTTCTTTGTGCCCTTTACCTTTCACTGTGCTTTTCACTTCGGTTATTTCTCAGCATTTCTTAGAATTGTTGCTGCTCTTTTCACACAAGACAGTATGCACTACCTTTGCTTGTTGTCTAGTTCACTTTTCCCTAATTCTCTGGAACTACCTCTCCAGCTAGGATTGTCTGGTTGTCCTTCATGCAGATTTTCCAGAATAAGCAGAATAGCTTCTTACTGCAGGAGTTCCCTTCCTTCTTGGTAGCCTTGCTGCCTTTTTGGCAACTCCTATTTCTGTATCTTCTTTTTCTACCTTGTAAACAGCACATCATGAGGAATGCAGTGAAATTGTTGCCTCTTCCTTTTTGTTCTTCATTAGTTTGTCAGTCTCTGGCATTAACTCATCAAATGTGAACTTTGTACCAGCCTTCACTAGCAGACACATCTGCACACCAATGACAGGTGCACATTCGGAGGCCATCTGCAGTGACCCAAATGACATGTATGTGTCATTTTGTTTATTCTAAAATTTACAAAATTTGGCTAATAGTATTTTGTTCAAGTTGACCCATGCTTACTGTCATCTAAAATTTTTTGTATTTTGCTCAGAGCTAATATCTTTGTTTTTAGTTTACAGAAATGGACGTAGAGGATCATTATGCAAACTCCTGCTTCATGTTCCTGACCTATACCAGAAAATGGAGGCTCAGCTTTGTGGTGCTTTTCCTGTGAGGGAAATACAGAGATATTTGTTGTTCTTTTGATTTATATTAATTTTATAGGACCCCATCTGGGCCCAGAAGATCCTGGTTTGACAATGAGGCTCCACAGCCTCATTTCACTAGGTCACCTCATTCTCCCCATTTTGGATGTTGAAAGATTGAAAAGACCAGATCTTTTATGACCTGTCTTTGGGGTACTGAGCTTTAACAGCCTAAGATGATTTGTGTTTCGTCTGAAATATTTTCATCTTAGACACCTGAGGTCTTGGAGCTTTGGTAGAAAAGTTGGGGCAAAGCCATTTTCTGAGTTCAAACTGAATAAGGTTTGTAGGGTACTTGTAACATTAGCATCAGGATGTGACTCTTAGTTTTTGGACTTTTCTGATTCCTCTAAACTTTCTGCTTGCTAAAGGCTTTTTCATAAAAAGCTTCTTCTCACTGCTTTTCAGAATTTGATATTTGTATAAGTCAAATTTAGAGTTTGTGCTTCCCTTTGCCATAAATGAGGTAAAACACTGTTAAAAGACATTTGCAAAGTCATAAAATTATTATGATTTGACAAATCTGAGAACATTCAAATTTGATCACCTCACCACAGCTGTAGCATTTCAAACAGCCTGGAAGATAAGAACATACTGTTGTTATTAGAAGACAAATGGTTTGTAAAATAGATTCAGGATTTTGCTACTAAATGCAAGTTACTGGACTACTGCTTTGTGAACTTAACTCAGATTTTCAATAAAGAGTGTAGAATATTACAGAAACATGGAACAAATTAATCTACATAAATTTGACTATAAAAATGTATGAGGTTTAACACAATTTGCTTCTGCTTGTGAAAATGATTACCGCATGCACCGTAGCTCATGCTGAGGAAGTGACGCTGTAGACTGTAAGCTAGTATGTCAATGATCTCTCTGCAGTGCGTGGCACTAAATATTCAGAAGACAGCTTTGTTTTCTATAATTTGGCCTAGAGGTAAATACAAAGATCATGGGAGACATTTTCTGTACTAATAGCCGCAGAATTGATCAAAAAGTTTGCTGGCAAGAAGACTCACTTTTCTTAGCCAATCCCCATACTTTCTTCATTTGGAGCTGACAGAAATTATATTTTTTAAGAGGGGGCATCTATCCAAGTTCTGTCACATCCCATCATGCAGCAGTACATAAAACTGTTTTGCTGGTATGAGACACCCTCTTTTTCTTTAGGTTGCCTTTGTTTAAAATATAAATTACTGAAATAACTCAGGAACAATCCCTATGTTATGAGTGTTTGGTAAAAATGTGGCTTCCTTTCATTTTAGTGTTCTGTTAGGAATGTTCCTTTAAGGGTTACTATAGCAATGCAAGCTGCTATTGAGACTGTAAACATTAATAATGACTTGGAAGTTGACACCCTGCAAAAACATTTCAGTCATTCTAAGTAAGACTTCCAACAGCACTGCCATAATATTCAACTCCTACTGAGAACAGCAGGATTCAGAGTTTTTAAAGAAAATAGTCTATATACTAGACAGCAAAACTGCAATGAGAAGAAAATAATATACTCTAATTTTGCAACAAACCAAAATTCACACTTCAGCATATTCTGATGCCATATTCATTATATTTTGGGAGGTCTGTCAGGCCACTTTTAAAGCAACATTTGCCTGCCAAGTGCAAATTGGCTCTACATCTCTCTGGAATCAAACTTTTCTTGCTGTTGTTGTTGTTGTTGCCTTTCTTTTGCAAATGCAATAAAAATATGTACTAGGTTACATGTGACCATGTAGGTCATTTATCATGAAGGAAGCACAGGAACAAACTAACCACCAGCACAACCAGATGCTCATAGGATACTTTGAGAGGGCAAAATCCAAATTTGGGCTTCACTTCAAATTTGGGAGCTTTAAAATAGAAAAGGAAAATCAGAGGTTTGTGTCTCAAACACATTTTCTGATTGGTTTTCACAAATATAGTTTGTAACATAGACTGAAGAATGCTGTCTTCAGTTGCTACTTAAAGAGACGGACACTTCAATATAATATCAACATCTGTGTCTGTATTTAGTGTTCTCCAATGCCCAGCTCCTTTAGCATGTAGCGACAGGACGAGGGGTAATGGATTTAAATTGGAAAACGGCATATTTAGCCTAGATATAAGGAAGAAATTCTTTACTGTGAGGGTGGTGAGGCACTGGAACAGGATGCCCAAAGAAGTTGTGGATGCCTCATCCTTGGAGGTGTTCAAGGCCAGGCTGGATGAGGCTTTGAGCAACCTGGTCTAGTGCAAAGTGTCCCTGCCCATAGCAGGGGGGTTGGAACTCAGTGATCTTTAAGGTCCCTTCCAACCTAAACCATTCTATGATTCTGTAAACTGTGATTCTATGAACTATGATTCTATGAAACACAATTTTAAAAGTATTACTGTGGTTTCAAGTTTTTGTGTTGGTTGAAAGCTCTTCTTCTGTTGCTGTCTAGAAAATTAATGTAGCTTTTATAGGAAAAAAAAGTAGCCAGAGAATAATAAACTAGTATTATTAATTATGCAGAATGAGTGCAGTTCTTCCTTCTAGGGATGGAGAACTCTCTGAAAGACACCTGTCAAGAGCTAACAGGTCTCTCTAATGCAGTTGTGCATCAGTGTGTTAGACATTATTCTGTAGATTTTCAGCATATTGAGGATACAGTTTGGGATTCAGTGGGGACATTGTATGGAAATACCCTCTGTTACCTATTCATGTTTCTACCTGTTCACCAGAGACGGATGCTATGTTGGTGATGTTGCAATTCCAAAACTCTTGCTGCCCGGAAAGACCCCAGGGCCTGTTTCTGTGCCCCAGCTGGTATCATCCTGCAGGTCACAATGCCACCACCAAGGCCAACTGCAGAATGCGGGGACTGATAGTGGAAAAAACAAAGCCCTCACCGTTGGTCACCAGACACCTCCTGTAAATATTTTCTCCCATCCTAGAAAGCTGTGCTCAAGAGCAGATTTGATATGGCACAGCTGTGTAACCTTGAATTGAGCTGCTGTGAAAACAGTTGATAGTCACAAGTCTCGTCTGGGGCAGTTCTCGGCCTGAGAGCTGTGTTCAGGATCAGGTCCTTACTCCTGGTCCTCACCTGAGCTATGCTGCAGGTGTGCTGGGGCAGCCCTTGTGTGCTCCTCATGCTCACCTTGCCTCGCCAGTCTGATTTTTTGGCTTGACCTCAGACCTGTCTCATCCCTGCAGACACATCCAGCAGTCAGTGGGCTGTGGCTGACCCTGGCTGCTGCCACTGGCCCTGCTCTGTTAATCTTGTTTGGGTGCTGTGGGAACAGGGCTCTGCCTCAAGTTCGTACTTCTGCCTGCCTTGCCATCCCCTCAGCTGTCTGCTTGCCCTCCCTTGCAGAGCAGACCCACTGTTGTTTCTCCGTGATACAAGTAAGTGTTTCAATATTTGCATTTGCTGATGTGGATCATGATTTTTTTTTGGCATTAGGTTCATGAGAAGTTCAAAATAGGGACTAGAGAGTAGAGCAAAGATTGGTACCTCTTGTTGCAGGTAGGATAAAATGTTTCAAAAAGGTCTGTCATTTGCAGCCATCCATCATCAGCAGAGTACCTCAGTGTCCTGACAGAAGGTCCCTAACATTGCAGCTAAGTGTTAGCAAATCCAGGAGTAGGACTCCCAACATCTCGGTGTGCAAAACTGAGTAACACACCACCAAGCAGAGCATGTCGTATGAATTATGGACAACAAAAACTGTATGTTACTGTAGTTCAGACATGAAAGAAAACTTTCAGTCAGTATAAGGCCAACAGCAGAGGGAAAATCAGAAGAATCAGGAGGCACAGAGAAGGCTAAAATCCACAATACTTATGATGAGATTTGAAGAGGCAGGGGAATGTGAAAAGAGAAGACAATACAAGACATAGGTTGTGAGAGCTTCTGTTAAATGGTACGTCAACCTAATCATACCCCTGCAAACTAGAGCACTACTTCCATGTCGTAGTATAGCTGCATGAGCTCAAAACAGACCTGCAACTGAATTCACTTGACATTCAAATTCAGCCAGATTTGCAGCTTGCATGCATATTTCCATCTGGAAAGTTTGTGGTGGCCAAGGATGCTGGGGCAAAGCTGAAAACTGAAGCTGAGCTACACTGCAGATGTGCTGGGCCAGCAGACTGACTCAGCTGGAAAAAGGTCCTTCGTGAATAGTGCCATTGCCGCTGTCAGCTGTGGGGTCCATATGTCAAATACTGTGACTAGTCTCAGTCTCATTCCTAGTAGATACTCCCCAAAATTCTATTAGAATTAGTACTAGTGAGCTGTAGTTCCAGGAGAGATGACACCGCAGGAGGACCATGACAGCGTAGGCCTCGTTGTTGAGGGGTGATGTACACTTGCAGGTTGTGCTAAAAGAGCTGAATGTATCTGCTCTGTACATGATGCACTCTTTGTTGTTTGCTGTTGTGATCTTGGCACTTACAGAAGCATGAAGTCCAAGGAAAAAATTGTGTTTCCAAGAGCATTGGAAGTCTTCATTCTATTAGTTGCCTTCTTGCATGAGGTGACAAAACCACACCCGTTCCCTTCCAGCTTTCTGAAAAGAACATTCAAGTTCAGTGCGGTAAAAATATCCTGGAACCCAATTACCAACCTCTGAAAACAGGAGTTTGTAACTGAAATGGGGAACCGGGAACAGAAGTTGACAGGGGCTCGTCTGTTTTATATACACAGCACAAAGTCCAGAAGTATTAAGAGAGGAAAGTGTGTTGTCTAGATAGCAATCTTACACAGTGGAACCGCCTCAGGAGCAGCCCATCTTTTGCACCCCTGTCTACTTCTACTTGGGTGTCAGAGTGGAAAAGCAAGGTCCTTCAGTACATGGGGTAGTTCATTGCATAGCTGCTGCAGCCCATGTCAGAAGTAGAAGGAAAAGAGGAATGGGGAGGAAAGTGGCCTTCTATTTACTACTTCTACTTCTTTCTTTCCAGTCTACTGACTACAGAGAAATGTTTCTACTCCTCCACTGCTGTCCAAGTCTCTAATAATTAATTCCACCAAGGGTACAAGACAAAATCAGGGGCCCTGTGGCTTGTCTGCATGGAGAAGTGAAAGTTAAGTAAGACTCTGTATGTTGATTTTCTGCTAAATCAGTATGTAGTCATGATGAGTGATACACTTGAATTCTTTTCAAAACCAACATTGAAAAAGTATTGCAGCACCACAAAGTATTGTGAAACTGTTAAATTATCTGTAATTGGGGTGAAGGGAGGCTGTGGGTAGGGGCAAGGAGGGTTTTTTTCCCCATTATTTTGTTTATTCCATATTAGTTCTATGTACTCAAATTGTCCAATTTTTTGTGGGACCAGAATTTGCTCTGTGGGACTCCACTATCTGTATCTCTGGTTTCTCGGGCCCTCATCCAGACCTCCTCAGCACATCTCCCTCTTTGTCCTACTCCTTCTTCTGGAAGCTGTGGGTGGTATGCATGTGGCAGAATTTCTCTGCTGGAGAGCTGGTGGACTTCTGTCAGATAAGGTAGTGGAGAGGTGTTACCTCTTTCCCACCACATTGCTAGAGTGGAGGAGCCACATTCATGGTCCTCCTTGAATGTTTCCCTACCCTAGTGAGGACAGACCTCAGAATTTAGTCCAAGCTAGTTAGATCCCACTCTTACATGTACAGCCTTAAAAATGTGACTAGCCCTGGGAAGTGCAGAGTGACTCATGCACCACTTCCAGAACGGAGACTAAAGTTGGTTCATGGAGAAGTGAAAATTGGGTAAGAAAACTATGTCACAGGGATATTTGTTCGTTAACTGTTCAGCATTACAGCTGTGGTAGTATCGGGAACTGAGTGTTCCAAATTTCTGAATCATCTAACTCATGAACATTTTTCTTTTCTTTTGAGGAGAGTTGACTCAGACAATATTGATTGTAGACTGACTGTTTTCTGTGTGTTGCAACTCCTGTTTCTGCTGCTTTTATGTTTGTCAAAAGGCGCTTTCCTGCCAGGAAAAAGGTCCCAAAAAGTGCAGCTATATGTTTGGAGTCTCATATTAGTTGAAGTGACATGATTAAGTGCAAGTATGCATGTGTTCATGTGTATGCAGAGGACTATAGCACACCTACACAGACAATGGAGACAAATTACTGTAGATACACAAGGAAGACGTATTTGATAATCAGTAGAATTCAAATAGGAGTCAATAATCTTAAATGGAAACTTGTATTTGCATAATAGGGAAGCAATTCTTCTAATGTATATAATTACTGAGAGACATTCAACAGCTAAGAAGTAGATTAACTTTTTAGTAATAAACTGTGATAAATTATAATAAGTGTATTTAATTTAATTGCATCAGTAGCTGCAGTTATGGCTTTTAATTTGGCACTATATACTAGTTAGTTAACTGTTTTATTCATCTTATCTGTTGTCTGTCAGAGCGTCCTTTTATTTTTATGGTAAAGAAGGTCTAATCAGTATTTAGTTAGTCATATATACTGAGAAGTAATTGACATACTGTGAGGAAATACTGCTATAACCTGATGTAATTGGGAAACAATGCAGAAGCTGCATAAATGGACCTCATAAAAATGGATCAGTATATGCTATGGCACTTAAGGTAAAAAAAAACACTCTACAGATTAAAAGCGAGTGGGGTTTGGGCACATATGGTTATCCACTTGTGACTAACTATGGTAGATGTCAGGGCAAAAAAACCATCTCCACTTCTCTGCCAGCACACTGAAGATCCTCAGTGTTTAGGGACAGGTTATTCTTACAGAGTCCTGTGTCTACAGTTGTTCGGAGGCAGGGTTTAACTGACAGGGTTAAAGCCATCTGCAGCCTGGGAAGGCTGACCTATCGTGGTAATGGTCTGACTGACTCAGCTGGAGGGTGTGCCCAAATGATCAAGCTGTATTCCCCCGTGTAAGGGTGGATGGGTTTATCCATCCTGAGCACAGTAAAGCAGCATTAGCATGACACCTGCTTACCTGTGGCTAGTTCTGGGATCTGCCTGCCTGTGGGAGCTGTTGGAGACTTCTGCACAGCCTGTGGAGCTTTGTAATAGATGTTGCTATGATAGGAATGCTGCAAATCTGGGTATTCTTGGAAGGTTGGAGGCCTTTTGGAGATTTCCTCATTTCTTTATAGGATGATAAATCCATCTGCTTAGGCTAGATATTGCATCAAATCCACCTGCTTTTGTGGGACTCTGTGGATACAATATAAAGGGCCTCTGTCTTGGGTAGCAGAGCTGTAGGGATGTTGCTCCCTTATGGGCTTTAGTTTGCAACATCTAGGCTTTATCTCCTGAGGCAGGGAACTCTGTGGAGTCTGTAGATACAGTGCTAGTGCCCATGCAGCACCCCTCTGTGGGCAGTGACAGGTAGGAAAATGTCACATGTAACAGCAGCATTATGGGTGGGTACCTGCAGCTGCACCCCATCCCTCATGTGTCTGTAAATGTCAGGGCTATGTTGAAAAAGTAATTAGTATTTTTAAGACTGTTATTATTTGTATTGTATAAGGAGACAGGTATCACATGACACAGATGGCATTCTCCTTGCAGGCATTTCTGAAGTCCTATCAAAGATTTATCTGCAAGTACCATGCAGCCCAGATGGTGCCATTCATCACCTGAGTGACGTTCAAAAGTAGGTGAGAGAAAGACTTTGTGAGATAAGTGCAGAAATGAATCCTAATGAGTATAACTGGGTGGATCAGATAATACTTGGGGTTATTCCAAAGCTTTCAGTTATGTCTCTAAAGCTAGATAAAATGTGTCATCTAGGGTCTAGAATAAAAACAGAACAGTTAATTCAGTGCTTGCCATGAATCTAGGTTAAACAAACTACTACATGCAGGAAGGAGGCTCAGACAAGGGAAGGTGGTTCTTCACACCATAGATCTTCTCACCAAATGGCATAACAGGTGGGAGCTCACCTGGGCTGAAGTGATGACTGGAAGACTGACTGATGCTCAGGGTGGAAGAATCCAGTGAGGGTTAATAAGTATGTGGAAACCACATCTAGCTCAGGAAGATCCTGAGGTGAAAAGTATGAATGGCAGGTGAGTAGTACTGGGACATAATATACACCTACCTTTCTTTATACTCTTCCTGTTGCATCCACTTATGGCTACTGCTGGAGACAGGCTAGTGAGACCTTTGGACTTGTTCAGAACTGTGATTTTTCTGATGATGATGACAATGACGGGGTGTTTGTGGAGTGGCCAACATAGTGGTAAAAGAATCCTGGGAGTCTGATAGATCATTTAGGGCACTGTACAATAGAAAAAAAAATATAATGAATTATCATTTTTTCCTCTACTTGTCAAGTGTGGGTAAGTGGTGGAGTCACCATCCCTGGAGGTGTACAAGAAATGTGTAGATATGGAGCTTAGGGACATGGTTTAGTGAGTTGGGTGGTGTGGGTCAACGGTTGGACTTGACGGTCCTTAAAGTCTTTTCCAACCTTAATTATTCTGTGATTCTATGAAATGTAAAAGTCTGTGATTTTTGAAACCATTGGAAGGAAATAAAGGTTTTCTTCTTTTTTTTTTTTTTTTTTTTTTTTTTTTTT
>WKFP01014819.1:454866-478071 GCA_011057875.1 Pterocles orientalis
CTGCCTCTAAAACGCAGATTGTTCAGTTGATGGAGTACATGATTAAAAAATTCAGATGTCCTGGAGTGGACTCTCAGCAATGCTACTAGCTAGCATAGCCTGGCCCAGAGCCAGCCCCTGTATTTTTGTGCCTTACTGCAGCGTGCTCATGGTCACTTCAGGCACAGGGCAATGCTCAGCTGCACATGAGTCGGCACAGCCCCGTACAGAGAGTGAGCCTCTGCTTGCTCTGGGCCAGCGTCATGCTGCAAGCAGTTAGAAATTTGAAGAAAAGAAAGAAATCCCAGTCCCCTTACTTTGTGTGACGTGATGCACAAGGACAGGACGTTGTGCGCCAAGAGGACTGGCGTAACCAGGTCCTTGAGCTGGGCAAAGCATTTGGCTCGCACAGAAAGGAAGTCCCTATGATTTCCAAGATTAAAGAAGTCACCTGTTGGTAACCTCTGGCAGTAGCCTCCGTCACATTGTTTCCTGCAGGGTTTAATGCATCCATACAGTTCAAAACAATGCCACAAAGTAAGGCACTGCAGATTTATAATATCCCAATTCCCAGTGTTCCATGGAAAAAGGATTTAACAATCTTTTCTTTTTTTTTTTTTTTTTTTTTTTTTTTTTTTTAAGAGGCAGTTGGAGAGTGCATCTTTGCACGATTTATGAAGATAGTCTGAAACTTTAGGATATTTGTTTTGTTTCAAAAGCTACTTGATTTTTGCATATGAAAAATGCAGTGGTGTTTCTAGAAGTGTCACTAGTCTAGCATACTGTAGAACTGGTACAGTTTTGGTGTCTCCTAAGTCAAACAAGTGAAAGAGGAAGGAATTTTACTTAGAGTGTTCAAAAACCCTTTCCAAAAAGAGACAATTGGCACAAAATTTAAGAGAACCAGCTGAAGACTTGATTTCTGATTTTCTGCTTTTGACTATTTAAAATAATATAAACAAGAAATAAGGGGAGCAAACCAAGAAACAGACATTCCTAGGCCATCACTGTGAACACAAAAATAGCACAAACTCTGCAGGTCACGCTTCTTGAATTCACCTCAAGTTAACCCAATTTGTCAGTTGAAAGCTGAATAAAGAAGATACGTAAGGTCTGGACTACAGTAAAGACAGAATCATTTGTTGATTTTGGGTGCACCTGTGTGTTTCCTAGAAGACATCAAGTGTTAAATTGCTATAGTTCAAAGAGAAACACTAAAAGACAGCCAGGGCTTAATCAAGAAAAATATTCAAAGCCATGTCATGGTGCAAAAAACAATAGTCAGGTCTGAAGGCGAACTCAGCGACTCAGCTCCAAAAGGAAGCCTTTGCACTGCTGTGCCTGGTGGAGCTAAAAATAAGATACACAATGCATAGCAAGGCAACAAAAAGCCTTATGGGTTACAAGGGACAAATCAGCTGTTGTGAGATTATCATGGGGAAATTGAGGTGCAGCTCTGACCATCTGCGCACACGACAAGGATACTTTCAGTGTGTGGGCAGACGTACCACAAAGAAAAGACACTGGCTGCAGCAGAGCTGTTTGTCTTTCTTGCTAAAGAGGAATAGGGTAGGAAACAAAAGCCTACCGAGGAATGAAGTAAATAAAGGGAGAACATATTTCGCAAAGTAGAAATAGTGTGGAAACCATATAAGCCTCAGCTTACGTTTTGCTTCACCTTTTGTCACAGTTTCCCATAATTCTTCTCTTACTCCTCTACTTTTATTGTTCACACGACTTTTCTTTCTCCTGTGCTGTGTCTCTTCGGGTTGTGCGAGCACTTACTTTGTGCACTACTCATTTCCTTTCTTGTATATTTAAAGAGTAATCTTTATTTTTATAGTGGTATTTGTAGTAAAGGAAGTAAAAAAAAATCATGGAGAAACACAAAGCTGTGTAGCAAAAGTCATCTTTTTGTCCATGGGAGATGGAAGCTGCATTGTATGTGCTTTGCTTTTACAAATGCCTGTGCTGATAAGTTTGTTGTTGGGCTATTGCAATAAAAAGTAACCGGGAAATGAGAGCACTGTAGGATAATTGGAAATGGAAGAATTACTACTTGCCAGGCATGAGCAGTGTTGGAGCAGCTAGCAAACAAGATGTATTGCGCAGATTCTGTGGAACACAACGACAAATTCTTCCTGCAGAAAATGTATTTAACTGGGTCTCTACTGTTGACCTTTTATGTCATCCAATCACTACATCAGAGAAATTTTCTCAAAGTTAATTGATTAGCTCAACAAACAACACAGTAGTTTTGAGAAGACTCCAGCTCTTTCCCTTCTTTGCTGAAGATGTCTTTGCACAAGATGCATCCACTTGCCCTTTTCCTCCTTACTGTGTATCATCTGCAATGCTTCTGTCAGACAGAAACATTTGGCAAAGTGTATTGAATTTAGGCAGGATTAAAATGACCTTTAATTGCAGCCTGAGTTCTCTCTGTATCTTACACTCTAGTCCAAACAGTGACATTATGGTGTTGAAAAACTGTCTTTTCTGTAATAAGTGCAAACAAATATGAACATGCTGCCACTTGGTGAGTCCTCTAGAGAGCAACTCTCCCTAAAAAGGGAAAGGAATGGGTCCGAAGTGAGAAATGTGTTGTTGCCTTAACACAGATGTTTATTGCACATGTGCAGAAATGGAGGGGGTGGGAATGGAAGGGAAAGAAATTGCTGAACTAATCCGAGAATAGCTTGTCCAATATCAGAGGAAGATGATAACATGAGACAGATTTCTCACATTTCCTTATTTGCCGCTGTGCAAAAATAACCAAGTGTGATAATTGCATTTGTACTGACCTTGCAGAGAAATTCCTTCAAAAAATTTTCCATTCATTCTCCATTCCACATAGTGTTTGGAACATAGATATTGTTTGGCCCTAACATCTCTGGGCTGTGTTCAAAATGCCTTCGGCTTTTACTTCATTAGTGATGTTGCTTTCCAAGGAACTCTGGTTGGGTAATTAGGCCAGGGAATAGTTATGTGAAAGGTAAAAGCATTTTATTGAAAATCAAATTTAGCTCCGCAACATAAATATTACAAGGTAGATAAGTCTAGCTGAGGGCAACATTTCTCTAATATACCCATGGGCCAAATTCTTTGCTGTGTCATTGTGCAACTACTATCCATTTAAAATCAAAGCAAATTGCAAGCTGGAATGAAAAGGTCTGTGGATTTTAAATCTGATTTGACTTGGACTGTGGTACTATATGACAGGGAGTATACCCAAGCTTAATTCTACCTTTGTAAAGTAGGCATGACCTGAGGCAGATACAGATTCAGTATTTAATGGACTGTCCAGTACTCAGCACTTCCAACAGTACTTCTCTTTTGTTTTGTGAGGATTTTAATGTATTTTCTGTAAGTTTATTTTATTCTTCATGATTTTATTTTTGATCTGGAACATTAAGTGGTTATGTCTATTGTCTGTATTTGGAATAAAGCAGAAACAAAGTAAAAATGGTTTCTGGACCATGGTAGAGGGGTTTATATCCAGCACTATGATGCATAAAAATTGGCATAAAGACTTTCTTTCTGCCTTCAGTGCCATGCGATTTAAAGGAAATAACCTTAATGGGCAGCTGCAAACAATTACTAAACTTTTTAATGGAACTCTACAATGTTATGAATCTACCCTGCTTCTTCAAAAGTGCCGATTTTTATTCCTTGGAAATAATCCCTTCCTTCTTCTTCTAAGTAAATCCCATGTAGCCGACACAGCTTAAAGACCAAAGGCCACTGTTTCTTTCTCCAAGGCTGGCGTTTTCAGAAGCCACTGTTGCATTCAGGTTTTGTCTTAGAGACAAAGAAGGAAAGAAAGCAAGAAACTGTTCCCCCATATGTTTTCATTTCTTTTCTCCAAAACACACTTCATGTTTTTCCCCATTTGCTTCAGTGTTCAGAATTTCAAAGCAGTGGAAACTGGCTGCTGGAGTGGGAAAGAGGGAGAGTTGTGTACTTTCAGTGGGAAAATTTCTATTCGTATGAACAACACGGTCCTTTCCGCCTGAAAGGAACTGTTTGAGAAACACTGTCTCTAAGAGGTCTTCTGATCACTGGGCTGGGGAATCCATGGTTAAGACTGGGTTCACAGATCAATTTGCTGAAAATGTTTAACCCCTTACAAAGTTTGTAAAACCCAGGACTTGGGAAATGGATCAGGGAACAACAAATCAAAACAAAATAGAAGGATCAGCATAAACTGCCAAGAGATAAGTGTTTTGAGGGAACATGAACAGCAGTAGTCTGATTCCTCACAGAGCCATTACTGACTTCGTGAAAGAGAAGAGAGGAACTCACTGCATTCCAGACATGTCTGTAAATATTACACTAGTCTATTTATTACTCAGTGGCCTAAAGTCACATTATATAGACTGTTGAAGGTCAGCAATTATAAAGACTTCTAGTCACTTTTTAACTATTTGCTTTTCTTTCATTGCTACAATAAAAGAGTAACTTAGACTACTGATTAAGCCATGCTAGGCACAAGGGTCTGACAAACCAGAAATAACTGTGCTACGAGGGACAGCAGACTGCAAAATGAAGACAGAGGAGGGAATGGGAACTAGGAGAAATCAGACAACCTCTTAGTGATTCCTCTTTCTCCTCCCAAACATCCTTCTACAGCTGAGCTAGAAAACTTCCCAACTTCTTCTAGGTGCAGATCTCTCATAGATTTTTTTTCTTTCCTAGCTCTCCCACAGACATTTTTCAAAATTTCTAAATTCAAAACCTCAAAATTTACTTCACTGGAGAAAAAACCCCATTCAAACATATATCTAAACCTCACCTTTTTCATGAAGCTTAGATCTTTACGTTACATCTAGGCACACAACACAAAACAACTGGCCAGTATACTGCACGAATACTGAAATATGGAAGTAACAGACACCAAACACAGGATCATATATGTTCATGGAAAACCGTGACCATCGACCACAGTTACCTGAGAACCAAAAAGTTCCTTTCTAGTTAAGATTGAGGAAGATACAGGTATCTCTCCAGCAGTTTGTGTCATCATGTCATTAGTTAATTGTCTGCATGGGTAAATGGCTAGCTTGTAGCAACTGTTGTCCTGAGTTCCTATTGTTCTGAAAATCTATGCCCACTCTTTTAGTTCCAGTATCCAATTAGAGTTCAAGAGTGTGCTCATAGAAAGGAATATAACTTAATTACAAAAGCTGAAAGTCTCACTTAGGATAATTGTTTATTTATGGACGCCATTGTCCCTGATTGGTTGTGGCACGACAGTTTCCTCTCAGTCAGAATATATGGCATAAATCTGTCTGTCTGGATATGTTTGTGGTCTCTTTGATACACAACCACTTTCAGAAATTTCTGGGATAGATCAGGCATGTCCATACTGCAGCAATGCAAAATTGTGTCTTAAAGGCACAATATACCCCCGAGAACTTGGTGTTACACAGTTACTCACTGGGCTAGTCTGTATTTGGAGAAATTTTAGAACTGCTTATGCATACAAGACTGGATTATAAAGGGCTGTAGAGGTTTGGAAATTCTTATTCTACAGGGCCACCTTTAGTAAGACAAAATTATAAAGAGTTATACTACATGTATTATATAACAGATAGCATAATGTATAGAAAAGAAAGGAAAGCATCTCCAGTTTTAGGAATGAAATTGTCATCTTTGTCTCAATATTTATTTTCCATAAATGCCTCAGCTTTGCCCAATCCCATTCATAGAACAGCAGGAGTCTATTATCTCATAACAAATAATGGTGAATCCCATGGACATTGTCTCTTAATTTTTATTCATCATGCCCACAGAATGTGGGTATTATTTATAACAAGCTATGTGACAAAACTCTTTAACAAAGAATGAAGAAAAGCCAAAGCCTTTTTTTTTTTAACTTTGACTATGCTCAAGCTTAAGAAGTGTTCTAAATTGCGAATATTTTTAAAAAATACGTATGCTTTCATTTTTGTTGAATGTGAAAAATAGAAAATAGATTCTGGCCAGAATTATTTACAGCAAATCAGATTTACACCTTTTAAATGGAAATGTATGTTGTAAGAATGAACAATTGCTTATTTTCAGTTTACAGACTGCATGATGCAATAAGGTCTTGTATGAAGTCTACATGCAGGCATTGCATAAAATAATTTCTGAAATAATTTCTACATGACTTTATTACAATATTTTAGCTCCTTTATGTGTAGATATAACACTGGGCTGTAAAATGTAGAGTTATAAGTCTAAAATAATTTACTCCTATGTGTTTGTCCTGTACTTCTTATTTCACTAAACTGAAGCTGCCTGAAACATCCAGTTTCTCTGTGTAACCTATCCGTCTGTCTAGAAATAGAAAGTGAAAGACCAAATTATATTGGTATCGTATTTCCATTGATAAGTATAGTGGGCAGATAAAAGTCAAATTTGGAGTTGCAATTCATGTTTTGCAAAAGGTCTGTTGTCCAGATTAGGGGACATATCCACCCACAATATGGAACAGTGCAGAGGTTCCTGAGTAGCAGCAGTCCTCAAATAGGGACTGAAAGTCCCAGGGTGACTTTCAGACAAAGTGAATTGGTCTGAAAATCCTGGTGTTTCTGGGTTCTTTCAGGGCTCCTGCTGAATTTGTTTCCTAAGTGCTCTTTTGTATAAACTTGCTTCTTCCCCTGAAGTGGCTTGAATATTTCTAATGCAGTGGAAACATGCAAAGTGATTTTACGAGAAGTGACTTGTGGCTAAAATCCTCTAAGAAAATGGTATGCCAGTCTTCTTCAGGGCATAATCAACTTGTACTGGGATGCAGCGAAGAGCCTCCCTTCACTTGGAATTTCCTAGGGATTCCCATCCCCCAAACCAGATGCCTACAGTCTTTCTTCAGAAGAGGAACATGGGTCTTGAGTCTGTTGGTTGGCAAAAAGAGTATCTACTTGCTGTCGAAAATGTGGGTTTGATCTTTCAGTTTCTCAGATTCAGAGAGGGTGTTTGGGTCCATGAAGACTTTATCTGAAAGTGAATCTCAGTCCGACCTCTTTCTGGACATGGTTTATGCAGGCTCTGATTTTCTGGTGTGTTTAGATCACGGCTAAGTTAGGGTCAGTGCATGAAAGAAATCTATGCTCAAAGGTAAGGTAAGTGCTGAATGACTCGAAGTGGTTGAGATAAATGTTTCTAGGCATGCTGAAAAACAGAACTTTAATTGCCTGGAGTGCATCAGTGTGAACAACTGGATCAACTACAGATTTTATGTGTTTCTTCATTTGGCAGCAACTAAGTACGGATTTTGAAGAAGCCAGTTTTGGCACCAGAGCTTCTTTCTTCAGAGAGGATAGTGCAAAGCAGATTTCTTGCACACTAGCTAGTGGCTCTACTCTGACTTCCCAGACAGATACAGCTGGCATATTGTAAGCTGCCTCAAACTTATTATACAGGGCAGCCACAGGGTTTCCTAAATAGGTTGCTGTTTGTGAACACAGCAGAATGTACACACC
The DNA here is from genome assembly GCA_011057875.1 of Pterocles orientalis. Classification (NCBI taxonomy): domain Eukaryota; kingdom Metazoa; phylum Chordata; class Aves; order Pterocliformes; family Pteroclidae; genus Pterocles; species Pterocles orientalis. The sequence goes on from WKFP01014819.1 coordinate 462,312, forward strand.
AAGTCCCACTTTTTGTGAAGATGCTTGAAAAGCCACAGAAAAGGGAAGGTGAAGTGGGGCTTTTTAGAGTCATTGGCATGTGTGGCTGATTCCTGCCAAACTTCTCTTATTGCTGCCCTTGTATTGGGAGATCGGTCTCGTGTCAGTGGTCTGGTGAGTACACAGAAGACCTCGTACCTCCTGGAAGACAGGCTCATATGCAAAGCAATTGCTCACGTGTGAGATGTAACTCAGATGTCAGATATGCCATTGTTTGCAGCCTAGTTGATCTGTACAGGATGTGTGCATGTCTCCAGGTCTTACACATCAGACAGCCAAGGCAAATACAGATAATCTGCAGATTCTGCCAGTCAATCTGCCAGCTGCAGAGATAATAAGGCAGCTGAAGTTCACTTCCGAACAAAGGTGCTACAAAGCCACAAATGTTTGCAGTTGTCATGAATTAACAATCTTGTCTTTGGCCGGGCTTGAGTTCACTTCAGAACACAGTTCCACACCGTTTCACATTCAAGTCATTCCAAGACATAAACTACTAAAAATCCCAAGAATTAGAACACAGTAGAACACAATATGATGTAGCTCATTCCTTCCAATTAGTATTGCCATTAGAAGAACATAATTTATGGCTCTGGGATCAATTCTGTGGTTTTGGACTGAACAAATTCCCCCTGAAAGTAAATGCATGTATTCTGAACTCAACTTGGAATACTTCAGCTTTGTTGTCTGTTAGGATAAATAAACATTAATTTAAGGTTACATGGATGCATGTGACAAGCTTTCTAAATCTTTATGTACAATACTAACTACTTTGGCTTTTGGATTTAAAAAAACCAACCAAACAAAAACCTCTTTCACTATTGTTTGCAACTTTAGATGTATCCTTGTCAGACACAATGATTCCTGAGTCAGCAGAAATAAATTATTTGTAACAAGTGCTCAGACTAGCAAACAATCATTTCCATCATTTCCATCAGACAGTTAATATTTGCAGAAAATCCCTTAAAAGAACCTTTCCAAATGCAAATATATTCTGCAGAAAGGAAACAGCAGAAGCATCCTGTATTTCTCTGCAGTTCAGCAACACTCACTGCCAACACCAACATCATATAGTCTCAGAGCTACGTTTTTCTTATTCTTCCACTGTGCTCTTTGAGGTTACATCGGGCAAACATCCTAGTATCAAAGTCCTCCACACACACTGGCGATATGAATTTGGATGTTTTGTCTTCCTTGTTTGTCCTTGGAAAAGCTATTGCAAAACTTATCAAGTTATCAGTCTTTCAGGTAAAAAAAGGGACATAATAAACCCTCTTTCTAATCTTTTCAGGAACTGAGGAGAACACCATAACATTCAAGTAGTAGAATAACAGCATAAGAAATCATTTACACACAGAAGTGACTAATGGCTGAGAAGTGACAATAAAATGTTTCTGCCATGTGTGTGCTGCTTGTTTTGGTTAGAACATATTTTGAAATATGCTTTAAAGATCTCTGAAGGATGATTTTGTTTTTGATGTTGCAAGAATCCTCCATGGCTGCCCTTTGCACAAGAACCTGCTGTGTTATTGATGATGGGAAATATTTGCTTCTGAGAAAGTCTCGAAAGGACATTTAAAGTGTTTGGGCTGGGTTTTGTTGTGAAACTAAAATTTAGGTCATATGACCTGTAGAACATCTCTGGCAAAAGGGCCAGGCTTCAGAAAAGAGATGAGCTTGCCTCATTTGCAATGGCATTTTTCCATTGTTTTGCTGGTTTATTTCCATTGAAATTATCCATGCGACATTTAAGTAACAAAATTGCTAATCAGATTGGGTAGTTGTAAGAGTTTTGTGTTTATATTATATGCAAGGAAAATTATCACTAGTGATGAGACAGAAAACACCGTATTCTTTAAAATTAGAATTTAGTAGTGTTTTATATTAGTTTAATGGGATTATTCTCAAGGTAGATTCAGGGAGTCAAATTTCAATGCAAATTTGCTTGATTTTAATCTCTTCAGAAGCTGGCCATTGATTTCGAAAACTGTGTGTTACAACTAATGCCTACTCAAACTGTTTAGCTGTTTATGTAATTTGGGTTACAAATTAACTTATTTAATTTTGTTTGTCATCTCAGAAATTAAGAATAATTTGCATTGATTCTTCAACAATGTCACATGTAATAGACCTACTTCCACACTTTCTGTTTAATTTCTTTCTTCTACAGGTCTAACTTTTTAAAAGGATTCTTTCAAAATCATACCTGTGGTATCAGGCTATTGTTTTGAGGAAAAAGGCAAAGTACATTAAGCTTAACTTCAGTGTTCTTTTCAAACAGCTACAACTCTATTTACTTCAATAGACTTGTTCTGGCTTAACACCACTCTAACCTGGAGGGTTTTAGAGGCCTTGGCTAACTTGAAGTTTTGTCAGTCATGAAAATTCATTGTCCCTTGAGGCAAATATTAACCTTGCCTTCATCCTGCACCAATATTTACTTTGTAAATCAATAAACCTTGATGTTTAATCACTCCTGTTAAAGTCAGTGTCTGTTTAGTATCTCATACTACATACCATTACTGCCAAGAGTAAATTTAAAATCTCCTTTTTATTGAAATGCTGTGGTGAGGTGTCTTCCTTTGATGTTAACAAACATTTGTAGAGCTTGTTTACTATTGTTCTCCAAGTGCATGCTGCAGCTTCACAAGTAATATTATTACTCTTCCAGCTTTATTCTTCTAAAGTTGACGGAACATGATGTAAACATGCATATGGAGGACTCCTGCTGTGGTACAGGGATGGCCATGTTTGACAGCTTCAGGTGACTGCTTGAGGGGTATTTGCTAAGGCTAACGTCAGCTTAGCATCTGCATCCTCTATAAACTTTCCCTAGAGTCTGTGGAGGCAGATGCTCCTTTAAACAGAAAGCTGGATCCTCACTGAGCAACTCAGGTATAACCATGTCAGCTTTGCTCTCATTCAGTTGGTACAGAAGGCACTATGGTAGCTCAGCGTGTCAGGCTATCCTTAGCCTTTGCAAACTCTCCCTCCTTGCATACACGGCAATCCATCATGGATATCAATTCTGGCAACACTGCCTACTCAACTAGGGCCCAAGCCTGCAAAACTTTCACATAGTTACCTCCCTTGTGTATGTGGTAGGGTTCAGCCATCACCCAGGTTGCCCTTTATTGTGTGCAGTAAAAAAAAAAAAGTTTAAAAAAAAAAAGCACTAGGAAAGCAGCTCCTAACCAGGGAAGTTACAATTTAGGTTAATAGCAGGGCATAACAGACAAATGTAACAGGAAATGGGGCATTTATAGGAACATAAATATGTAAGAAAACTAAGTTGGAGAGTTGCACAGAAATGTAAACATACACTACACATTAAAGTCCATTCTGCTTTAACTCTTTATGTCCTTCAGGATACGTTTATCATTCTCTTAAGAACAGGCCAAAAAAGCTAACTAAATGCTGCATCATTTCACATTTTATACCGGTGACAACCATTTTGTACTGTATGGATGGGAACAAAAAGCTGTCAACATAAAATGTATTTTAATGCAATATATTGTACCCATAGATATAGTGAATATTTGTTCAACCACAGATAAGACTGGAATTGGCTTATTTCATGACAGTACAAATGGAAACTTTTGGGGCCACACTTGCAGTGTGAATCAGCTCCATTTCATTCAGCCACTGACTTCAAACAAATTTGGTGCATGTTATGCGCTTCTGAAAATTGTATTTTATAGTCAGGCTGAATTGAAGAAGTCATGGTCCCCTTGGAATCAGGCACAAAGTCTTCATGTTTAAAATCCCAAATGATTTTGAAAGGAGACAAGTGTAATTATTTCCATTTTACAGATGGAAAAACAGAGGGAGATCAATTAGATTACCCCAAGTCTCAGCACATGACTGAGAGCATTTTCTGCCTTCCAGATATAGACCCAAAGTCCGGCACAATCACAGAATCGTGTTGTTTGAGACATCAGTCTTGTTTTTCTCAGGTCTACAATGAGTTTCCTATTTTTGAATAATTTCTACTCAGATGTGAATGATTTATGTCATAAAGGTGATCCAAGGTGTTTGTTTAATGATCAAGTCAGTGAGAAACACTGTAAAATGTGAAACAAATACGTTTGGGTAATCTGAAAAAAACCTTGATCTTTTCCCTTTTATGTCTTTTTTCTGCCTTTCTTAGCTATATTTTTTAAAATCTCTCTTTTTTCTACCTTTGCCTGTCTCTCTACCTCTTTGCCTCTCTTCCCCCCTTTCTCTTTTTCTCTCTTGAGGCTAGCATAAGTACAGCTGTTAAAAATAATACAAGATTTGTTTTTCTAAATATTTAAACAGGGATTCTTTCCAGTAGACAGGAGGAAGAACACCCTACAAGGCATGTTGTGCCAGTTCTCCTAAGACATTCCTTGTTATTTTTCAGCAGCCAGCATAATAATGTGGTTGAATAACATTAAATGAAATAAGATAAATATCGCTGTTGCACACGCCTTTGACTGAGTCACAGGATCCTTTTCGTGACAGCAAAAGCATTTTATAAAATTCTATTTAGTCTTTTAGAATAATGTGAAGCAGGTGACTTTTTCTTCTTCTCGTAGTTGCTTCTTGTCATAGCAGTTTATTAATTCTTAAGGACTGTGTACAAAAATTTCCATAACTATTTTTCAGATTCTGCAAAGAGATATAAAAACAACAAAGTAACCGGGTGCAAACTGCCATTTTGAGAGGGAATGACCACAGACATCTACACATTTTTTTTTGTTAGACCAATATGCCAATGGTATCTTTCTTACTGAAACATCGGTTTAAGTCTTCCCATAGTTGTACTTCTCTACTGTTAAATTATACTACTACCAGTAAACTAAAGAAAATCCTGGAAACTTTTTAAGCCTGGGTCTTCTAACACCAATACATAATTAAATTATGATGTTCCCTATGGACGTATGTGGACTTATTCCTGATTTTACAGCATCCAGACAGAATTCCAGCTTTAACCTCTTGGTTACCTCTACTGCCTCAGCACCATGCTAAACTGGGACCTCCTGCTGCTGTGAGAAACATCTCTTGGGGTACTGCTTGTGTCTTGTCCTTACCAGGAAGGAAGAGGAGCTGAGCACTTGCTCTCCCTCTGTGTATTGCAGGGTGCTGGGAGGGTGCGGTGTGCTGAAATGGTGGCCAGGTGCTGCCAGGCTGAACAGCGCTCCCTCACCCCATCTCCATCATGGCAGGGAGCTCTGTTGGCTCCCGGGATGTTTTCACTCTTTGCTTTGCAGGCATATACCTGTTCTGCTCATGGTGTGCCACGATTCAGGATTTTTTCTGGCTCTTCAGTAGTGGTGAAGTCTTCTTTGCTTTATGATATATATGGATTTTTTAGACATTTCAGACCTGTTGTAATAACATTCTTCTTGCTGAAACCAGTGGAAACCTTTCTGTTGCCTAGCTGAGAGGAGGCTTGGGCCACTGGCTTCCTTCCTGCACTTCTGTTTTGTTTTCTTGGCCAGTTACTTTTCCTTCTACTGCCAAATGTTCTAGGTCACTGTAGTAACCTCAGAACTTTTTTCAGCATTGGGTAGTACCAGTATCTGCTGTCACTTTAAATTACAATGTCAAATATTCAACAATGCCAAAAGTAAAACTCCTTTCCTCTCATTTTCTGCTGATTGGATGACTAAAGTACCAAGACCTGGAAGTGTTGCAACATCTTGGTGTTGCTGCCTTGCTGCCTATCTAAATGTGGGCCATTTGCCAGTAGTGAAGGCTGAACGTGATTTCGATTACTCAGATTTGGGGGTGGATTGGACAGCGGAAGTGGTGAGGACTGAGAATGATGGCTGTGGCTCAAAGCACCATCCCTGGGACGGAGCCGAATTTTTATTTTGCTGTAATTAGCATCAGGGGGGTGGAACTGGACAACATTGCGCATCTTAGCACCATCATGAGTTTTTTCCAGCTCCTGCAGAACCCTGTGGAATTTCAGTATCAATTTCTGTAGTGCGTTTGCATACGTCAATGAGCGCCTCCAAACCTAACTAAAGAGGAGTCAGGGAAGTGTAGGAGGAAAAGAGGAGCAAGAGAAACAGCTGAATGTTCCTGCCAAGTGTTGCTAAAGCTGTGTGGTTGGCTCTGTTGTTCAGGTCCCGTGGCATTTGCTGGTGGGCTGTAACAGACTACAGGGGTTTAATTATTAACACTAGTGCATATGGCTGCTGGATGACTAGCTGGGAAATGTAAGTGAAATACTAAAAATATATCAGTTAGTATGTTTTTCTCACCAGGGGACTCTCTGACAGATAGGGCATGTATTGTGGGCTGGAATCAGAACAGGCTGTGGTGTCCTTAGTAAGTGGAAGACAAAGAAGGAGAAAAGAATGGGAAAGTGGTGGCCATATAATTCAGTGCTCCGTGTTTGGATTCAGCAAAAATAGCCGTGCTGTAAAGGAGGGAGGTGATGAATATCAGAAATATATCTGACCTCTGCCTTTTTCCACTACCACCATCTAAGGTGAAGGGTTGGCAGGCCCATGGTGGTGGTGGTGGCTGGAAGAAGTAAGTGCCAGACAACTGTCAGGAGTCTGGCAGCAGGGAAGTGTACAGAGTCAGGGGCCTGGCAGAACCTGGCAGGAGCTGCAAGGAAGCTTGAGTTCTGAAAGCAGCATGACAGTTCAACCCTTTCTCATCACATTCCCTACATAGCCAGGCAGCAGCTTGCTCCTTTCTCCTCTGTCCTGGTCTCCTGTGTGCAGAGCTTTTCTTGGCTGGATGCACTCCTGTGTGGTTAGTGCTCTCAGGCCACCTGGACTGTAAGGATGGGTTTCTGGTGCACAGGTTTTTCTTGGCCCCTGTCACAAGGTAATTATATCTTGACCCTGGTACCTTGACATACTTCTTGCCTTGGTCTGCAGAGTACTGATAGAGATGTATTTAACAGCTGAAACACAACATCTTCAGATTTGTTTAGGTAGATCTGAGCAGATCTTTTTTGGATAGGTATAGCACTTTTTCCTATGGCTGGGAAAATATTTTCCTCCACGTCCTTGTTTCTGTTTATTATCTTAGTATACTTTAACACTTAAAAGTACCAGTTTGCAGGCAGAAGGGTGTCATGGGCAAGGGAAGGGGGCATTGTTCCCTTCTAGACCCTTTTTCTCATCCGAACTCTGAACATACCTCCTGTCCTTCCATGCTTCCTCTCCCTTGTCACCTGGATGTGTTTTGCTGCTGCTGCAAAATTAATCACTACCACCACTTCTACAGGTCAAACTGTGAGTAGGTCAGTGGGCTGAGGAAGTATGATGCTGTGCTTGAAACTGGCTGGAGACCCAAGACTGTATCCTGCAGAAATCAAAGCCTCCAGGGTGGAGTTTACATGACTGCATGTGGGTGAACCTTTCTAAACTGCCTTCTCTGCAGGTGTGATTCCTGGCTAGTGCCCAGAGGGACATGGCTCTCCGTGCTGTTGCCCTGGGAAGTTGTGGGTCTCCAGGCAGATGTACAACCAGCCATCAGCCTCCTCTCCTGAGTCCGACAGCTTGTCCTGCTACCTGGACCCCTTCAGCCACAGGTCCCCCTGCCCCGAGGCCTCCCAGCAAGGCTTGTTGGTGTAGTCCTCACCTCCTCCTGGTTCCCTGCACTTCAGAATGGTCTCCCACTTTGAATCATCATGGGGCAAGGTAACATAAGGAGTATGTAGTTCCATGTGCTTTGGTTTCCAAGATCACAGCGATCCTCAGTAGGCTCAAGAAATAAGTAAATATCATCCCTGATAGGTCCTTGCTGCTCTGCAGTGTTGCACATAGAGTTTTCCTTTGTGGATTGATAATTTAATCTTTCTCTTACCCTTTTCCCTATTAGCGCTGACCAAGCAAAACCACTCAGACTATCAGTGAGAGGAAGCCACCATTATTTACGTTAAATTTTGACCATGTGAATGCCCTGATAAACTAGGTCACAGAGGACACAGATCTTACTTGGTTTTTCTTGTCGGTTCTCTGCTTTTTTGTACAGGACATTTACAAACGTACTGGTCTTTCTACATGTAAATGATTTTTTAAACACACAGACAAGTTTAAATGAATGTCTGCAACTCTTTTAAAAGGAAATGTTTAGTACCAGCCAGATCAGATGGTGGGGATTTAAGTGCTACTTCTTAGTAGACCATGGGGTATTAAGAACTGCTATGCTTAATCCAAATAACTACAAGTAGCAACAGCAAAATTGATATAGGCTTCCTAGAATGGCAACAGCATTTGCTGAAGGAATAATGGGCATTGCTGTGACAAAATTAAGCCTTTTAGATTTTGCTCTTATCTCTACACAGAAAAGTTCTCCATACGTGTCCTGTGCTAATTTTCAAATGTATCTTAATTACAGTTTTGCATCATATATATATTTAGTTTTTTTAAAAAATTAATACTTCGTCTTTCACTCCTTCAAGGATTGTTACTAAATTTGCAACACAGACTCACATTTTCAACTCTGTCGAGCAAAACTGAGAGCACAGATCATAAAAAAAGCCAGTGCCAACCACACAACCATGGAGCTCCTTGAAGTTCTAAACCCAGTAGCAACCTAGAGCAGAGCTGAAATACCTGCAGGTCTCAGCTGGCCATTTACAGAACCCTGATGGACAAGAAGTACAGAATAATGCATTTAACATACGTAACTTCTCTCTCACCTCTTTGGAGGAAATGTTAGAGGCCCAACTTGATGATCAGGCTGAAAAAATCCAAACTGGACTTAGGGAAAATATCTTCCGTGTTGAAGGTTTTGCCACAAGATACAGGACCCCATGGTGGGTGCTGAGACACTGCTTCATAAATTACGTTATGTGACTTTCACACTGGAACAGTGATGGAGGGCTCTCTTTTTCTCCTGCCTTGTCCTGGTACTGGGAAAGGCTTCGGCCACAGAGAAAATCCCAAACCCTATTAAAAGCTGGGATAGCATGATATCCTGGAGGTTTTAATCTTGAGGCAGTCCCTGAATCCCAGAGTCGTCACAGGCCCTAACCTGTGACCCTTCATGATTTTGTAGTGGTTAGGGAGATCTCTGGTTACTGACTTTCTTATTGGCCAAAAAATCAACAAAAAACCCCCCTAACCCATTCCTTCAAAGAATGGCATGCAGGACGTCAAATACACAAGTATTTTAAAGTGAAAGGCCAGCTAAAACCACATTCCGAAATCTGATATACAGACCTTTGTGTACGCAGTCTGTGTGCATGAAGAAATGTTCTGACTCTTTTCTGTAATTACATGAGAACAACTTTGTTTTGATCTTCTCTCCACAGAAAAAAACCTGTTAAAGGTTGATCTGAAAAGTGCTTATTCCTGTACATGGGTAAGCAGACAGCTGAGCTAAAAAAACTTTTGATTAAGCTTCTCTCTTCTGTGCCTATCACTAGAATATAAATCCAAACATTTTGGGACTGCATCACAATTTGGGTAAGAGAAAGACTTCTTGTGGCAAAGCTTGCTATCGGAATGTGGGTTGTTCAAATATAATATTGGGATTTTCTTTTTCTTCTGAATACAAGTATTCCGACAAAATACAGAATGGATAAAATGATAATTTCAAAGTTATCCCTTAAACTTTTCTAAGCAAAGTAGTTTCGAAGTGGTGATGGCAGCAGAAACAGCAGAACCAACTGCAAATCAGTGTTACACTCACTTACTAGGATTAGTGAGGTCAGAACAATCAGGTACCATTGCTTTGTCGCTGCATTTAATTCCTGAATGCTCTCTGTATTTGCAAAACTTGTTCTGCATTGAAGTCCTTGGGCATCAGTGGTACAGAAGACATATTCTTTCTAAACCCTAGATGCCTCCGGCAATAGAAATTGTAATTTTGTCTTCTCAGGACTTTTTAGGAAGCACCACATATCAGTGAAACCTAAGCATGTTGTATATACGTAGAACCTCTATATGTTGGTTTAGTAATTCCCAGGGAGTTCTCAAAGAAGAAATACTAACCTGTTTCTTAGGAGAACAAATATCTAATACACATAGAAAGTAGGTTGTGATTCCAGAAGATGAAGTCTTTGGCAATTCTACTAGTTTAATTATACCAGTTAATGCATCACCCTTTCAGACGTTCCAACACAACATTTTGTGCAGCTGTTGATGAATCAGACTGAGGAAATCATCAGCTTCAGAAAACACAATTTTTGGGAGGGTTTCTAAAAATGGGATCTGTTTGTAAGCTTGTTCCCAGTGCCTTACGGCATTGCTGCACAAACAGAAGTGCCAGCACCACTGAGGAAAGTGGCACAGGGTGGGAATGAGTAATGGGTGGGAAGGATAAGAGGATCTTAAATTGGCATTGCTGACAAAGGCTTAGTCTTTAACAGATAATTTGACTTTGTCTTTTATAGCCACATAGTAAATTGTGTAAAGCACTGCAAAGTAGTATGCAGAATGGAAAGGGGATCTAACAAACAATTCTGCCTCCTCCAGTTTGTTGCTGTTGTGTGTATTCAAATACATTATTTCAACACCACATTTATACCTTTGAACTTTAGCACAAATACTCACACCCCCACTGATCTTTGTCCAGAGCTGGTGTCTTATTCTTGACAGCATGTCCCAGACATGTTGTATTTTTCACTATAGACTGCTAAGAGCTTGCAAAGGTCTGATTTTTTACAGTTCTCCAGTATTTTGGCAACAGGCACAGCCAGCAACATCCCAGCCCCTGGGGTAACAGGTCAGTATAGCCGCTGGTGACAACAGAAATCTGTAACCTGCATTCGAAGTGGAGCAGGTATTAGGATCAGCCCACAAAATATCCCGAGATTTTGTGTAAGCCATTCAATCTACAAGGCATTATTTCCTCTATAAACACATCCTGTTGAACTAAGCATCACTCCAATGAAAACTGCCTTCAGTAAGTGGGCCTGGAGGAAAGCGAATATCACACCAGTCTTCAAAAAGGGCAAGAAGGAGGACCCGGGTGACTATAGACCGGTCAGCCTCACCTCCATCCCTGGAAAGGTGACGGAACAACTTATTCTTGATGCTGTCTCTAGGCATATCAAGGATAAGAAGGTCATTAGAGGCAGTCAACATGGCTTCACCAAGGGGAAGTCATGCTTGACCAACCTGATAGCCTTTTGTGAGGATATTACCAGGTGGATAGATGATGGTAAAGCAGTAGATGTGGTCTATCTCGATTTCAGTGAAGCATTTGACACCGTCTCCCACAGTATCCTCGCGGCTAAACTGAGGAAGTGCGATCTGGATAATTGGGTAGTGAGATGGATTGTGAACTGGGTGGAGAAAAGAAGCCAGAGAGTTGTGGTGAATGGGATGGAGTCTAGTTGGAGGCCTGCATCTAGTGGAGTCCCCCAGGGTTCGGTACTGGGACCTGTGCTGTTCAGTATATTCATCAATGACTTGGATGAGGGAATAGAGTGCACCCTCAGCAAGTTTGCTGATGATACAAAACTGGGAGGAGTTGCTGACACGCCAGAAGGCTGTGCTTCCATTCAGCGAGACCTAGACAGGCTGGAGGTTTGGGTGGGGAAAAATTTCATGCAATTTAACAAGAGCAAGTGTAGAGTCTTGCATCTGGGCAAGAACAACTCCAGATACCAGTATAAGTTGGGTACTGAGCTGTTGGAGAGTAGTGTAGGGGAGAGGGACCTGGGGGTCCTGGTGGACAGCAGGACGACCATGAGCCAGCACTGTGCCCTCGTGGCCAAGAAGGCCAATGGCATCCTGGGGTGTATCAGAAGGGGGGTGGTCAGTAGGTCAAGAGAGGTTCTCCTCCCCCTCTACTCTGCCCTGGTGAGACCGCATCTGGAATATTGTGTCCAGTTCTGGGCCCCTTAGTTCAAGAGGGACGGGGAACTGCTGGAGAAAGTCCAGCACAGAGCCATGAAGATGATGAAGGGAATGGAGCATCTCCCTTATGAGGAAAGGCCGAGGGAGCTGGGTCTCTTTAGCTTGGAAAAGAGGAGACTGAGGGGTGACCTAATCAATGTTTATAAATATGTAAAGGGTGAGTGTCAGGAGGATGGAGCCAGGCTCTTCTCTGTGACATCCAGTGATAGGACAAGGGGCAATGGGCTCGAGCTGGAACATAGGAGGTTCCACTTGAATATGAGAAAAAACTTCTTTACGGTGAGGGTGACAGAGCACTGGAACAGGCTGCCCAGAGAGGTTGTGGAGTCTCCTTCTCTGGAGACATTCAAAGCCCACCTGGATGTGTTCCTGGGTGATCTGATCTAGGTGTTCCTGCTCTGGCAGGGGGATCAGACTAAATGATCTTTTGAGGTCCTTTCCAATCTCTAACATTCTGTGATTCTGTGATTCTGTGTGTGACACTAGTAGTGGTGTGACAGTGGTATAGATTCGGAAATCCAGATTATTATTGCAGGTACAGGTGTTCCTGCATTAAACTGCTGCTTTTACAGACACAAGTGCATGCACAGAAATGTAGGCACATGCTTCATCCTTTTGATATTCTCGGTCTAACTCGCCTGGGTGAAAGAAACTATGCCATACCTGTCTTAGGGTAACGACATAAGTGATTTTCACATCAGCTACTGAACACATCTAATAACTGCCACTCCCAAAAGCAGATCTTGCTGAACTGTCCTGGGTCATTAGTCCTGCCCTGCCTTTCATCATATGTGCAGAGACAGAATATCCTAGCACCCATATATCCTCACTGCTTTTGTGTCCTCTCTTTGGCCTAACGTTAGATACTGAATTTTATCTGGGTTATACACACAAAATATGTATGCTAGGTCAGGAAGTTTCCTCTTCCAAATAAACAAATGTACTGTAATTCCTTTCTTTATTTCTTTCTGTCAGGAGAAAAAATAAGCATCATTTGGTTTCAGCATGGGGGATCATAGGCTGCAGTACTAAACTGATCATTTGTTTCTCAGTTTGCTCAAGTCTCTTGTCTTCAACATGTAAAGAAATTAGCAGAATCGCATCTGCTTTCCAGAATGCTTTAACCTGAGAGTAGCATATGAAGAGAGAATAACAAGTTACCACTAGAAAAAGGAGATGGAAAAGTTAAAGCTTGGATTGAAGTCTTTAAAAAAAATTAGAACATTTCCTTAACCAAAATAAATGTGCGAACATTTTTTTTGCCATATTGGATGTACTCATAATATATAGTTAAATTACAGGCATATGTGTTGCTGCACTCTCTTAAATATTTCCACTGTGCTCTGAATGGTGTCAAGTCTATATTGAATAGGTTTGTTCTTTAGATAGCATTGGACATGCTCATATTTGCCTGAGCTCAATGCGTGTGGGAGGCTCAACTTCTCCAGTGGTGTTTAACTTCTTGTAAGATGGGGGCCCCAGTTTCTGCTTTAGCTGAAGTGTGTGAGCTACTTTTAAAATACATTTTTAGTATTATGCAAAATATTCTTTCTGTGAGTCCAATTATGTGTCAGCCTAATTCCCACACACCTCTCGAACACAAATTACAAGGGCAGCAAATACACGTTCAAATTCCAAATATGCTTTACTGTAGCACAATGGTTAAAGTTTTTTTTTTTTTTTTTAAAAAAAGCTAGTTAGTGCAGTATTAGGTAGGTCACTCTGGCCACATTCCCAGAATTTAACAGTGGGGGCCTTGTGGAATGCTAAACAATGTGTGTAACAGCATTCAGGCTCTCCGTGAGCCAATCCGTCAAAACATTTGCTGCTTTGAAAATGTGTTCTTCAAAAAAGTGGGCATATGGAACTTATTAGAGTATTTGGTGGAGTTCAGGCAGCAGAGCCCAAGAGAAGCATAAAAACACTTGAGGACACAGTTCTACCTTAAGGTAATAGGATCTCAAAACTGTTCTTTTGCAATCAAACACATACAAAATACAGGCGAGAAACATCCTGAATGGAGACATTTGACATTCCAAACAGTCACAAGACCTTAAGTAAAGAACTTGTAATAATAGTAAAAAAAAGTAGTGGTTTTATTGCAGCAATGGCTGGTATGTTTGGTTCTGTTTCCTCAGCAGTGTATTGATTCTTGGCTCTTTAACAGTTCAAGTTTTATCGAGGAGTTCTGACTCATGATTTCACTACAGTGGATTTCTATGTCTCTGGTGCATTGACAGTGAATATCAATCACTCTCCTTGGAGATGAAAAAAGACAGTTCTGCAGATGAGAGAAACAAATGAGCTGCCATTTTCTAGCATCTGCTTGTACCTTCTTCCAAGTGACTCCTTGTCACTGTCACACAGCAAGGACAGAATGACCCCAGAGTGAAAAATCCTTCACCATAAAGTGTTAAAAAATAAAGCAAAACGCACAAATAACTGAGATCAAATTTTGTCTTTGGTAGCCACAGCAAGAGATAGCACTGGGTTTTGCTGCTCCAGGGGTAGTCCTAAAGCAGGCTGTTACATGGAGTCCTTTGGGGACAGAATTAGAAGAGGGTGAAGGAATTTATTCAACCCCTGTGTTCTCTCCCTTCCTCTCATCAACTCTTGTCACTCCTCTGAGCATGAAACTTGCCTGTGCAGGGTCTTTACACCACACTTCTAACTTTGAGCACTATTGCAAAGAGTTAGAAGGACACTCTGTTCTTGTGTTGCCGCTTTCATACACTTGAGTGTTACAGGTTAGTGTAGTATTTGGACTTCTGACTGACATTTTCTGTCCCATAAAAAGACTGAAATCTAAGGTTAGGGACTTTCTTTTGTTGATGTATGTGTATTTTGGGATAGTTCTCTTGCTGTGTGGCTGTAGTGCAAGGAGACAAAATGTGATGTATATGTATTAAAAATTGATTGTTACCTTTTAAAGTAAGGTTGATGCCCATTTGCTGCTATAGTGTACTTTGCTGCTACGGTAGTCTTTGCTATCCTAGTGTTTGAACGAAGAAGTGAATTGCATAGCAGGCTTTGACAGTTCTGGCACTTTTATACAGAATCTAAGAATCAGTTACTGTTCTCAGTAGGCAAGCATTGCAGGAGTGATGAACAACAACCCCATTGCATAGAAGTACTATGCTATCAGGCAATGCCAGGAGACCTGCATGGTTAAACAGGGACCTGCTGGGCAAACTCAAGTGCAAAAGGAAGGTCTACAGATCATGGAAGGAGGGGCTGGCCACTTGGGAGGAACACAAGAATGTTGTCAGAGAGTGCAGGGAGGCAACTAGGAGAGCTAAGGCCTCCTTAGAATTAAACCTTGCTAGAGGGGTCAAGGACAATAGAAAGGGCTTCTTCAAATACATTGCAGATAAAACTAACACCAGAGGCAATGTAGGCCCATTGATGAATGAGGTGGGTGCTCTGGTGACTGAGGATACAGGGAAGGCAGAGTTACTGAATGCCTTCTTTGTCTCTGTCTATACTGCCGGAGGCTGTCCTGAGGAGCCCCTTACCTCTGAAACCCCAGAGGAAGTCAGGACAAGGGAGGAGTTTACTCTGGTAGATGAAGACTGGGTTAAGGACCGGTTAAGTAATCTGGACACCCATAAATCCATGAGTCCTGATGGGATGCACCCGCGAGTGCTGAGGGAGATGGCGGAAGTCATTGCTAGACCACTCTCCATCATCTTTAGTAGGTCGTGGGAAACAGGGGAGGTGCCTGAGGACTGGAGGAAAGCGAATATCACTCCAGTCTTCAAAAAAGGGCAAGAAGGAGGACCTGGGTAACTACAGACCGGTCAGCCTCACTTCCATCCCTGGAAAGGTGATGGAACAACTTATTCTAGATGCTGTCTCTAGGCATATCAGGGATAAGAGGGTCATTAGAGGCAGTCAACATGGCTTCACCAAGG
>WKFP01014819.1:478849-505242 GCA_011057875.1 Pterocles orientalis
CTGGAACAGGCTGCCCAGAGAGGTTGTGGAGTCTCCTTCTCTGGAGACATTCAAAGCCCGCCTGGATGTGTTCCTGGGTGATCTGATTTAGGTGTTCCTGCTCTGGCAGGGGGATTGGACTAGATGATCTTTCGAGGTCCCTTCCAATCTCTAACATTCTGTGATTCTGTGATTCTGTGAATGCTGAAGTTATTTGCCATTGAAATTGTTGAGAAAGCTGCAATGTCAGTCATATGCCTCATCTTGCAATCCATGTCTTGGCTTGTTCCAGTTCTGACTTACACTGCCTGTCCATGCTGTGCCCCTGTTTTCAGTCCCCTGCTTTGCTTCCTCAAGGGCAGGATGCTGCTGTGTGCACAGCCTTTCTTCTTGGGGGTTTTGGAGAGGGAACGGACTGGGGATGGGCTGTTCTCTCACTT
The DNA here is from genome assembly GCA_011057875.1 of Pterocles orientalis. Taxonomy (NCBI): domain Eukaryota; kingdom Metazoa; phylum Chordata; class Aves; order Pterocliformes; family Pteroclidae; genus Pterocles; species Pterocles orientalis. Next base: position 479,269 of record WKFP01014819.1, read on the forward strand.
GCCATGCTTCAGAAGGCAACACGCCTTTCATTTCTCTGCATCCAGGCCGAGCTGGTGCCCATGCAGTGCCCCCAAGGATGTGCAGGGAAGGATCCTTGCATTGTTAGTGCTGCTTTTTTTCAACCTCTAGAACTGACTAAAGCATCCCAGAAAATAGGTCTCAGCCCTGAGGCATTCTTATGACTGTGGAAGAGAGAACAAGGAGGGAGAGTGAAACATCTCTGCCTTCAATCACAACCCCCTGGAAACCTCACTGACCCTTGTTCAACAAGCTCAACATACTTTGAAATATCACTAGACTCTATTTGTTATAATTAGTACCAGGAATTCAAATGGCAGTGCCCCTATCCACTCTGAAGAAATGCTGTATTTTTCTGTTACGCAAAAATTTATGTTGTCCTTGAACTAGGCTGTGGCATCCATCAGAAGCTTTTCCTTTTTGCTTTGTTTCCTGTTTTTGGAAGAGATTCCTGGGACAGAAAAGCTTCCTGGGAACTGGACACTGTTGTATGAGTGGAAACTTTTGAAAAAGGAAATTGCCTGTAGTGGTTTGCGGTTGCCTCCATTACTGAGCTGCAGAGAATGAGTAGACCTAGCTGCAGACAAATTCCCAGATCCCCCTGTCACTCATTTTTCCCACGTGAGGGAAGTGAATCTGCCACATTCAAGGGCTTAATTTTCACATGGCAGAGACATGACACTGGAGCCACAGTTCTTGAGCCATGGCAATATTTTTGCCTATAACGCAGACAAGAAAGAAAATAACTTCAAAATTGCCCAGATAGAAACTTCAAGGAAGAAATTATTTACTGTGAGGGTGTTGAGACACTGGAACAGGTTGCCCAGGGAAGCTGTGGATGCCCCATCCCTAGAAGTGTTCAAGGCCAGGTTGGGTAAGGCTTTGAGCAACCCTTTTTAGTGGAAGGTGTTCCTGCTTGTAGCAGGTTTGTTGGAACTAGGTGGTCTGTAAGATCCTTTCCAACCCCAAGCATTCTATGATTCTGTGATTCGAAAGTGCTGTGCTTTGTCCTTCTGCCACTCCTTTTGAAGTCAAGGACTTATCCCGCTGTGTTAGATTTTAACAGAGTCAGAACAATGTCGAATTCCTTTAAGAAAATCCCACCCATTATTTTCAGTGCATGGTTTTATCAAGCCAGAAGATTTTGGTGCTGGAAAGCATTGCGGGACTTTGTAATGCCCAGACTTGGACTCCCTGATTCCTTCATGTTAGCCCTGTCCCTTCAGGGTGTCCTTGAGTCTCGTTCTCAGACTGTAAGAGTAGTGCTGCAGCTGGCCCCTTGGCATGGCCTGCTTCTCATCTGAAAGAGAAGGCAGGAGCAAAATTACTTCCACCAGCTGTGCTGGCTGTATGTCTACTAGAACGGGTGGCCATGTGTCCTATGGGACAGTCTCTTCCTTTGTGCTGTCTTCCTTCCCTTTTTTTGTTGTGTACCACTGTAGTTCCCAGCTGCTTGTGGTCCTGTGCATGAGCTTTTCCGGGAAGGTTAGTAAAGCAGTACTGACTTCTGTCCTAGTGGCTGTGTTTCTAAGAACCAGGTTGTTCTGTTTGCTCATTGTCATTATGTGGCAGAATACAGCATCGGGTCTTAGCTCATTGATGTATGGATGGGTTTTCTTTTGTTACAAGAAATAAGGGTTTGTGTTCAAGGGATTCTGCTATCACACCTCCAGTTAAAGTCACTTACCAAGCTTTATGAATCCTTGACACTGAACTGGGTTTTCTTACGTCTCACTGGTGTACTGCTCAGAGTTCAGTCCTGGAGTAACTAAACAAATGAAATATTTGATAGTGAGATCTGTCTGTATTCTGCTCTATGTTGTGGCTGGTACCTATTGAGACATTAAACTTTGTTCTTCTCAAGTTATTTTATTTATGTAATTTTAATTTATTTTACTTCAGTATTCTACAGCCACTTCCTGAGGGATTTGTGCCTGGAAAAATCAGAAGAATAAGCCATGTAAGTCCATGAGAGAAGTTATAAAATAAACATTATACCATGTGTGGGGTAACATTTTTTACTGCAAGTGGCTGCTCTCACTTTCTGGCATTTATACACATGGCCATCTGTTTGAAGGCTGTTTGAAGTGGCTGTATTCCAGCATTTATGTAACTTGCCTGTAGACAGGAAATGACATCATTTAGTTTCCTGGAGAATATTACCAAAGCTAGAACTGAGGAAATAAAATCTACAATAAATAGAATATGTATTTTTAAACCTTTTTCTCTTTTACAGTAGGCTACCTCTCCATCCTGGTCTGACAATCCCTTCGAAGCAACGACAAGCCCAGGAAACCCCATTCATTTCACATGAATTTTCACACATGTTGGTAGCAGTGGACTGAAAGCCACTGTACCCTACATGTCTGCTGAAATTAGATCCAGTGAGACAGGACTGAACTAGTACAATGGCAGAGCCTGTAATGTGCCTCCATTGAAAGATACAGGCATAAACGAACAACAGCAACTTCGTAGTTAGACTGTGTGAAGCTTCAGCACTTTCCAGTGACCATGAAGGAGCAGCAGCTGTTTGTCATGCCTGGAAAAAAACATGCAACTCCAGTAATATGACCTAATCAGTTAAATACAAACCCTTATTGGGGTTTAAATTTAAAAGAAAGCTTATGTTATTAGAGTTGGCATAAAGGCTGTTTATGCTCTGAGATATTTGGTTTAAATCTTCACCAGGGTGATTTTGACTGAGCCATGTTGAGTTACATTACATGGGAGCTTCCTCCTATTCTGTCCTGACAGGAACTTTTCAAACGATTGTTTGGCTGATAATTCCTGTTTTACTGCCCACTTTGTCAGCAGAAGTAAGTTGTCAAGTGAATTAAGGGCTACTGGATCACCTACCTAGCAGCCCAAATTAAGTAGGAAGGTCATTTACTTCTCATAGAGAGTTTTTGTTATAGTTTGCATTTAATTTTCTTTGTGTGAAAGGTAATGCAAAATAGACACACCGTACTCCCAAAAGGCCACCTTCGACTGGCAGAAGTTTGGTCATACTGCTGCAGATACAATTTCAAATCACATTTACAGTTTCATGGTACTTCATGTTAAATGCTAATATGAAGTAATGACAAACAAATTGCAATTTCCACAAGTTATGTTATTTCCTGTGCTTCACTGTTGTTTGCAAAAGTGCTCATTAGGTACCTTTCTGTCAGTCCCGTAAACTGCAGTGTAGCTGGACCTTAATCTGTGACTAGTTTATTAGACAGATTTGAGCTGCCTGTTCTTAACATTCCTATACTTGTGAAAATTTTTCATAACAAAGTCATTATTCCTGTCAAAAGGAAATGGAAATGAGGAGAAAGGTTGGCTGATGACCCTTAATACTTTACGGAATTAATATAATCTGCTAGTTTATGTTTCTGACTGGATTTGAATATTCTCCAGAATATGTGGAAATCTGAGAAGCCACGCCCATCCATTTGAAAACAGTACAAAACAGTACAAAAAATATTGCTAGATTTTGTGCCTCCAGAAAGAAATTAATTCTACTTAATATCAAGGTAAGGATACCTGCTAACTGGGAGATGTTGGCTAACAAACTATGGTCTATATGATAACAATAATACAAAAGTCTAATGTAGAATCATAGAATGGTTTGGGTTGGAAGGGACCTTCAAGACCATTGAGTTCCACCCCCCATGCCATAGTCAGGGACACCCTCCACTAGACCAGGTTGCTCAAAGCTTCATCCAGCCTGGCCTTGAACACCTCCAGGGATGGGGCATCCACAGCTTCCCTGGGCAACCTGTTCCAGTGTCTCACCACCCTCACAGTAAAAAAATTCTTCCTAATAACTAATCTAAATCTACCCTGTTTCAGCTTATGTGATGAAGAGTGCCTCCCCATCTTTCCTGTAGGCTCTGTTTAGGTACTGGAAGGCTGCTATTAGGTCTTCTTGGAGCCTTCTCTTCTCTAGACTAAACAGCCCCAACTCTCTCAGGTTGTCATCATATGGGAGGTGCTCCAACCCTCTGACCATCTTTGTGGCTCTCCTATGGACTTTCTCTAACAGGTCCATGTTCTTTTTTATCTTGGGGGCTCCACAGCTGAACACAGTACTCCAGGTGAGCATCTCATGAGGGCAGAGTAGAGGGGGTGAATCACCTCTGACCTGCTGCTAATGCTCCTCTTGATGCAGCCCAGGACACAGTTGGCTTTCTGGGCTGCAAGTGCATGCTGCCAGCTCTTGTTCAGTTTTTCATCTACCAGCACCCCCAAGTCCTTCTCTTCAGGGTTGTACTCAATCCATTCTCTGCCCAGCCTGTATTTGTGCTTGCACTTGGCCTTGTTGAACTTCATCAGGTGGTTCACATGGGCCCACCTCTGAAGCCTGTCCAGGTCCCTCTGGATGGCATCCCTTTCCTCCACTGTGTTGACCAAACCACACAGCTTGGTGTCGTTGGCAAACATGCTGCGGGTGCACTCGATCCACTATCAGAGAACTGAGCAACAAGGGGTTTATTTCCATCTGATTAATTTTATAGACTTTTCAGGATGAATTAGTAAAAGCTGACATGTAAATGCTGAAATTTATGTAAATGCCGATGGCTTTTTTTGGTATGGATCAGCTCATGACAGGAGTTGAGATCTTTCTCCAGGTCAGTACTTACATATAACGTTAATCATGTCAATGACTTCCTGTGTGTAAATATTTGTCTAAATTAGAGCCTACACAGCCATTGCTAATCATGGAATTACTATGAGACAATACTGAAACTGATCATTTTGAAACTATTTAAACTAGCATATTAAAAAGGGACACTTTTAAATCCATTAATGAGAATGAATATGAAAAATATATTGACTGTCACAGTGAATTCGGTCTTACAGATTCTTAGTATTCCTTGCAGATGCTAATTGTATTCCTATAAACTAGCAGTAAGCCTCTTGAATCACAATTTGAAGGGTGATCATGTTGTAGTCTTAAGGGAATGTCTGAAAGTATGAACACCAGCTCGATATGAAGAATTCAGATCGTCTTTAGTCCCTACAGGTGCACTAGGTGCTTTTATGTCAATCAGATAATACTGTAGTTGCTGTGCAATGCAGAACATCAGTTTTACCCCTGCTTACACTGAGACTGGATCAAGTGGTGACAACCAGCTGAAAACCAGCAAGAAAATGTGATGTCAAAGGGTCCCATTTCCCACTGGGTTCTTACAAATCAATAAATTTTGTATCTGTTCAGAATATGGATTTTCAAGGAAAAAAAATGTTGTTTTCACATCTACAGGAAAGAAAAAAAGGATGTGAGCAGCACAGAACAGATTGAGCTTTGTTAAAACCTGTATAAATGGTTCTGATATGTGCTTATGCTATGTGTTGCTGAGACACGCTTACAGATGTACTTGTTACAGTATAGGACACTTCCATCTTCAAAGGTAGCCTTATATGACCCCCTTCATCCTTAAGGTTTCTTTTTTTTTACAATCAAAACATCAACAAAGAAATGCACCTAGAAAAGCAAAGAAGTGTTGTTCTTGTAACTGTGCAAGCACTGAAGTAGCATCAAGGCAGGTCCCATCCAGCCCCTATTTGTGCACATCTACAGAGGACTCCAGTTCATAACTATTATTCCTGTTCTCCACATTGGTGGCAACAGTAGGTTGCAGGCTATTAGGCCCAGTGAATGGGATTATCCCCTCTCTGTTATCACTGTAGGTAAGGACAATCTCAATAAAGTCCCAGATGTTTATATGCTGGTGTTAAAAATAGTGACAAATAGAAGAAAAATGTACTGCCTTACTTATCTACCTAATGTATGTGTTTCTAGCTCATAGATTTTTCTTGAAAACCCATGTCCTTTTCTGAAGCAAATAATTTGTGCTTAGCCAAAGGACATCTTCTATGAGTTTTGCAGGCACTAATTTTAGCTATTTCTCTGAATTTTCAAGTGCTCTATGTACCTATTATTGTTGTGGAACAACATGGGCAATTCCAAGTTAAAATAGTGGAACCCACTGGGTCTCAGCAGGTCCATACTGGGTGCCTACATATCAATGCATCTGCTTCTGTAGAATTTGACTATTCTTTTAATTTTTATTATTTTATTATTTATTCTGTTATAGCAACAGAAAATAGCCTGCAGACTTCCCTGAAGCCTAAACGATGGAGAGGTCAATTAGCATTTCTTGTCCTTAAGAAATTATAGCAATTAAAAACAAAACCAAATTTATTAGATGTGGTAATGTTTTCTCCAGGAAGGAAATTTCTGAATTTTATAATTAAGGAAAAATGTAAACTTTATTTTTTTTTTTTCCTAAAGAAACCAGGAACAATTGGTGTCTCTCAGATCGCTCACTGCTTTGGAGTCCTGACTGAATAAGCCAGAGCTGAAGGGTCCTGCAATGGGAAGCAGAAGTTTCTAACATGGTGAGGGTTTGGGAATCTTATAATTTTCTAGGTTACCAGGTAAGGTGTGGAAAGTCTCAAAACCCTAGGATCCCTATTTCAAACTATTTCATAGGAGTTCTACAGCAAAGCGTGGACCCTGAGAGCCCTTGGTATAACTGTGGCTCTAGCTCCCTAGCAGGGAATATGGAAGCCTTGTCATCCCTAACTTTAATGTGATCTTGATAATAAGTTTATCTCAGAGCAAAGCCTCCAGGGCCAGCAGGTGAGCCGTCAGGAAACAAAGCATGATTCCAAAAAAACATTCTAATATTTTTGGCAGGAATAGCGGATCATGGAAATTGATGCCATAAAGAAATAAAAGAGCCATTAATATGTCTCCAAGACTTTGATTTTGGTTCCTACATGACTGTTTTGAATTGCAAATACACACAATATCGAGGATTTTCTGATGAAACCGCCGCTGCTCTCATTATTATGGCTGCGGTCACAAGCTGAGTGGTGATATAAATAGGTCTTTATTCACTCTAAACACTCAGTGTGGATATATTTGAGACATGAAAATCTATGCTACAGGAAGAAGCTATAGTCCTAGCAGTGTCAGAGGAGTACAGGTAGAACTCCCAATCTAAAAAAGTGGAATAAAACATGATTGTAGGATAGAAAATATTAAATTAAGATGTGAATACCAAACATGGTGTGTGACTCCATTTCCAAGCATTCTCAGTTGTGTTCCACAGTGGTTATATAATTTAAAGTTTTTTGTTATGATATTTGTGGTATGGAAGATTTAGTATTTTGATATTTGGTTTCGTTTGGTTTCAGCATGGTATGAAACCACAAAATGCTGAAACTATCAGTGAAGGAGAGAGGGCCCTAGACTTCTGTGCCAGTCCCACCTCTCTGTCCCAGTGGTGAGGACCCTGAAAGCCTCAATCTCTTGCCTTAGTCATCTGCAAAACAAGCCAATTGGGGAAAACAATGTTATGGAAGGACCTTTGAAGGCCTCAGTTTCCTAAATGAACAGACCCCTCCCCTGCTCATCTCGTCTGGTAGCTATGAGATGGGGCTGCCATTGCAAAGCTACTGTCCTGCCTGCCTCACCATCCCCTCGGCTCCCAGATTGCCCTCCCTCACCAAGCAGAAAGTCCAACTTTCTTTGGAATTTGGCATCTCTGATGCTCTGCCAACCACCTCACTATGTGTTTGCAGAGCTGGCAGGTGAGTTAGAAGTAGTCAGTACATGTTCTAGTGTCTGCTCCATGGGAAGGAATCTCTTAGATTCCTATTTCGGTTCCCTTGGAACAGGAACCAAACTGTTCTGTGGCATGTTTTATTGAATTGGAGAATCATTTAGGGTGGAGAACATAAGAACATAAAATCCAACAATTAAACTAACACTACCAAATGCACCTCTAAACTATGACTCTAAGTGCCACATCTACAGGTCTTTTAAATACCTCCAGGGATGATGACTCAACCACTTCCCTGGCAGCCTGTTCCAGTGCTTGACAGCCCTTTAGGAGAAGAAAATTTTTCCCGATATCCAATCTAAACCTCCCCTGGCACAGCTTGAGGCCGTTTTCTCTTGTCCTATCACTTGTTACCTGGGAGAAGAGACTGACACCCTCCTTGCTACAGCCTCCTTTCAGGTGGTTGTGAGCAGTAAGGTCTCCCTTCAGCCTCCTTTTCTCCAGGCTAAACAACCCCAGTTTGTTCAGCTGCTCCTCATAAGACAGGTTCTTTAGACCCTTCACCAGCTTCTTTGGACACACTCGAGCATCTCAATGTCTTTGTTGTACTGAGAGGCCCAAAAGTGAACACAGTATTCGAGGTGGGGTCTCACCAGTGCCAAGTACAGGGAGACGATCACTTCCCCAGTGCTGCTGGCCACACTATTTCTGATACAAACCAAGATGCTGTTGGTCTTCTTGGCCACCTGGGCACACTACCGGCTCACATTCAGCCGTCTGACAACCAACACCCCCAGGTCCTTTTCCTCCAGGCAGCTTTCCAGTCACTCTTCCCAAGGCCTGTAGCGTTGCAGGGGGTTGTTGTGACCAAAGTGCAGGACCTGGAACTGTCTTGTTGAATCTCATGTGATTGGCCTTGGATGGATCCAGCCTGTCCAGATCCCTGGGTAGAGCCGCCTTATCCTCCAGCAAATCAAGACTCCTGCCCAACTTGGTGTCATCTGCAAACTTACTGAGGGTGCACTTGATCCCCTCATCCAGATCATTCATAAAGATATTAAACAGAACTGGCCCCAGCACTGAGCCCTGGGGAGCACCACTTGTGACCAGCTGCCTACTGGATTTAACTCCATCCAACATAATTTGGACCTGGTTTTTCAGACAGTTTTTTACCTTTCCAAACCAAGACTAGCCAGTTTCTCCAGGGGAATGCTGTGGGAAATGGTGTCAAAGTTTTTACCAAAGTCCAGTTAAACAATATCCATGGCCTTTTCCTCATCTATATAGGCGAGTCATCTTGTCACAGAAGGAGATCAGGCTAGCCAAGCAGGACTTGCCTTTCATAAACCTGTGCTCGTCACATGGTTGTCCTGTACATGGTGTTTCAATTTCAGAAAAAAAATCATGTTATCGTTAAGATTTTTCACATCTCTGTATTTTTTTCCTTCTTTAATGACTATTTAAATGAAAGCAGCAAGAACAAGTGAAATATAAATAAGGAAAACAGCAACAAATGAAAAATTCTACTGAGTCTCTGAGTTCATTAGGGTTCTCCAGGAACCACATCCAGAAAGTATTTTTAAATACTTCTGGAGAACTTCAGGCAATTTTCTTGAAGTAGGGTTTCTCTGAAAACGGTTTAGGCAGTGAGTGACACATGCTTACTCTACAGAACAGTTACTGACTTTACTGAATATCTGCTCACTTTGGCAATACATTTTCCACTGTCAGCTTTTCAAAACCAGCAGCACAGACTTCCCACTTATGCCTGATTTGAGTTCTGAGATCATGAGTTGAACTTAAACATGCATGTGTGTTGCTTTATGTATTAAGTATATTTGAATCTGGCAAGGCACGATCAGCTAGGCGTGGAACAGCACCTTGCCATGTTTCTTAGAGGTGTGAAGAAATATTTCACAGAGCTTTATTCTGCATTCTCCAAAACACAGAACTTGGTCTATAAACACATGGGGTTGGGAAAGCATTCATGTGATGCCAAAACTTGCTATAAATTCTTATTCAACAGCTTGGACACTGCTTACAGAGTTGAAATATCTTTTACACTAACACCACAGTTCTATAAGTAGCTTTCTGTTAAGCTAGTGTTGATTTAACCCATTCTTGCCTCTTCTGCAGCCTATACTAAGCCCATTTTGGACTGTCATTGTGATAAACCAGACTGAAGATCACATACAGCTGGAAAAAATCCACATCAAACGTCAGAGGGAACACTCTGTGTGTGGGTGTTTTTAGCAGGATCTATTCAAAACACACAGATGTTTATAAGGGACAAATTGACAGGGACTACTGTAGCCCAAGCTTTTGACAAGTTATACTCCATACAGATTGGCAGTGAAAATTTGGCTCTAATACATGTGCAAATTACTCCCCCATCAAAGCCCATTTTTTCTAAGGCAAACATAGAAGTCTTAGTTGGCATAAAATCTCGTTTATACATTTCAAATAACATTTGTATGCCCTGGAGCAAAACTGATTGTCAGCCCTGGAATTGTCAGGGTGTTTGGCTGAGTAGCGTGGCTCTGTGTTCCTGCCACCCCCAGCCCTGGCAATGCTGGGACTGCACATGCCAGGGCCCCTCAGCTTTGCAGTGTCACCCAGAAGGGTATTTATTCTTCTGTAGGCTTCAAAAACAGGAAGTGACATTTCAAGTAGTTGCAGATTTACTGTGAGCCCATGGCTTGTCCCTCTGCATTGTCCTCACTTTCCTGTTTGAGCTTGGAGGAAGTGGCCAGAGGGATGGGGGAGGGAGATCTCCCTGTGATGCTTCTCAGACTGCAGCCTACAGTACTTAGGGGAAGAGTGATGGAAACATATCCAAACCCTTGCCAAAGGCTCACAAGAAATATTTGACATCTCACCTATATCAACAAGCAGGAGTTAAAGGTTAAATCGCACACAACCCAAGCACTTGGGAAAAGGATGTGTTTATGTCATCAACTTCTGTCAGGCTGTAAAGGAACAGCGTACAACAGTGGAACAGGCTCTGAGCTATCAGGAAAATACACTGTGGCTTAGTGCTGCTATCTGTGAATACAGAAAGCAACAATTGCTTCTATGTATTTATATTTTCATATCCAAATGCCTTTTTTCAACTCTATCACCATTTGGATGGTTAAATGGGGAGTACACAGAGTGGACACCACTAGCTGCTTTCTTTGCCTGCATGTGCGTAAACATGAATCATTACACAAATACTCTGTTTTCCCATGTCGTATCACCTCATGTGGGGAACTGTCACTAAGGAGTCAATTGGCATTGCCCACTCACGTAATTTATGGATTAGAGAATTCAAAGTCACAATGTGTTTTCTAAGATAATGAATCAGGATTCTAAGAGCTGAATTAAGGTAATACTATCTTAGTTACTACGTGCCAAAATACTGCAGAGGCTACTTCAGCCTATGTAACGCTAATACCTCTGTGGTTATACTTCAGGAAAAGTGATTCTGCTGGCCATTGCTCCTTTAGTCTGCTGAAAAAGCAGCAAAATTTGAGAGGATCTGCTCCATGAACCATGAAATGTTCTTCCTCATTTAATTTCTAGTCATATTCAGTGTGAATTTACTGTACAAAGACTGATTCTCAAGAGAGAAAATCAGTCTTATTGTGAGGTAATGGCTATAATTTGTATGTTGCTACAGTTTTCTCTTCATATATATTACCCAGCCTTTAGCCAGCTGGGACTTATCTCACCTAGCTTTAGCAGTTTATAACAGGTACTCAGAATTAGTTGTTTCCTCTGCAAACACTGTAGAGGCACAGGAACTCTCAGAAGAAAATTCACTTTACATGCTTTTTTAGATGGATAGATCACTGACTACAAAAGGAAGCTACATAAATGGTTTATAGTAAATTTCTGATTTTACATGGCTAATGTTAGGTAAGTAGACTCTCGCTGTAAGTACTTAATTTCTTATATTTTGCACAAATAAAATTAAAAATAACTTTGGGACAAGAATTAAGGGACAGTACTAGTTGTCTGTGAGTGTGTCCCATTCATTAAGCAAAAATGCACCAGTGCATAATCGTTCATAGTACTCAGTATTATATGCCAACAACTGGTAGCATGAATATAAACATTGTGCTGGCAGGGAAAGCCTAACTTTTGGAAGTTTTCCTCTCACAATAGGCAAAGATGCCGACAGCACTTGCAGAAAACAAAATAAAGTAGAACAACATACCAAATAAGTGTTGCAACATAGGCTTTCTTATTCGTGTTCTGTCAGGCTAAAGGTTATCAACATTTATTTAGTTATGTGTGTTAGACAATATCGTTTGAGATACAGACATTGTGCCGGTAGTCCTCATTTATAAAATGAAACAGTCTGGAAGTTATTCTAGAATGCTTGATTATTTTATTTTTAGGTAAATCCTTCCTTATCGGTAGTGTTGTGTTTCTTGGTTCACTGTTAAAAATATTTTGTCTTAATGATTTTCTCTTTCCTGAACTTAAGTAATTGTGATTTGAGTCTCAAAGGTCAGAGGCAAAGAGCTTACCACTGAGCTTAAAGACCAGAGCCAGAGGCTGCAAAGAAAGAATGAAGATGGTTGATCTGAGATCTATACACTGTTCTTTCTTTACATTAGTATCTCTCCCCCTTATGCCCATTGGGCTAGCTCCTCAGTTATGTGTTTGAGTGCATGGGTGTCTCTGTCACCGCAGCATCAACTGTCACCATGCACCGGCGACAATGGAGCCTTCCAACAGACCTGGGGAATCTAAGTTTTTTAGGCTGGCATTTCCATTCTGCTCTCTCATACCTCTTTGGAATTTCTCCCTTGCCACTTCAGTCTCTTATTTTGCTGTTTCTTCAATAGGAAAGGCTGAGCTAGGCCTGTCACTTCATACTGTACTGTTTAAAATTTAGGGTGCTTGCCTGACAAGTAGGAAATCAAAACCTTCCTCTAAACTGATAGAGGAGGTGCGAAGTTGCTGTTCTACACACTGGGTGCTGCTTTAACCACTGGACTTAAATGGTGTGGAAGAGGGAGAGGAAGACATGGCCAGCTCTCACGAGGTTCTGAAAGAAAGTGTTCTACCAATTTTGCAAAAAACAAAATCGAAACTAGCAAACCAATGCATCTGTTATCACAACAGACCCATTAGTTATGTAGGCAGTATCTCCACCTTTTTCACTATACTCTTTTGGCTAAAATCACAAACTGACCCTTCACCATCCTTCACCCTTCATCCTTCAAAAACACATTGCATTTGTGTTTTTTCCTTTTCATCTCTTCATTAGTCCCTTATGCTCACTCAAAGGAAATGGAAGCAGGGTGAGGGAACACAGCAAATGACACTGCTATAAGCAGACTTGAGTCTGTGGAGACAGAGCGCCTTGGTGGCTGAGAGGTGATGGCTGGGTTCAAACTATTCCTGCATGGATCACCTTGCTTCACTGGTTACTCTGAATTTCTTTCTTTGCTCCAGGAGTCCTTGATAAATATTTTACAGGGCCAAGAAAGGAACTGGAATTAAACACATCAGTTTTGCCTCTGGATTAGGAGGAACTGGTATCAGATGAAGAGAATCAGCTTTCGGATATAGCAATGATCTAAAATAATGCAAGCTGTGAGACTAGAAAAGAGGCTATGCAATGAAGAGATATTTCCCCAGGCCTTCTCCTTTTCTTTGCATAGTTCCAAAAAAACAGTGATCATGGGTTCATGATCCAAGAAAACGCGTGCCAGTGATCTCAATAGAAATGTGCTTCTACCTACCAGCTACAGATCTGGCTGAACAAGATCAGTTCATATATTTTCAGTGGAAATATCAATTCCTCTTTACTAAAGCTCATATAGAGCATACTGTCATATTTTTGTTTTGTTATCCAAGTGGAAGTTCTATACCATTAAATAACTGATGACACGATCACATTGTCCTCAATAGTAATTTTATAATATATTGTTAAATGAAGCTTCAGCTAAAATCTATATCAAGAAAACCGTATGAAATAAACTCTCTATATTTTCCCCAATCAACTTCTTTTACAGACTGCCACTATTTAAAAAGAGAAGTTCTTCAAGTTTTCATATGACTGCCACTCAAAATTCTTTTCTTAACATGCTCCATTTGGAAAACTGGATGTGTACGTCTCTACTTTGAGAGTGTTGTCACAGCCTGTTGCAGAGATGCTACCCTTTACAATAATATATTTCAGCTAAAATTTGAATACCTGTGTTACAAAAATCATTACGATATTATTAATAGTTTGTTTTCCCCGGGAACAATCTGACATATGAAATGTTGATCTTTTTTCTTAGTCTTGTGGCCCAGCCATGCTGTCACACCTTGTTGTTGTGGTATAAGTTTAGAATGTCTTATAAGCTCAGTTCAGGCTCTCAGCTTTGATGGGATACAGACATAAACTGTGCTGTCCCTTGAACTATGACCTTAAACAACCAGTCTTTTTCCTTCCCCGTGGGAATCATGTGATTGCACTCTCAGCGGATAATTTTTCCTGGATTTTTTTATGGTATTTCCTACACAGGAAAATCACCCTGTTATCTAATTTTGAAAGATTACCAACAAACATTTTCACATTTTTTAAAAAAAGTATGTCTTCTTCCCTTTCATTGCTTATCTAAAAACACATGCTTTAGAAAAACTAAGAAAGGATCACAAATGTGTTTTTTTCACACAGGACAGAAAATAAGCAGTTGTAAATACGATCATGCAGCTGTTAATCAAGAAACTTCAGTATAATATGAAAAGAAAAATTGTTTAACAGCAAATTTGGCATTTTCCACCAAAACAGAAATAAGTCATAGTTCATAGTTGTCACAGAAAATGTTCCATATTCTCAGACTTTGAACTCCAACAGAAAAAATTTTCAGGAAGAATTTGTGCTCTTCCGTTCGTGCAGTCCCTCACAATGACACAGCTAACATGCCTTCACAGGCTTGTATCTTTATTTATCTATAGATACGTTTTCTTGACGAAACAGTCCAAGCAGGCGTTCAAGGGTTCATGCAGTACGTGAAATTCTCAGAAACAAAAGTGTGATAAACTGAATACTGTAACTGTGGCTTACAAACTGTGAATTTGTGGCTCTGAGCAGCCTGGTCTAGTGGTTGGCGGCCCTACGTATGGCGGGGGGGTTGAAACTAGATGATCACTGTGGTCCTTTTCAACCCAGGCCATTCTATGATTCTATGATATGATTCTATGATGAACTGAACTAATCCAGAATTTATACCACTGTATCTGATAAAAGAATCTGACTCAACATCACTCACAGTTCCTGGGCTACAGGAAGCTGACTGCCTTATTGTTGAATGAAAATCAGTGGCGATGTCAATTCAGATTTTGTCTGAAAAAAAATGAATTTTTTTGTATACAGAGACATGCTCCATTCATCATACATACAGTGTACTTTTAAATGAGATAGCATGTGTTTATAAAGAAGTGCATCTTCCCTGTGCTGAAAAAAAAATCATCTATGTGAGTCAAATGTTTCTGTATACATCTTCAATAAATAAAAATTTTGGTTTAAGCTAATTTGTAGTTCTGAGAATATGTATTCAATACTCTTTCATTGCTTGCAAAAGCTGTTATTAAATGAGTGGCTGCTGACGTACAGAAGCAAATTCAAACCATTCATTCCTGGCTTATCTTTCTAGATCCCGAGAGTGGGAAATTCATGAAAGAAAGTGTTTCCTACAGGATTTTCCTTTGTGACATCCACAAAAGACTGCTTTCTCCTATGTTTTTCCCCTGTGGATTACAATTATTATGTTTCCAGGCATCTGACTGCAAATCCAAGATCCTAGGGCTCTTTTACAAGTCCTAAACTGAGTGACTTCATATTCTTCTTGCAAGCCTTTGCAATTCTTTTGCTATAGTCACTAACTCAGCTCCAGGGAAAATTAAGACATTTTAAAGAATGGTAGTAAATTTACCTCACCAAATCTCAGTGGAGTAATGATACAGGTGGGTTGGGATGGTTTTGCCATTACTGGAAAGGTAACATAGCATTTTGTTTAAGCAAATGTGCTTTTTTCACCTAGTAATGACCTGTCATGAATGATCAGAAGATGAGCACTGGTAACTGCTTCTTCTTTGGTTAAGGTATTACAGAGCTTTGTTTTAGGAGTGAAGATTCTGAATCTGATATAAATGCAGTATGCTAGCAGGCTATGAATTTTATTTGTTATACACCAACTGTTCACCAGAATTCTCTTCTGTTTCTCAAGATGTGTAAGAAGAAACTTTCTAAAAGACAGAGAATTGGTGAAATTTACCATGTTTTCACAACTAGGTCAAGGGGTCAAAAAAGTAATCATTTTTTGTCAAAATATACCATTTTCTACCCTGCTTTCTAAACTACAGATACACTGCCTGTCAGAAGGATCTTCCTTTGATACTTATATAGAGTATGAAGAATTTGTCTCTTGACCACTTCCAGACAAAAATCCATAGAAGATTTTGATTTTCCAACAGAAATTTAGAAAACAATAAATAGTTCAAAAATCCTGTGTTCACAAGCCTGGAGTTCGAATCATTTTTCCATCTAGTATAAGCCTGGACACACTACATCTTTCCTGACGTACCATGCTGTCATACACAAGTCTCTGATCTTACTGGAAAGTTTTCTGCCCCACCTATTTTACAACATCTTTTGAACATGCAAAATAAATTGAACGTCCTCAATCTTTCACCATAACTCCTTGAAACACTATTGCAGATCTATCTGAAAAATTTTCAAGTTGTTGGCTTCCTTATTAAAATAAAGTGTTGATACCAGATCTGGTAAGATTACTCCAATGAGAGACTCTGTAATTTCTGTATGAAATTATTTCCCTACTCCCATCTTCAGGTTTCCTGCCAACACATCTGAGAATTGCATTTAGCTTCTTGCATGACAACATATGTTTGAATATGCTTTTTACTGTTGCTGCTTTCCAGGATACAATCTTAGGCTACCCTAACAGTGTGCCTTGGAGCCTGTGTTTCTAGGTATACAGCGTAACATTTAGCTGTGTTAAAGTGATGCTGCTGAAATGAATAAATCTTAAGAAGTCACCCAGTTGTCCAGCCAATATAACTGATGAGTTCATATTTCGTTTACCTCTCCAATGAATTATACAGATAAATGCAAATTTTGCTAAGAGTTTATACATTTTGTCAAATTTTGATTTGAACTGATCTCATTAGAAACACCCATTTCCCCTTCATAGGTACTTTTTCTGATGTATCTTCCATAACTTCCATAAGCCAAGATTTTTTGCATTCACTGTGTTATAACATTGTCGTACTTTTCTGATAGGACAGTCTTTCCATGATCTTGCCTGTGGTTGATGTCAGTTTGTCATTTTACAAGTTTACAAAAATGCAGTTTACAGAGTGTTTAAGATCCTCTCAATCCTCTTTCGGAATAAAAAATATGTAATTTTCACTGTAAGATTAATTAATTCCAAATTTTACTTCAAGCTCAAAAAAACCCTTTGATGTATAAATTATTCTACTGGTGACCATCACCAGTTAACATGCTCAATAGTTTTATGATATTTTTGAGTATTGGCTAAGATTTTTTGTCTGATCAAGCTCAAGTAATTCCATTCTTTCTTCTTTAATTTTAATGGCCATGGAGTTTCAGTGACTTCTTTAACTTCCCCTTTCCTTTATCTGTAATTTTTTTTTCCCAATAGTATTCTTTCATGTAGCCAATTGTTTTCTGTACCCACATATGTACTCGGCTCTTACAAATATCTTCATTCCTCTTGATATTTTTTATAATTACAGCCACCTTCAGTAATGATTCTCAGTTTGGAATACCTAGGAAAGTCTCCTTTATTAATTTCCAATTACTTTTCACATTTTTGCTGCTATCCCAAAGAAGGTTTGAAGGGTTTTATTTGTACTCACACAACACCCAAACCTTCTAAATTGATGTTCTGTATATGAACACATTTTTTCCTGAATGTTTTAGCAAGTAGGGGAACTGCTGTTTCTATTTTCTCAGCCTATTCAATAGCCTATTACACTGTCTTAACATTATCCCATTTTTCAATTTATAATTTAATGCATGAATTATTATGCAATCAAGATCCTCTCTTTCTGAATTGTTTCTAACTCTAAGCCATATAATATCCCTTCTGTCTTTCTTAAATAGTCTGTAACCAATGAGTTTAATATCCAGTCATGTGAGTCATACCACTGCAGTTGAGTAATACCAGCTAGCTCACATTTCTCTTCCTAATTTTGTATTTCCAATTCCCCTGACTCTTAGAATGGTTATAGGAACAAAGTTTGTTTTTCTCATCCCAGTTTTTAAAGTTTTAGTCTTTTTACGTTTGTTCACATGTACTTGCAAATTCTTCTGCACAGACTAGATGTTACCTTGGATGTACTTTCCTTTTTACAGAGGTAGGAAGAAGTCCAAAAACGATCCATTCTGTCTTCCTAGAAGAAGGGTCCCTGTCATAGATGCTTTTCTGGAGTAGTTTCCCTGAAATAAAGATAGTTTTCCTTATTTATATTTCAGGCAGAAGTGACCCTGTTGGATGGGTAACTCCAGCAGAAGACTAAATGTAGGCAGGGAAGCTAGCTATACTTATGCCTAACCTCTGGATGTGTATATTTTCATTTACAGTAGGCAGCATGCACCTGATGTAAAGAAGCAGCTTCCCTCCTGGATATAGGCAAGTGGTAAATAAAACTTCCAATTTATGCCTGGAATGGATGAAGCAGGAACATCTTGCGAAACCATAATGTTGTTATAGTAACAAGGAGACAAACATGTCTTAAAATAGCCAGACTGGTGATTAGGGATTAATAATAGTCTTTTCCCCTCTCGATTTTCAGAGAAATGCAGTTCAACTAAATCCATCTGGCCTGTTCAGCAATGTTTCAGGTCTCTTGGCTGCTAAACTGATATTCTCAAATGTTGTTCCAAATGAGAATTTAGAAATTACTGTTTTTGAATAAACCAGAGTGGGAGAAGCTGACTTTGTCATAGGAGTTGGGCAAGAATTGCTGCATTTTCTTTGAAAGAACGTCAGAGTAAGTGTCTTGAAAACAACTTTTGTACTTTTGATGTAATCAGAAAGTCTAGCTATGATTTACACTTCTTACTGATCCAATAAAAAGGCTGTACTTTTATAGATCCATATTACTCCTTTACTGAGCAAAGAACATTTCATATGGGATAAGCTATGTACTGAGGATGTTTAACACTGGGGAAGAGGGTTTTTTCTCTTCTTGTAGGTGCAATCAGTGAGAGCTCCTGGGCTCCTTGGTTCCCCCCACAGGCTCATTCCATATTCTGAACTTTTTCTAGATGTGTTATGAATGTAAATGTAAGCAATGCTGCAACAGAACCTAAATTCCTCATGCAAACATACTCATAAAGGAAATAATCTTTTATTTGATACATGACAATCATGTATGTGTTAAAAATGAAGATATATGCAAAGATGAACTTTAGACTACTCCATGGTAGGGATCCTGAAGCTGATGTTGAACCAAGGAAAGAAGTGCTCCTGGGGTAATACTGCACAGACTCTCTGCAGAATGTGTGTGTGTGTATGTGTGTATGTGTGTGACAGGGATGAAGATGACATAGGTGGAAATTATTCATGCAGAGGGTGGTGAGACACAGGAACAGGTTGCCCAGAGAAGTTGTGGATGCCCCATCCCTGGAGGTGTTCAAGGCCAGGCTGGATGAGGCTTTGAGCAACCTGGTCTAGTGGGGGGTGTCCCTGCCCATGGCAGAGGGGGTTGAAACTAGACAATCTTTAAGGTCCTTTTCAACCCAGGCTATTCTATGATTCTATGATTCTACGTGTTTTGTCTTTTATGGAACACTATGCAGGAGTTTTCCAAGCACAGCAAATGAAGCAGTCACCAGTAGTAAAATAAAAATGTCTTTCTGGTCAGCACCAAAAACCACATGGGTGATATCTTGTTAATTGCTCCTGCATAAATGGAAAGGGGAAGGAACTGGATGTGAAACATTATTTTAGAAGTAAAATGTAGAACACCTTGTGCACATATCAGCATTTAAGAAAGATATTTATGCAATACAAAAGCACACCTCCCTTCTGTGTGTACATACTGTCATATGCAAAGATCTGTTATTTCAGGAGGAAGATCTTTGGGATATGTATTAGCTGTAAGGGAGAGAAAAGGAGGTCTGATGGATCACACACACAGGATGTTAGATCAAACCTATGATTGGAGCTAGTGCTGAGGATCAAAACATCATTTCATTTTGTGCCAGGTGGACCCCAGACATCTGCAGAGCTCTCAGGAGAGCAAAATGATTTGTAGATGTGCTTCCTATTTCCTTCTGTCAATGCTAAAGCTTGTTACTTGAAGGAAGATTTCACGGAAGCCCCTGGTGAGACAGTTCAATGGTATTTCACTGGTCTTGGAAGTTATTATTGAACAGAGATGTTTTGCAGGTCATCCCTTCTTTGTTCTGTGTGCATACATGATGTGACTTTAAGAGCAGGCTTTTCCGCTTTGCTTCCCAAAGTAATAGTATCCTTGCGATACAGAAATTATTGCTGTACATGAGCCCACTATTGTTTAATAAAGCCACTTTCTTGCAGATGAAATGCATAATTTTTAGAAAAAAATTGATTCTAGATCTACCCTTTAATTTAGTTCAGTAATAGCTACCTTTGGCCAGAGCTTAATTAAACTGTGATAACTTCATAAATACAACTGGACTGATTTGTTCTTCCTATGTGAATGTTATGAGCTTGCACAAAACTTGTCTTCCTTGTTTTCATGCTTCATAAAAAAGATAAACTAACTATATTTACACTAAACAGCATTCTTCAATCCAGGATTAGGCCCTAGTTGTCTTACTCTTGCTGAATGACATCCTTGTAATATAAATTTTGTTGCTAATATTGAAGAAATACAAGTAGAAAAATTTGCCCCAGTTAGATGCAAAGCACTAGTACCTTACCTGGAATATAAACACTGAATTTGTATTAACTTCTGTCCTTTGCTTCTTGTTCTATGCCAGAAAATAGTTAAACTCCACATTCTCTACACCTTCCCATTAGGGAGCTGTAGCCAGCATGAAAAGCCAGACAGTTTTCTCGAGGCTGGACAAATACATCTCCCTCATCCTCTCTTCGTATGTCCTGTGCTCTAGGCCCCCAAACATCTTGATAGCTGTTTTCTGGGCTTGGTCCAAGACACCGATATCTGTCTTGTACTGCCTCCAGTTCTGGGCTCCTCAGTACTGCAGGTCTGACCTAAATGAGTAGGATAATCACTTCCTCAGCCTGTTGACTGTATCCTTGCTCGTACAACCTAGTACACAGTTAGCCTTCTTTGCTGCAAGGGCACACCACTGACTCATGTCCAGGTCTTTGTCCACCACACCTCCCTGCTCCTGCTCTGAGACCCTCTTTTCTGTCCAGTCCCCAGCCTGTACCATTGTGTGGGCTATGGCATCTTAGGTGCAGGACTTTGCATTTCACTTTCTGCTGAACTTCATGAGGTTTCTGTCAGCCAATTACTCCTACCTGCCAAGGTCCCTCTGAATAGCAACCCTTTCCTCCAGTATCTAAAATGGTCCTACTAATACCCTGTGAACATTGCTGAATGCACTCTATCCCATTGTCCAGCTCATTAAGAAAAGTGCTAACAGTACCAGCTCCTGAGGAAGTCAGCTCACACCTGGCCGCCTGTTTGAACCACTGATCACAACCCTAGCTCTCTGGGTCCAAGCAACACAGCCAGTTGCTAACTCCCTGTACTGTCCATCTATCCAAACCATGTCGCTACAGTTTGCATGCCATTATACAAAGATATGCAGCAACAGCATGTTTTAGAAGTCCATAGCATGCTATTTCTCTGCACTTACTAGAAGTACAGGCCTCATGAGAATTTTTCCAACTTGATCCTTTGCTTTATGTGTGACTGTGGTAGAGCTCAAGACTATGGTCGCTCTCCGACATTATCAGATGGATTGGATAAGCTTGAGTTAATTGCTTACTCACAAATTTTCAGTCACTGCCTCTGATCACTGCCTCAGGTGCTGGCTGCTCACCTAAGACATAGTAAGGGCTGAGGTCAAAATTTTCACTGGTGAATTGAAATGTGGTCTCAGTGAGATGTCCCAAATACAAAAGTCAGAATTGGTTCTAACAGGTGCTGGTTCTGTCCTGAGAGAGACAGCATCACTGAAGATTTTGTCAGACTGAGCTCTGAATTCCCAGTCTTTGGCTAGGATTGCAAAAAACATCCTCCAGGTCGTCTTTGTGGCTGACTTGCAAGAACCTTCAGCTTCCTACAGGAGCAGGGCGTTTGCTTTAATTTTAAAGGAGCCTAGGCTTGAAAACAAGAGTTCCTTTATTAGCTGACCTTTTTCCTGTTAACTCTGGTGCTTAAATAGTAGGAGAGCCGCAAAATATGTGCAAGCTGAATTTGGCCTGTTATGTCCTGTGTGGATACAGGAGTTACTTGAGGCCTTTGTAAGGAGCTTCATAATGCATTACGCAGACAGAGCCATCTGCAAGACGTGGCATCACCTGAGAGTTTCAAAAGTCAAGAGATGTGGTTATAACAGGTTATAAACACCTTTAAAGGCACCTGTTGGTACATACAGATTATCTTCCTCTCTGCAAGCTCCAGCTGCCTCCTCTGCATGTTGAGTGAACACTTGAAACCCCTGATTTAGGGAATATCCAGTTTCTCAGCAGTAGACACTTGTCACCAGATGGGTCACTTCAGCTCTGCCTCCATTGTGTTAATGATGGGGTAAGCCTAAACTGCCTGGGTGCTTGTGCTCAGGCTGAGAATTTACACATCACTCCTTGTTCTTGTCTTTGCAGTGGGGAGACAGTGACCACAGATGGCGCCTGTGGAGAGCAGCGCTTCTGGGACTGGAAACCCTGTAACAACTGATAGCTGCATAATCCTATAGCTGACTGTAGCAGACAAGTCACCCTGCATGCTGTAGCTGTGGCATCCATGTCAATATATGGACTTCTTTCTGTGATTGCTTCAAACCAGCAAGCACCACACAGTGACCCAGCACTTCATGTCTCTTTCCTCCATCCCTGTGTGAAGCAGCGAGTGGGAAAGTTCCTGCTTGATACTTCTATCAGTCCTTCCCAGACCAAACAATTGTGTTTGAAGGCCAGAGATACTCTACAATGCTCTTTCCCAGCTGCTTGCTGTGGGAGACTGTTGTACTGCCTTTCTATTTATTCCCTCGTTTTTGCAGCCCTCAAACTGCCTGCAAGAGTGATGTCAGGGGGTGCCCAGATATCTGAAGGTTTTTGAGAATTCTGGTACCTCTCTGTGTATACCTTTAGGCAATTACAGTAGTTGCTATGATTTTGAAGAGTGCTTCTCTCACAGTCCCTAAATATTCTTACAGATCTGACCCAGTGTGGATTCCACCTGCTGCAGATACAGATGTTTTTTGGTTTTTGTGTTTTTTTCCCTGTAGTAAAAATGCAAAAGATCCACTGAGCTTGCTGCTTCCCACGTGGTTCAATTCAAGAGCATGATCTATATGCAGATTGAGATCCGTTTTTTTTAAGGATGGAAAAGGTTGTGGTCAGCATTGTTAATGTCTGGGAACTAACCAGATTGTACTATGCTGAAGGTAGGATATTGCTAATTTGAGCAGTTGGATTTCTTTTGAAATTCAGTTTTGGTGGGGACTTTTTGATTGGATGAATAGATCAATATTCAGTAACATATGTAATGTGCAGAGAGACGTGAGTATGTTATCAGCATGTTATTATTGTTACTAAATGTTTGTGGACCACAGAAAGTCCTTCAGTGAGTCTGTATGAGAACAAAAGATAGCAAAATTCAGCTATGCACTTGAACAAAGATTATACACTGCTTTTCCTCAATCTCTGCCGTGTACCCCCATGCTGTGCCCCTGTCCCAGCCTTGAGTCCTACTAAATGGAGAGACACCTGGCTAACGCTTATCTCCTGTACAGCATTGTACTTTATGGAAACTAATGCTGGCCTCATAAGGTGAAAATTGGGGTCCAAGTCATAACTAGCTACCCTCCTGATGAGGAAAGTAGGTAAATCTGTTGCTTTCTTTGTGATGGTCACACCATGTAAGGATACTGATTTAATTGCCAGTGTGTATTAATAGCTAACAGCAGCCACCAGAGAAAGAGTGAAGAAGTAAGGCAGCATACAGCAATGTTTCCTTAGCAGTCAGTGACATGGTGCTTCTTGAACTGGAGCTAGGATGCTTTCAGACTGAAAGTACACTCAAGCTGGCACACAGATAAGTGCTTCCTCTCTGGAGTAAGTGCTTTTTTTTTCTGGTGGGATATGTCACCTGGATCCTGGAGTCCTAGCTGTGCCATACAGAGGGCATGCCTGAGGAAAGGCAGGGTGGTGGCACAAATTGGTAAGCGTGTTTGATGCACTCTTTCCCCATGCCTTTAGCGATCTGGAAGCTTTGCCTTAGTAGCTTCAGTGGGAATGGACAGGGCAGTGGCACTGTTTAAGCTGCGTATAATAGTAGTCAATGTGAACAGATTTGTCGCTGTAGTGAGGTTCAGGTCTGCACCTATGAACATTTAAATGCTTACTGTGAATTAAGTCAGCAATCTTTTTTTTTTTTTTTTTTTTTTTTTTTTTTTTTTTTGATGTGTGCTATGTTACATACTGTTTCACAGTATCCGAAAAGAAATAAGGAATGACTGGCCAAACAGCTGTCTATTCTGGGCAGTGTTTTTGAGCTAAAAAACCTTACTCTTTTATGTCATCTCCGTGAAATTACTTTAGACTAGCAGAAGTTGCTTTGGAAACTGTTTGTGGCAAGCTATGGAAAGCTTTAGTTGCAGAAATAGAGAGAGAGAACCTACAGACTGTCTGAGGTTCTTGTATCCTGGATAAATCAATCAAGAGCCAAAGGGCTGGGAGTAAAGAGGTTTTGTTGCTCTTCACTGAATTATATTAAAATAAATAAATACAAGCATGTATGTTCAAAACGTACCTGTCAGAGCCTCTGAAATACATGTCCCCACCCGGTTGTGCTGTGCAGTCACTAGGAAGTTTGGAGATTAAAAAAAATGGTGGTACTGGGGAGATTCTGGGGGAAGCGGGAGGTTAAGCAGAGGTCTTGGGCTTGTCACAGCAGCCCCTGAAGTTCCATTTCTAAGCAGTGTCTGTTTAACACCCTGAGATGCATGTAGCTCAGGATCTGAATTTGAACAATTCAGCACTTGGCTTGTCAGGAGAAGGGGATGCATGGAGCTGGAGGGTATACAATGAGTATGAGCAAGCCTGTCCATTGAGTTCTGTACAGGTAACTTAGACCAGCAACATTTACAATGTAAATACTTTTGGATTAGGAGAGACTATTGTAAATCTGGAATTAAAACTCTTGACTGGTACTGCTCTGCCTGCTCGATCTGCCTCGAAGCCCACAGGTTGTTACCTGCAGTAAAGTTACTGTAGCTACTCCAGAAAGCCAAGAAGCAGCACTGCAGCTCCGGCATTCCTGACTGTTGGGTTGTCCGTGAGTACCCTCTACGGGTGTCACTGGGTGACTGCAACAAGAGCAACAGCGAGCAGCACACACGAAAACTTATTAGAAATGAGCACATCATTGCAGCTGTGACAGAATTGATTGTAGATGCTGTATCCCATAGATTTAAATGGTGCTGCCCAGCAAATGGCACTTCTGGACCTTTTACACCTTCAACAGAGGCTGTTGAGCCCCACTTGCTGTCGGTGTGCTACTGTGGAGAGGTCCCACTGCTCTGCTAAAAACCAAGGAAACCCTGGCCCTAATATTTCTACAGCAGACCCTGAAAAAAAACCCAAAATGCCCATCTGTTTGAACGTTTGTGTCACAGAATCTCTCCAGTTGGGTTCTGCCAACCCAAAGAGAAATTTATGTGGAAACACTCTCTTCTGTGATTTATTCTATTGCTTCTGTTTTTCGTCCTGTTAGAAATATAAAACCATCTCACCTGAACATTTTTTTTCTGTTGAGGGAGGCAGGAGCAAGAAAATCGAGAAGAACGAGCCCTAATCTTTTTGCAAAACATGTCTTTAGTTTGTCTTCTAGCATACACATAATTGTGGCAGTGTGTGCCATGTGATACCTGGAAAAGACTGTACCTCTTTGGACTCCTTGCACAAGAAGAGGATAAAGGGGAAGGGAAAGCACATGATGAAAGAGTTACATTTCTTGATTTGTAAGTCAAAAGAGTAAGATACTCTTTAGGTTTTGTTTATTTTAGAGTGTTTATAGAATCATAGAATCATAGAATCATAGAATGGTTTGGGTTGGAAGGGACCTTAAAGATCATCGAGTTCCAACCCCCCTGCCATGGGCAGGGACACCCTCCACTAGACCAGGTTGCTCAAAGCCTCATCCAGCCTGGCCTTGAACACCTCCAGGGATGGG
>WKFP01014819.1:505262-550585 GCA_011057875.1 Pterocles orientalis
GTGGCTTTGTCATAGAAGGCCACCAAATTTGTAAGGCACGATTTCCCTTTGGTAAAGCCGTGTTGGTTGTCATCAATCACCTGCTTGTTTTCCATGTGCCTTAGCATAGATTCCAGGAGGATTTGCTCCATGATCTTGCCAGGCACAGAGGTGAGACTGACCGGCCTGTAGTTACCCGGGTCTTCTTTATTTCCTTTTTTGACGTGGCAGGGGAGGTGCCGGGGCAACCGAGGCCACACCCCCCTCCCAGTCCTTAAATTCTTATCGGGAGGGCGGAGAGCTAGCTCTCCGCCCACAGAGAGCAACAGTAGAGGAGGTGGTTACTTCCATTCAGTGAAAGAAAGGTGTTACAGATGGTAGAAGCTAGTTAGTTTCCATCTGGTAAAGCAGTCTTATAATTAGACAAACCCTGGGTACATGCTCTTGAAATCTCCCAATAAATAAAAGTTATTCCAACAAATGACTGTCTAAATATTAGCATAAATTTATAGCTAAATTTACCAGGTACAGGTAGAAAACTTAATTCCAAACCACTTCATTGCAGTAAACTAATATATACAAAAGAAGGACCCATTAGTGTTCAAATCTATACACTTTTATTCAAACACTTATTAAAACAACGTGGTGTAGTGAGAAATGCAGATATTTCATTTCAGTATCCAGGGTGCGTAACTGATATTTGTATTAATGTTTTTCTGTCTCCTTTCATGCAAATGTATCTTGTTAGAGCTCCAGAGGCTATTAACTTGCTGTCCTTTAAAGCATTGATGAAGCCCATGTAGTCTGAGATTACTGCCTCTCTGTTTTGATCACAGTCCATAAGAAGAATCTTATTACTAGCATGATGGACAAGAAAAAACACATAGGCAGATTCATGGTGACTTGTAATTTTCATACAATTCATTTTTGTACTGTACGAGTGTAATGCAGGAAGTTCCAAATAAGAAATGTCAAGTCAGTTGATTAAAGGCCCATATCAGTATGTAAGAGATGAAAATCAGATTGTTTGGAAACTGAACACTTAAACCGGTATGACATAACCTCACTGAAAAACAATTTCTGCAGAGAGAAAATCAAATGCATTATAAAAATCTATGGCTACCTTAAAGTTAATAAGCGGAAACAGAGATTTATATGCTCCCTGTGAGATCAGTTCAGATTCAGGCTTTTCATCTGGAATTACTCTTTCCAAGGTGTTGCTTAGAGATGTATTGCAAATCTAGAATTAAAATTAAGGATCTGGAAACAAAACAGATAAAGAGGAGACATTGGATCAGTGGTTCCAACCTGCATCTGTTGTGAACAGCTATATTATATGAGCATTTCCAGCTCCATTTTAGAGCTGGTTAGATTTTTTTCTCTTTCCACTCTACAGGAAGGCAGTCCTCAACCCCAGTCCTCAGAGTGTTGGATCCATTTGCAGCTCATAATGCACTCCTGAGAGGTTTATACCTATTTGGTTATTTGCCATCATTGTCTTTCACTCTTAACAGCTTTTTTTCCTTCCAGGTTTTTATGCCTCTGACATGTTCTTAAAATACCCCTATTCGCTCTAATACTGTCATTTTTGATGCTACCATTTATTTCTACTTCTGACATCATCCTAGTATCATCTGCTCCAGATTAAATCAGTGTTTTCTTGAACAATGGTCAGCTCTGTACACAGCTTTTCAAATGAATTTCTAGGAATGCCTTTCACTGTTCTGGATATTGCACACTCTACTCTCTGTGAAAACAGATTTGCCATTTTCTGTGTTGCACCCCAGGAATGGTTGCCATCCTTTGATTTAACATATTTTATTGTATTTTCTTTATTTTCTTTCTTGGTCAATTCCAGTTGATGATTCTCCTGCTTGCGTTTCCACCAGTTCACGCAACTTCCTTTCTCATATTCTAGTCTTCCTCTACAGTGGTAGTACTGTCTGCAAGGCACAGTTCTGTGAAAACTTGAAGATGTGTGTGCAATTGTGCCATTACCAAGTTTCATTATCCTAATCACCCTTTTCGTGAAAAACTTCGAAGACTGAAAGTAAAACTTTGGTTTTAGTTTAATCAGAAATTGTCATCTCTTGTTTCGAGGACTGAATCAATTTCTCAATTCCTATGTCAATACCTGTTTTCTCCAGCAATGGTAATTTCCTGTGCTATATGTATCACGTGTTTATCAAAGCCTCGATAGACTAAATCTTTGGTGTGATATTTTTTGGTGGTTTTTTTTTTATTACTTTGGTTTGGGGTTTTTTTTGGTCTGGAAATCCAGTTAGCAGATCAACCTGACACAGTCCTCTTCCAAGCAGTCCACATAGAATTTTTTTCCAGTTTTCAATTATCTACTGGCTTTTCTTTCAAACTCTGATATAAACTTTTAGAACTGACACGATTGGACTAGCAGAGACATTGACTGGCGTTCATCAGCTGCTTGATGTTTTCAGCATCATGTTTAAACAAATCTTTGGTGGAGGCAGTGGGGGTGATTACTTCCCCCCTCTCTTCCTTGAAACTGTATTTGTACTTAACAGCACTTTGGTATGAAAACCATCCTTCACTCAGATGCTGTAACATGAAGGCTGTTAGAAATCCAGTGGAGCTTCCAAAATATGCTTGAGCTGTGAACTTTCCTTTGATGGATACAAATAGCATAGCTATAGATTCAAACTCTCCTTCTACCCTTCAAACTATAGATTGTAGTTACTGCTTGTATTGTTATTCCACTAGATGGCACCACAGTCATTGCAGACACTCGGATCTGCCTTTTCACTCCATACCTTCAGAGTAGTTCACCAATTTCGTAACTTTGATATTTCCCTTTCAGTCCTACAGGGTAAGACCTGTTGGAAAACGAACTGAGGAGGGTGTAGACCCAAATCCTATGGAGACTGGCAGTTGTGAATATTAATAATAAAACCATAATTTATTTAAGAGTTTTTGTCCTTTATTCTTACTGCTTGGTTTCATTCATGTCAGTGGAATTTTTCAGGGGCCAAAATTTTAGGCTAACTAAAATCAGTCAAATACCTCCACAACCTCTGCAAATTCAGCATCTCTAGTACATTTTGTAGATTACTTGACATAGCCAAACTCCACAGAGCAGTACAGATCCAGCCTTTGCTAGCTGAAAGTGCACACACTTGTTCTTAAAGCAGAAAGGTACAGTTTTTTAGCAATCCTTGTCAGGGTTGCTAGTGTACTTTGCATGTTGGTTCAATACTATGTCAGCTGGTTCTGAGTGACTTTTTTTTCACCTTAAAAAGTGTAAAAAGAGAAAAATGGTTTAGGGATTTTTTTTAATCTATGAGAGGAGAAATAGAGTGAATTCCCTCTCTTCTCCAGGTTTTTTTAAAACACCTTGTTGTTATTAGGGAGTCATCACAAATTAGATGCTTGCAACCATTTGAAAAGTTGAGGCTCTCAAGAAGAACCAAAGTTTTCATTTTGACTTGCTCTAATTCCAGACTGATGGGTCAGTAAGAAAGAGAAAGCTGTAATGTACATACCAATGCTAACAGAATTGATTACAAGAATATGTTTACCTTCCATCTTTTTTTGTGACTAGTCGTAATTGACATAGTATTGAGAAAGGCTTTAGATATTTCCGAATTTCTTATTGCCAAATGAACTCTAAACTTTGCTTTTCCCTTATTGGAAGCTGAAATTTTAATGAGATTGTTGTGAAGTTAAGACTTCTCTCTGTATAAAAACCGGGACTAGAATAAATAGGTGTAATTATATGTTTGTTTAAAAATAAAATACTAGTAATGTATAAATATGTGTTTGCATGATTTAAAAGTTTCTTATATGACTTTTTCTGGTCTTGTTTAAAAAAAAAGGAAGAAAAAAAGAAAAAATGTCAAAGGAACAAATTAAAAAAAAAACCACAAGCATTCGCCATTGCCTATCACTTCATTTAAACAAGAGAAACTTGAGTTCAAAAGTACTTTTGGTTTTTTTTCAGTGAAATTGTGAGACAGACTTAAATTGGTAATGATTCGTTTATATTTTTTTCCTCTTTTTGGACAACCTGTTCATTCTCCTTGCTGTGTGAACTCTACAGCTGTAGCTTTTTCAAAACAACATTTATTTTTTACTGTAATGTAATAAGTGTTTCATCATCAATGCTGTATACTGCATTTTGTAGTCTGCACCAACTGTTGAGCAAAGTAGTAGTTATTGATTCCCTGTGGACAAATTAAGCTTTAGATTTTGGAAATTTTTACATGTAAATACTAAGTCTTCTGCCATAGGAGCTCAAATATGCAAGGAATGACCAGGTGACCCACCTAGTGGGTGAGGAAAGGCTGTGGATGTTGTCTACTTGGACTTTAGCAAGGCCTTTGACACCGTGTCCCACAGCATCCTCCTAGAAAAGCTAGTGGCTCATGGCTTAGACAGGAGCACCCTTTGCCGGATAAAAAACTGGCTGGATGGCCGAGCCCAGAGAGTCGTGGTGAACGGAGTTAAGTCCAGGTTTAGTGAGTTAGGTGGTGTGGGTTGACAGTTGGATTTGATGATCCTTGAGGTCTTTTCCAACCTTAATGGTTCTATGATTCTATGATTCTATGAATGTTATCATTAAGATTTCTCCATTGTCTTGGCTGGAAACAGGACCTTTTCTACACAGAGAACTTTCATGAACAGCATACTGTAACTGGCACCAGCCCCAAGACTGGCTTTCTTTTCTGTTTTATGTGGAGTGCTGGAAAGTTATATTGGCCATAATAAGCATATGGAGGAAGGAAGGGAAGACATGTTTCTGTAATTGTCCTCTCTCTGGAGTCTTCAATTAAAAGACTAGATAAGGATGTATTATGTTATCGTTAGAAAGGGCTTATGATAACCGAGCTCTCATTAGGCTGAGAGCTCTGGTTATCTGTGGGGCTGGAGAGTCGCTTGAAACAGCAGGGCGATATCCAGTTGCACAGTAGGATTCCAGAGCCCACTGCACAGCTGATTATTCCTCTGCTACCTAAAAAGCCCCAGGAACTAGCTGCTGAGTTCAGGAACGGGAACAATTTGGGAGTGTTGATACACTTGGGTGTGTGTCAGCTGCAAACTGGTGGGAAGAGTTCCTAGCGCAGGCGGGCCAAAACTTGCATGCAGCAGGAAAGAACAAAGTTTACCTTTACCCAAATGTCCTCTGTTTGTTAGCTTGAACTTGAGCCACTAGCTGATATTAAACTTAATGCTTTCTTGTCTTCCCTAGTTTTAGCCCAGGGGAAATATCAATCACAATCACCGAGCCAAAAAAGCTGCATATAGCAGCTTTCTTCTTTGGAGTATAGATGGACCCTGAGTTCCTGGGGCAGTGCCCATCAGTTTGATGGGTAACTTGAGTGGTAACTTTATTCAGAAAATGCATGAGGGCAGCCCTTTTATTGTAAAAAAGCAGGAATTTTGTTAGACCTGTGCTTTGTTATTTAATTTTCTTAAAATAAATGGCCTTAGAATAGATAGATGTGCAAATAGATCAGCATCTGGATTTGTGCTTGACTTTTGGAAATCTGTCACTCTTACATGGACACGAGGTAGAACTTATGGTGCAGGAGAAGTTAATACCAGTAGTTGATGTCAACTTTTCCTTCAAAAATGGTCTGCACTCCCTACCCTGAAAATTTCAGAGCCGCTGCATTCTTACCACTACCTGCGATTGTGTGTATCAAAACAGCTGTAGTTCTGTGACTACTGAACTCTTCAGGCTGTTGCTGGAATCCTGAAAAATTGATAATGAATGATGAAGTGCCTGGACATATACTAACTATATTTATGCATAAGGATACTAAAAAAAATCACTTTTGCACGGTAACAACACTGAAAAAATACTGTGTAAAATATGTCCTCTCAACCCACCCCATAGACATAACACATATACAACAAATGTGTCAGATTGCAGAACTTTGTATTAAGATTCTTAGTAAGATTTTTCTTAGACCTTTTAATTTAAACCTTCCCTATCTTGTGCCCCGCCAAGCCATGGGACCTCTTCCTCACCTTGGCCAATCTGTCCATTCCCCCCCAGTAGGACGTTGATGCATGGGGATGCTTGTTCTGGTACATCTCTAAACAAAGCTACATCAGGTGCCATTCAGTGACTCCATGGTTGCTTTCAGGAAGTACTGTAGACTTCTAAGGGTGCTCTCTGCTGACTTTACTCACACTGTTCACCCTTTCTCTCCCTGCCCCACTCTTGCTTTTGTGGCAAGAGCAAATTAAATGTTTGTATTGCAACATACCTACACTATTTCAAGGCTTTCAGCTGGTTTATATCTTTAAGTCAGTAGATCAAACCTGGCTTACACTACCACAGCTGAAAAGGTAGTAAAATGCAGAATAGTCTTACCCTAATTCATTTATTGGTAAGAGTGTTTTATGTCTCACCATTTCTGAATGTAATTTGGAATCAATAGGTTTTCTTGAACTCTGGAGTTGCTTGTTCTATTTCTTCAGACATGCAGTCTTCTCTACGGCACAGCCAAGCAGCAGGCCTTAGAGATGCAAATCCTACGAAGTGGTGAAGCACTGCAAGAAGGAATCTTGTTGCAGTAGTACCTGTAGTCTGATAGTCTGTTAGTACTGCCCTGCAACAAGTGACACTAAACGGGAGGGATATGCAGCCAGTCTAAGAACATCCAGATTCAACCCATCACTGACAGTGGCTATCTGAGAAAGGATTGCCCTCTGTAATGACCTCACTTTCTTCTCTGAATGAATTTCTGTCCTAGCATATGTCTATGTTTTGCAGAAAAGGGTTCAAAATAAGCTGGAATACCTGTCACAGCATTATAGCAGTTTTGATAAAGTGATCTGCCTAGGCTGGTTTAGGTTCCTTCTTGAGGTTGCTAGTACAGCTATGTTGCTTTTGGCACTGTGGTATGGACGTGCTTTCTGCACTCTTTCAAATGGCTAGTTTCTCTCTCCTCATGCTTCTAGTCCCCTTTTCCCCACTGCAAATCAACATTTTTTCTGACAAGAAGCTTGCCTAGCTGTCTATCTTCTGGAAATTAGTTTTGAAAATTGTCTTGTCTGAAGAAGTATTCGTGTTTATCTGCCTGAGTCAGTGATCTTTAGTGCTTGGGGTTTCTTGTGGTGTTAGAGTACCAATTCAGCCAAACAGTGTTATCCATCCATGTAGAAAAGGAGATAAAAAATAAAACTATAACCTCAAAATTGCACAGGAAATATAGATGAACAGAATTTGTTAGCTCACCTGGGATCTGACTATAAAGCTGGGATAAATTATCTTGTCATTACACAAAAATGACATGTTATTTCTTTACATACTTAGTGTATCTATTTTGTAGATAGGATTATTTTGCATCAACACTTAGGCATGGATGAAGAAATTAAGGTTTGTGAACACTCCAAATGCTGCTTCTTTTTTTGACAGACATAAACCAGTTTTCACATCATCTGCTGGAGTCTCACCATACAGGGAGCAAAAGAATCTCATTCCATCAAATGGCTAATCAGGAGAATCTTTTCACAGTCACTTTTTTATGGCGGTTAGCTGTTAGCTCTTTACAGGCTCTTCAGAGAGGCTAGCAGCATGCTTGTGTAATTAGAGAGAAGGTATAGAATCGTAGAACCATAGAAAGGTTTGTGTTGGAAAGGGCCTTAAAGATCATCAAGTTCCAACCCTCTGCCACGGGCCGGGACACCCTCCACTAGACCAGGTTGCTCAACGCCTCATCCAGCCTGGCCTTGAACACCTCCAGGGATGGGGCATCCACAGCTTCTCTGGGCAACCTGTTCCAGTGTTTCACCACACTCACAGTGAAAAATTTCTTCCTAATGTCTAGTCTAAATTTATCCTCTTTTAGCTTATACCCACTGCCCGTTGTCCTCTCACTACACTCCCTGATAAAGAGTGCCTCCCCATCTCTCCTGTAGGCCCCCTTCAGGTACTGGAAGGCTGCTATTAAGTCTCCTCGAAGCCTTCTCTTCTCCAGGCTGAACAACCCCTACTCTCTCAGCCTGTCCTCATAGGGGAGGTGCTCTAGCCCTGTGATTAATTTTGTGACTCTCCTCTGGTCTCTCTCCAACAGGTCCGTGTCTTTTTTATGTTGGGGGCCCCACATCTGAACACAGTACTCAAAGTGGGGTCTCACGAGACTAGAGTAGAGGGGGAGAATCACCTCCTTTGACCTGCTGCTAATGCTTCTTTTGATGCAGCCCAGGACACAGTTGGCTTTGTGGGCTGCAAGCGCACACTGCCAGCTCGTGTTGAGCTTCTCACCCACCAATACCTCCAAGTCCTGCTCCTCAGAGCTGCTCTCTATCCATTCTCCGCCCAGCCTGTATTTGTGCTTGGGATTGCCTTGACCCACGTGCAGGACCTTGTGCTTGGCCTTGTTAAATTTCATCAGGTTTGCATGGGCCCACCTCTTCAGCCTGTCAAGGTCCCTCTGGATGGCATCCCTTTCCTCCAGCGTGTCCACCACACCACACAGCTTGGTATCATCGGCAAACTTGCTGAGGGTGCACTCCATCCCACTGTCCATGTCTCCAACAAAGGTGCTCAACAATGAAAGCTGAAATCACTCAAATTCAATCAGAGATGAGGGATTATGATAGAGAAGTTTGGATTGTTGTAACATTAACTAATTTGTCAAAGATAACACTAACTGTCCTGTGCTAACTTCCTTGACTGGTTTGAATGATGGTTTTGTAATTTGCTGTGCTATCTTATATTTAATCAGTTTAATGTGTTTGAATTTCTTCGACATTTATGGATGTCATTTAGCTCAAGCATTTTTTTTCCTCTAGTCTTCAGAAAAGAAATGGCTTGAGAGAAATTCTAATGAGTCCCAGTGATTTATTTCTCGGTAGTTAGTGCTTCTGCTTTCCTGACCTTCAAATGGGCTCTGAGAATGAAATACTTTCCCTACCAGTTCATGGTTTTTTTCCATTGTGAATAAAGGGAAAATATTTAAATTTAGTTAATTGTCCTCTTCAAGGTCAGGTCTCTTTTGTCTCATCATTTCCCATCCAGAACTGACTTTTTTATGATCATGACAAAGGGAAAATTGTTAGTTTATACGTGCATAACCGTGAGATGATGCTGTCAGGTTGCTTGTAGTGGATGTTTATACGTAATACAAACTATTAGAGTTATAGTTAGAGTCAGTAGAAAGCCTTTATTTTAGGGTTACTGCACTCCTTGCCTTCATATTGCCAGAATTTAACTATGTTGACAGAAACTTTTTCCATCTCTGATCTCTGTTCTAGCCTAGCTTTATTTTGGCAGCTGACGGAAAGCTCTCCACTGGTTCCTGCCATGAACCCTTATTTTGTTTAAGTGAAATAAGGATAACTATTTATTTTTGCCTCCCCTTCTTCCCACTCCGCCCCCCCCCCACCTCTTGTCCCATGTCAGTTTCTTTCTATTTGAAGTTTTTGACTAAAGAGTTCTGTCATCCAATATTGGATTGTGTGGATTAGGCAGAAGTAATCCAAAGGAAGGTTTATTTGATATTTGACTGGTAGGTGGTTATGCTAGTCTGTTATTTCTTTTTGGAATTCTCTTCTGTTCTTCACACTTTGGATACTATCCAATGAGGTAATAGTTTGTCTTAAGTAACTGTGGTTTGGTTTGAACCATTCTTTCAACTTCAGTTAAGGTGCATATTGTAAATTGGAATTTTATTGTGGCATATGAAAAAAATCTGTAATTTCTGTTACAATAAAATGCACGGACATATGCAAATGTAGAAGATGAAGGCTGCAAAGCAAAATGAGAGTTTAGAAATACTGTTAGTGGGAAGCTCAGGCTGCTGAGCTTATTTCAGGTTCTTTAATGATGGAATACATATTCCACTAGAATCATCTCTTGCTTGGTGTGTGAAAAGGGAGTTAAGCAAAGAAATGTAGTGTGTTGAAACTGGTGTTTTAGATTCTAGTCTCTCTGTTGTGAGAATCGAAGCTCAAATTAAAAAAAAAAATTAAAATTGAAAGCAGAAGCCAGCAACTGGAGAATCACACTAAAGCTTCAGATTGTGAACATGATCCACTGGGTCCTTTCTATTGTGGGTTTTCAGGAGTTCTGTTTGTTTCATTAATAGCTAACCTATTGTGCTTTAACTGAATGAAAAAATATCCGTTATACATGGCCTATTTTTTCTCTCATCCTCTGGGAACAAAGTTTATTATGGCAGTTTTGTTTTCAAACGTTATAATATGCCTAAAGCTGGTCAAAAATGTTTGCCCTTTACTCTGTGTTGAAGTTGAGCTTTGCAGTAATTCTTAGCTTGGTGGGAGCAACTCTAATCGTTGTGTCTGACTTTGTAAATGTCTGTCTAAGCTTCAGGCTTGATAATATTTGCTTTTAATATGGTAAGAGACAGGTGAAGATGTCAAGTGAAGAATGTCTTGTCGAAGTACAACTGAGTGCAGTAGGCAAAATGGTCAAGATATTATTAACTGTGGAAAGGTGCTATGATGACTCTTAATAATTCACCAGGTACTCTGTTCTCTAACTTTCTATTTTATTTTTTTTTCCCCAGAATCCAAACTTTCTCTATTCCTCCTCTTTAAAGTTGTAAGCAACCTGGTTAATTTTATATTTTTGTGAAATGTGATCAAGAAATTAGTTTCAACTAAATTCTGCCTCAGTGAGTCTCAGCAGGGAGTATTTTTTTTCAGGAAGCAAAGCTTCTGCAAATTCTGTAATTTACATCCTGTGACACTTGCTAGTACCTGTAAGAGAGAAAGTCCTGGCTTGTGTCATGATCAACAAGGGAGAGAAATGGTCAGAACTAGTTCAATAGAGTAACATTAAAATCTTAAAGTAATATTAATACATAAAATAGTAATAAAATACTGAGGCATATTTTTCAGTTTGGAGTTGGTTTGCAGTGGCAGTCAAAGCATGGGGGTGATATGGTTGGGTTTTATTTATGTATCTATACAAATATATACACATATCCATGTTTTATATATCATAAAGTGTTTGTAATATTTGTCTTTATTTTCATTATCTATTAATTTGCTTCTGGGCATGATTCTTTGCCTTTGTCAGGGCACTGCAGGGGGATGGGGGCTCCCTGGGGTCTGTGAGGATCACCTGGGGTGGCAAGCCAGTGCCTGGCAGCCTGGGCCTGTCCCACCTCCCCACTCAGGCAGCCGGGAGGACCGGGGCAGCCCCAGCCCTGGGCAACAGCCACTTCCTTGGGTAGGGACAGGTTGAGGCCAGGCCAGGGCACCAACTTGTGGGTGAACCCGGGCTGGCAGGGCCCAAGGAGCTGGAGACCAGCCCTGCTGTGGCATTGCTGAGGCAGGGACTTGATGGCCCTGGAGGGGCTGAGGTGGGGTCCTGTGCCCATGAAGGAGGCTGTGAGGAGCTGATCGGGACAGTCAGGCCTAGAGTGTCCTCAAGGCCCTCAAACAATTGGTATAAATGTCTCCTACTACAGCTGAAGACGAGAAGAGAAACTTTTAAGTTTTGAAAAGCCAATTACAGAACGAACCCCATAAAGCTTCAAGGGGCTATGAACCTGGGGTGGAGTGGGAGGTATTAGCCTAGCAAAAGAGGTTAAAATGGAGAGTGACTAGTCTTAGGAGAGGTGGAAAGGGATCTTGAGGTGGAGGAAGAGCCTGCCTAGGGGAAAATGTTCCATCTCTACCTCATTTCTGTCAGCCTGGATCTGAATTGTGGAGTAAGTTAGGTTGATAGGGATCTCTGGATGTCAGCCAGCTCAGCCACTTGCTCAAAGCAAGTATGATGAGATCAGGGCTGTGTCCAGTTCTGTCCTGAAGACCTCCAGAGATGGAGATTCAACAGTCTGTCTTGGCTGGGTTTGACGACCCCCTGATTTAAACAAAAAATAAATCCTTGTAGTTCCTGTAGTTGGAATTTCCCGTGCTCCCACTTGAGTCTGTGGTCTTTTGTCTTATCCCTGTGTACCTTATCCCTGTGTACCTCTGAGAAGAAGAATCTATCTCTGTCTTCATGTCTTCTGATCAGGCATTTATAGACAGTGATATGGTTTCCCCTTAGCCTTCCCTTCTGAAGGTTCAATAGACCCAGTTTTCTCTGCTTCTTCTCATATTTTGCGTGCTTGACCATCTCAGTGGTCCTCCACTGGACTTGTTCCTTTATGTCCGTGTGTAGATGATAGTCCAAGGTAAAATCTCCTTGCTTCATGCTGTTTTCCACATCTCTCAGATAAGAGCACCTGTATGCCCTAGTCAACATGCTATGGAATCATTCTTTCTTCTGTAGATACCTGTGAGCCTTGTATATAATAGCACAACATGACTGGGACAGGCTGACCACATCTGAACACTTGATATCAAAAAGGTTGGCTCATTTGTCCTGTCTGTGGGGAAAACTAAGTTCAAATACCTGTTCTATCTGGAAAAGGAGAATTTGAACCTGTGTCTTTCCTGCATAGATGATCACTGGGGCTACTGTGCTGCTGAGTAAAAGGTGGATTAAACCATTTTTTTTTTCCCACTAACAAATCAGTGTTTGTAAGCAACATAGATCAGTGTATTATTATACACTGAGTAGTTTGGTGACCTTAGACTTGATATCACTGCCTGAACCCTAACATTTACATAATGGTGTTTTTGTGGCAAACAAATAGACACCCAGGTAACTTAGGTTCTTTCCAGGTTGGATGCCAACTAAATGGTAAGTCTGAAATTTTAGACTTGTTTTAAAAATGAGGTTGAGCATGCTTTCATATACATGCCCAAATTTGATCTTCATTTCACAGCATAAACAGTTGCTGTTTACAAGAAGGGAGCCCGGAGGCCACAGATGAATAGATTGCTGGAGTATGTTCCATTATGGCAAACCTCAATATATTAATAATTATATATGTACTTTTGGCTGGCACAATTATTTGTTTTGCAAGTGGCCATGACGCTAACCTATAATCACCCAACAAAATAGTGGGGTATTTTTCTTTAATGTCTCATCCATGAAAAATTGGACAAGAATTGGCTGGTATGGAATAGGTATTGGGTGCATAGGTAAGTGTTCTTGTGCCAAAATCCATCTGGACCCCTAACTATTTTCATATCAGGTAAGCTTGAGGAGAAAAATGTAGCAACCTTGATTTCCAGAAACAAGCACAGAATCAGTTTTGGATTCATGCGCAAATATTGGCTCCATGTTTAGAGCTCTGCACCTGAATTGCATCAGAAACTTATTCTGCATTTAAGAAAATTGCAAATTCCTAATCATCATGGTTTTGTTGTTAGAACTAACAAGCCGAGTGTAAGCAAATGCTAGTCTCTACATGGCTCTGCAGAAGCTCAGTGCTCTCCCATCTCAGAGGGTTATTAGTATGCAGAGTCACCGTATGAAATGAGCTCTGCAAGTGCTCTCCTACAGATAAGACATGCTTAGTTGGGAGTGCACTGGACTGTGAATAGAACTACTGGAGCTTTTTTCTTTGGATAGATCCATCCTGTCACTTTTGTTGGGGACCCATGCCATTGCTGCTGCTTTAAGACTGGGTGATGCTCCTTTACAAACAATGACTCTAGATCCTGGACTGGCTGTGGCCAGTATTACTTGTACTAAGACAGGATCAAGTGCCATGTTCTCTTTTTCAAGCTCAAAGCTGGCCCAAGTCTTCTCAGGAGGCAAAATCAATCCTATGCTAGTGATGTGAAGGAGAGACAGGCAAGCCTGGGAGAAGGGACTACAAGGACAGACGTGAGAGATTTGGAATATATCGGGTGATTTCAGAGATCCCTGAGAGGAATTATAGGGGTGTATATTCTCTCTCTCTTCTATGAATCTGTTTCTTCTACTGCTTCCGTACCTACTTCCTCATTCATCTTGTATTTGTCATTCACAAGCACCTCACAGCTGCCTACGTTCACCTCTTCTTCCTTCAGCAGATCTTCCTCCTGTTTCAGGAGAATAAGAAGGAGGTCTGGTCTGGAATACAGCTGGAGAGAAGTTCCAGAGAACCAAATTTATTTATCCTCCCCTTGCCTTGCAGAAGGTGGCTTATATCTGTTCTGGGACCTCAGAAATGCTGTAAGCTCTGACTCTCTGGCCAGAAGAGCAAGAGCAGGGGCTGTGCAGTTGTCAGTGTGCTGTACATTGAAGTCTGTTGTGCAAGGCAGTTTCCAGCTCTGTGTGCCCTGATAATCAAATTGCAGTGGGATACTGTGATAAAGTTGGATACAAGCATAAATCCGATTATTTGGATTAAAATTACAATTGTCTTGGTGGTGATTGTTTGACAGTGTGGTTTAGCCAAAAACATTTAGCTTTTGACTAATTTTAATTTTGAATACTGCCTGGGCTGTGTAAGAGGCCTTTTTTTCCTTAGCAATAAACCTCATCACCCATGGTATAGTTTAAATAGCAGAATTGCAGAGGACTTGGGAAGGTTCTTAAAAAAAAGAAAACGAGATTGAGAGGCATAATAAACCATATCAGACGAGGAAGCATTATGTAGAACTAATAGGAACCAGATTAAACAGAAATTCAACCTTTGACAAAATACTAAAAAGATTTTGCTTTTCTAGTGATAGTACAGAGTAACTTAATTTCTGTAATATCAACTACATTTGGAAAGGTAGACCTTTCTTTTTCTAAATATCTTCATGCATCATGTATTAATTTTTCTGTACATTTCTCTTCTGTGCAAAAACCAGATAATTCATTTGAGAAAGATACTGAAGTGCAGAATAGTGTCTTTCTGGATGGATAGCATACTGCAGGGATGCAGAGATGTTTGTCAGGATCAGAAGAATTTTTGTGAGAACTGCTTCTTTAGAGGAAAATGCAGTTTTACTTCACTAAAAATATTGACATGCTTCAGTTGGTCTTCAGTAGTAACTTTGCCCAAACAACTGCCCTGAAGTTTCAGGATTCCTGAAATATTTTTCTTCTGTTCATTTAAATTCTTAATACTTGGCTAGTAAACTGAGTTCATTACTGCTGACAAAGCTGGCAAAGAGAGGATTGTCCTTGTACCCATCCTTGTGCTCTAGAATGCTTGTGACGAACAGTGT
Source organism: Pterocles orientalis (assembly GCA_011057875.1). Classification (NCBI taxonomy): domain Eukaryota; kingdom Metazoa; phylum Chordata; class Aves; order Pterocliformes; family Pteroclidae; genus Pterocles; species Pterocles orientalis. The sequence continues at coordinate 520,242 of WKFP01014819.1, forward strand.
CCTGAGACTGGTCTCTAAGAGACCTCATTCAAATACTCTGAATCAGACATGGCTTGAAAATGATATATCCCGTTGCTCAGAAAGTGCATTAACCCCGAAGCTATGTGGCCTGAGCTAGGTACAGCTAATATATCCTCCAGGGGCCCACTGGGGAGCCGAATTTTCACACAGAAAGATCCTGAAGTGGGGCTACCCATTTAAGATATTAGATTCTATCCAAAATAAACTTTATAAAGTTCTCTTTTTCTCTCATGATTTTTGTCAGAAGGTAAGTTCAGGTTGAATAAGAACATTTTAATAATGAATGAAAATGAAAAGCAAGAAATTGTTTAAAGGTCTCATGACACTTAATAGTACAAGTGACAGATGTAATCAGCATTTAAACAGTTTCCATTCCAGCTCTGCTCTGCTTTGGTTTACCAGGGAATGTTACCTCACAGGAACTTGCTCTCATACAGACATAGAGGATAAACAGGATTTTCCTTTTAAAAACCAAATTTGCAGCAACAAATTCATTACACATATTGAAAAGTAAATATTTAATCAGAAAACATTGCCTGATTCTAACTACCCTTTGGAGAGAACTAACAGGCATTAGTTTAGACTTAGTTGCATAAAAGTAATGTAATAAATAAGAGATGGATCTTATTCAATGTATTCACTAGAAACCGTGACCTAACAATAAAAGTGCATCCTTCTCCTGGATGACTTCAAGGACAAAGAAATAGATTTTTATCACATCAGTAAATCTCATGGAGTATCACTTGAAAAAACAGAAAGAATGTATGTATGCATTAGGTCAAATGTAACTGAAGAGCTCAATAAATACATGTGAAATGTCCTGGAAAATTTAAATGGAGACCAAGTTGCGAGGTAGGAGAAAGGTTAAAAACACAAGTGAAACTATTAAATGGTCTTGTTTAAAAAAAACCCAACCAAACAAAATCTTGATTAGCAATAGTGATATGGGTGAACATGATTACAGAGTAGTAAGGATAGATTGAATCTTTTTAAGTAGCTGTCATTTTTTGAGTCTGGTAAGAAGTCAATTTTTGCCTTACTTTATAGTATTTGTTGATTTCAACTAGCGTAAGAAAGAAGTTTAGTACTAGAAGTAAAGCTAATTCTTCAGGCTTTGAAAGTCGGTTTGTAATTTAAATTATTAAAAGATATTTGATTGATTTGCTATTCTTACATTGTTGGGTCCCCTTAAAGAGACAGTGCATTAAAAACTCTTATTTGCTCTAAATGGAAGAGTAAATGAGTGGTATCGTTTGTCTGAACAGATAACTGTCCAATTCTGCTGACACATCTGACTTACTAAATGAATTAAATGTTCATTTAGGGTGCAGGTTGCAACTTATATCACCTCAGTTTCAGCTTCAGGGAGTGAGGTTTGCAAATTTGTGATTGAGCTACAGCATATCTTGGGTTAATTGTGAAGCCTATGTCCTAGGCTACTGGCTTGACTCACAGAGGCAAAACCAAATAAAGCTTTAGATTTTTCCAATTGTTCTTTCAAAGCAGTGAACTATAGGACAATTTAAGTTCAATGGTGATTGAAGCAACAGAAACTAGAAACTAACATGAAATAGTCTGAGATCAGACCAGTAACCAAAGCACTGATTTCACCAGCTGGTAGAGTGAACCAGGTAACTTTAGTTTCAAAAATACTAAAGCTGAAAGCAGGTTTGTGATAATAGTGCCTTCGGACAGCCTTACAACCCTTAGCTATATCAGGCTCACCACATTAAAAGACCTACTTTAACCCTAGGTCCTGGTCATTTTTTGAAGGCAACTATAAACAGGCGTATTTTAACGCCAAACCATAGCTCTGATCTCAATAACATTAAACTGGTTTATCTCTGGGTCTAGTGCCATGTATTATTTAATTAATCAGAGCAGCAAATGATAAACCAGAAAGGTTACTTCCCTATCCGTCAGGAACACTGGAAAGATGCTTAGCCGAGGAAGTTTACACTGATGTTTTGCTCTGTTCTTTGAGTTACAGTAAAGGAAGTGGTCACATCTGGGTGGGCTTTATTTGGACCGTGATGGGAACTCCACTAGGTCACAAGATCTGTTTCTGTTAAAGATGCTGGGTTCATCTAATTCATTTCAGAGAAATCTTTCATAATTAGCTGACTCATCCACTAACACAATCCAATCCAGATGAGGGGAGGGGAAATGGTGAAATAGCTTGCAGAGCTACAGCTTCCCTCTCTGTTTTCTTTATTAACTCTTAAAAGCCCTTTATTCATTATTTCTCTAGGCATGAATCAAGAAGCTAACTTTAACTTTGTCTTTGACTTTCTAGCATTGTAATTTGGAAAGGATTATGACTATTTATTATTAATTGATTGATGTTACAAGAAGTGTTTTGCAACTGTTTTAAGTGTTTTAGGTAATAAGATGACATCAGAGCAGTAGCTATCAGAAGCTCAAGGAGCTTTGTTTACTTTATAAACAAGTCATTATACAAACTTGTGTGATATGTATTGTATGTCTGCATTTTATCTCAAGTTTTTTACTTTAATCAAAATTAACAAAAACTAAAATTAGATTAATAAATACAACAGACTTTCTAAAACTAATATGATTCATCAGGATGATCAGTGGGATGTCAGGTGAACCACCTGGATCACTGGACATGCTTTATCTTCCACATGTTGTTGTCTCATTAGTATACTGATGACCTAGGCAGCTCATCTGATATTTCTGTCTTCAAAGAAATGGCTTGAGACTAGTGAACTCTGAAAAATGTTATCTAAATTCTGATGGATTTATTCTCGTCAAATTAGTAGAAGCAGAAAGCATTAAGGTAAGTTTGTGGACCACAGCTCATTCCCATTTACTCACAGGTCTCCACAGTGATTTAGAAGACCCTATTTCTCAAAGAGAGGAATGATGCTACAGTGGGAGACACCTGCATAATCTCTTTTATTAGCAGAGGTTGTCTTTTTGGATCCAGGAGTAGGTACTCCTGGAAGAAAGAAGAAAAGTTTCGTGTACAGAGAAATGGAAAACTGTGATAATCACTGGCATTGGTAGTTGTGGTCCAAATGACAACTGAATAATGCAATTCTTTTTAGATTCCTGGCATAATAACCCTGATGACTGTCCTTGAGCATCATTTAGTCCATGCTGTGTGCTATGCATGTGATGCTACTACTAGCTAAGAAGATTGCTGCATCTGTTAGTTTAATAAAACAAACACTTGGCTTTCTAGAAAGGAAGTGGAAAATGAAGAAGTCTAAGCAGCTGATGTACTGCTGGGAGATTAACCATGGGAAGCACCAATGCTTAGGGAAAAAAAAAAGATAGATTTTATAAAGTTATTATTGACACATTTGTAAATAGAGATATTATTGAGTCCTACCACGCTCAGCACAGTTTGTGGCCTTTAGTAGAACAGATATTAGCCTGTCTCGGGCTGAATGGCTACCATGTATTTTGTTGTTGCTGACTGAAAAAGAGGCTTGAGGACTTGAGAAGGTGGAACTAACTGGAATCTGTTCCACTACAGTCTTATCTTCAACCTTACAGAATTTTGTAAGGGTTTTATTCCTTAAACAGGCCCACTCCAGTGGCTGAAAGTGAAGAAAAAAGGAAGGGATGAGTAACATGGCTGTTGCAATTAAAAAAAAAAAAAAAAAAGAAAGCAAAAGGCAGAGGCCTCTAAATAGCAAGGCTTGTAAAAGAAAACCAGAAAATGTAATTCCTAGAAGCTTAAATCTGGATGATAGGTACTTGTTCTGAGGTCATATGATGTTTGAACACCTGAGATTAACAGATTGTATCAAGCACTTTCCTGCTTTCTATTTGGCCATGAAAGATAAAATGTTGCTCTTCCAAACACAGGGAAGATAGACACTCCTCTATTAGCTATTTCTCCTGCAGTTTGTAGTTTCTGTGCTACTCACTTCTAGTGGAACATAAATAAAGAGCTTCTTTGGCACTTGAGGGTTTGAATTAGCAGCTTCTAACAAGTGGTTGTTAATTTTTCTCACAAAACCTTTTCTATCTCATTAATTTATCTAGAGTGGTAGCAGGGTAAAAGGAGAATATGCTCTACAAGTTCTGCAAGCTGCTTCTAAGTTGAAGTATCCTGCTTGTAAAGAATTGCAAAACCCTGTGTCAGAATAAAGATGCAGTTCGAAATTGCCTAGAACACTCTCCTTTAGGCAACCGTCTGTGAATAACTGTCAAATGTACATGCTTTTCAAGTAAACAGAAGAGCATCACAGCTGTCAAACAGATGTGGAACTTCCATCCTTAAATAACAAGCAAGTGTTCCCATTGTACGGGTCCTAATAATTGGTATATTTATTCCCTTTTCTTCTTAAAAGTTAATATTAAAAGAAGGCTACAGTTTAGAGATTGTCCAAGAACAGAGGACAGTCTAAAGTAAGGGACAACAAATCTCGTATAACCAGGCATTGTTTAAAACATCTGCTCCCATTTAGGCTTTGGAGTATCCTACATCTGTTTTACACACTTTTTTTTTTTTATGTAACTGTTTCCCTTATTCAATCTTAAGTAAAATTTCTGATTTGTGTCTAACTACACTAGTTACAGAGGAATTTGCCTCAGTACTAATGTTGTCGAACTGTAAGATTTTAAAGATCTTGAGACAGAAAGCTTGTGATCTTGGATCATAATATTTATCAAAATTTTACTTTTGTAATAGTTGATTTTTTTTATGGTTGACTCATGAAAATGACTTTTAATCTCTTTTTCAAACTATTTTGTTTGATCAGGAGTATAAGAACTGTACTGAACATGAAAACAGTGAATTCTGTATAACCATGTCTCCAGGTAGTGAGGTTTTAAGAAAACTGTCTGTTAAAACAATATTTTCACAGAATCATGAAATTATTGAATTGGACGATATCTCTGGAAAATTGTCTGGTCCAACCTCCCATGCTCAAAACAGGGTCAACATGTTGTTGAGCATGTTGCTCAGGTCTGTGTTCAGTCAGGCTTTTAATATTTCCAAGGATTCTGTAAGTAAAGCAGGAAAGTTTCAGTGTGGGAGCCAATGTGTTGTTCTGTGGCACTTGCACAAGGTAATCTTTATTTGGTACCTGGTCCCAATTGACGAAGAATGAGACAGGACTTGTTACCTTACCACTACTTCTTCCTTCTAACACATGGCATTACACGACCCCTGTTTATAATTTTGCTCTGAAGGCAATCTGTTTGAAAGCTGTGTTTAATGGCAGATTGTCACTCAATACAAATGACAAGCGGATATCTTATCATGGCCTACCTTTCTCGAAAAGGAAGAAGCAGCATTTCTGCGTAAGAGATGGCTGGTTGTCTCTACCTGCTGCTTATTAGCACCCTACTGACTTACACTTTAAAAATATTTTTATCTCCTCTCCTTTTGTTTAATTTGATCTGTTACAGCTTTCTATTAATATATTTTGGTAATCTGCGCTGTTTTCTTAAGTCTGAGCTTTATGACTTATGAGCTTTATGACTTACGAACTTTATGTTCTTTTTTTCAGCTCCATTTGGTCCCTTCACACCACTCTGTCTCTCCTGCTGCCTCTGGGATGATACACACAGCATAACAGGATTGCAAAGCATGTGTCCCAAAAGAATAAGGTAAGTGGGCTGAGTGGTGTAGACTGAGAAGCTCACAAAGTATTGTCTGGAATAATAGTGCTTAGTATTTTTGGAGGGAGGTTGAATATAGTTAGTTGAGACTAATTTAGCTGTAACATCATAGTAAAGAAATAAATATGAAAATGAGCTAGCAAGTTGGAGCAACAGCTCAATCTGTAGAGTTCTATTTTTATTTTTCTTTATAAGAACCCATAAGTCATTCTTTAAAAGTCTCAATGTCATTTGCAGGTTTTGAAAACACAGTCAGAAGACTACCTCTCTTTCTGTATTTACTAGAAATATACTCTATAGGTAACATAAAACTTCTCAGCTCCCTAGGGAAGACTGTGGAAATGAGCAGTCCTATGTTAAGGAGTCCTTTAATGGAGAATTTCCTAGAGCGCTGCAGCATGCTATATGGCACGTGCTGGTTTCCTTTGTGTGAGCAGGTGGGCTGCTGCCAATCTTGGCACTTTCTTCTTAGTCTGTAGAAGCCCAGCCAGACTGTATATAGTATTACAACTTGAACAAACACAAAAACATTCCTGACTATGCTATAAAAACATCCACAATGAGAATATAAAGACCAAACATTCTATAATACTTTTAAACACTTTTAAGAAATTTGTGCTACTTGTTAAAAAAAAACATATGGGATCTGGAAGGGGTTTGGAAGCTTGCTGGACTCATCATATTACACCAAAATGATGGTTCTGGGAACAAGGGCAACACTGCCTGTACTGTGGACAGAGTTTTCACATGCAAGCAAGTATGGGTTGGTGGTGGTTGCCTAAGAATTATTTGTGTTTTTCAAGGGGAAAAAAAAATAACAAACCAAAACTTTAATTCCCTTTATATCTTTATGTCCATTCATACACTGCCTTTATTAGGAAAAGTATTAAAAAAAAGTTGTTGAAAAAAATTATTATTCTTTATAAGATATTTCATATCAGAGGTCTGGTATCTTTATTACTATTATTTGTTTAATTCCTAAATGCTAGCTTGGCCCTTTGAAAGCAGCTGAGTTGCACTGCAAACACAGGGGAGCAGAATTAAACATAGCGGGTAAACTTTAACTTAGCATGTTAACTAACCATGAAGTTATGTTGCCTCAGTGAGAAAATCTTTCGGTTAGGCTTGTGTTTGCAGCTTCCAAGGTTTGACTAGGATGTATTTTGAATGCTTCTCCGAGGTCACAGCCAAAACCTTTGTCTGCTCTCAACTGTCTTGTAAATGGAAAATTAGTTAAAACCAGAGGAAATATATATGATAAGTTCTACAGTTGTACTTGGTGTCAAAGGAACTTGGTGGCACAAAGAGCATTTCTTGCCTGGAAACTTATCTTCTGAAGGCTGATGCAGACATCCTTTCAAACCGGGCACTGGCAAGAGCAAAGCCTTAGTGATCACTAAATCACTGAATGCAACGCTGTTCTGCTATGGATTCAGGCTGTTCTCCGGAAGAAGCACTTTCAGGACCCGACTTGTTATTATCGTACTTATCCCCAAATACTTGTCCCAAAATACAGTTTATACATGTGAACTAATGAAGCTTCTGCTTGCAATTTTTCAGCAGGTATTTCAAGAAATACTGAGTGTACTCCAGGTAGCCTAGTGTCCCACACTCTTAAGACTCTCCATAATGGGAATTGAATAGTCCTATAGTTCTATAAGTCTCCTTGGATTTAGTTTCTTCTTGTGAAAGATGCTGCCTGTCACACTTTCCCCTCCCATGTGACAAAGTGGGATATTCATGGTTGAGTGTATAATCTGTCATACATCCCTTGTCATGCTTTTTCCACTTTATCTGTTGAAACCAGAAGCAGGCAGTTCTGACACATCAGTGTTATATGTTGCTATATAAAACCTCAAATTCTATGGGAATTACATTTGTAGATTACGTGAATTAGGCCTATGCCCATCATCACATTTCATAGACTTTCCTAGCAATCGAAATAGCCAGAAACTGACATTTTAAAATGACTGGAGGTTTTGATAGAAGAAGGCTGAGGGAGATGCTGGTGTGGGATATTGCCAGTGGCAGCCTTCTGTGAGTTCAATTTGTGAGATGCAGAGTACTTCATAAACATCCGTAGCTGGTATGGACTCACAGTAAGACTGTGAATGCTGGGAGAAGCTTAACAACTCCTAGGACTTAGTGTTTCAGTTATTTTTTTAGGTCTTCTGGCATGTCATTTTTCCTAATATAAATAATTTTGAAAGTTGCTGTGTAGTGAGCCAATGTTCAAAATTATATCTCAAATAATTTCTCTGTTTTAAGGAATTATATTACACTGTATACAGATGGAAAAATTAAATTTAATAATTTAAAAAGTTAGATGAAATATCCTTTTTTGAAGGCCATGACTCATTGGTCCAAATATAGCAATAGTGTGGGTGGACAAAAGTTCTATTGCAGTTACTGAAATTATATTTTCTTACAGATTTTGCTCAGTTCTAAGTCAACAATAAGAATGTTTAGCTACTGGATAGGAAAAAGGCAATACATTTATTAGAGAATAGAAAAACAATAGCTCATCTTGCTTATATTTATTTTGCTCTGCCTACAATATCAATGTCTTCTAAGAGACAAAAATTGTACTTATCTTAAGATCAAAATTCAGATTTTCATGGGCAAAGGGACCATGTGCTCTGTAAGGATATTTATAACGCTGGCCTAAAATGGTGTGCATCAGTATATTTCACCTGTCCTGCATGTAGACTGTAGCCAAATTGCATGTTGGACCATGATTTCTGGCCCCTGCTTTCTCCTGAAGACTGCACGGAATTGTATCGGAAAGATCAAACTGTCTCAGGCCAAAATCATGCTGTTTGATTGTCTACAGCAGATGCAAACACCAAAGCAGTCAAACAACATGGGAAACTCAATTTTTGGAGCTTCCAGAAGACAGGGGAGGAACTGACATCTAAACTCCAGTGTTGGAGAGACTTCATGTATGGGATCCGATATACAGAAATGGAGCCCGTAAGTCTTCACAGACATTTCACACTTGCTGAGAAGGAACTGTGGGGTCTTTCTGTCCTGCAGCAGTGGCCTGATGATGTGCATTTAGTCTGCTGGGCAGCTAAGGTAGAAACACAGCAGTGTGGGCTTCTGTACATACACTCATGAAAGACCCTCTCTTTTCTTGGTAAATCAGTACTGTTTTGTTCCTTGTACCATTTCAATATATCTCATCCAACCTAGCTGGTACTGCTGCATGAAGTTAGATGATTCTGTTTCAGCTGCAGTCTGTTTCTGTTTGTGTGCTTCACAATATGTGCTTTATAATATTTTTACTTCTTTCTTCCCAAACCTCAGGTTTAAGTTGTTAACAAAGTTACCTGTTTTCAAGAAGTTTTTTCGCTTGCTCTGTCACTGCTCATAAAGAAGTGCAGGAGTGTGAAACTTGTCTGGATATACAGGGAAGTAGAGGGGGTGTATTCAGCACTTCTGGTCTGAGCTTTGAGAATACCCCAGATTCGTCTCAGAGACAGAGGGGAATGTGATGCTAGATCCTCACTCATATAGGGAAATTCAGTTGGAGGAGAAGGAGCTAAGAGTACTTAATCACAAAAGGTTTGGTCTCCTCTCAAATACATCAAACATAGCTCTAAGAGAACAATGGAACATGTAGATTTCTGAGCACAAAAAAAAATTACAGAACCAGCATTTTTATACTTACTATAGAGGCAGAAGGATTGAATCAAATTTCTGTTATGTTTAAAAGAAAACAAACATACTAGTTGATACACATATGAATAAATATTTTTTTAATTACTTCTGTGTTGTACAAAATTAAAAACTGCCAAAATAGATTTGAATAAGCTTTAATTTTACTGAAAATAATGATAGAAAAATCCAAACAACAAAAAACCCAACAAGAAAACCCCTTATTTCAATACAATTTTTGTTGGTTTAAGTTCCTCATTCATGTCTGCTTTTATAACCTAAAGAGGTAAATGGCTTTTCCTTCATTGTTTACTTACATGTTCATTCACAGTTTGGCTCTAGTCAATTTATGCTTGCTTTTTTCTGAGTCATACTTCAAAAGTCTCCCCATGAAACCAGCCTATAAATTCACAAGTACTTGACTAAAACCCTATGTGATGAGGGCAGGGCAGGGTTGGAGGTGGTAGTCATAAACAGCTGGAATATGTTAGTTGTCCTATTGAACATGTGGTAATGTTGCTTGGGTTATAAGACATTTTTCATCCTTCTTGTCCTCAAGAAAAGAGAAAATGAAATTACATCTACTCAGTATTGCTGCCTGCCGTGCTTGATGGAAAACATCTCTTATGTTACTCGGCTGCCATCAATGCACAGCACTTATGGTGCTGGTATTCTGTTGCGTGTGTGGAGAAAGAATGCGCTAGAGTGGAGCTATATGGCTGCTGTCCCTGGAGAGAGAGAGAGACAGGTTTTCTCTATCGCTTCACGTGCCACCTCCCCACCTCCAGCAGGCTTGTTGGCTGTCCATCTGTTGAGTTATACATCAACTTTAAGTTCTTTGTTTCTTATGCAAGGCTTTGACTCTTACAATCTATTTTACATCCTGGGTAGATGGACGGAGGAGGAGAACTGCTGTACTTCCCTTGACTGTAATGAGATTATGTGACTTTTCGGTGATTAAAGAACTGGCCTGCTATCTTCTTTTGTTCCCAAACCATCCCATATTGCCTATGAACTCAACCATGTTGCACTCATTGACTCTCCTTTTTCATGTCTTTTTATGTGTTTCATATTGCCTGTTCTTCATGATGCTGTGATGCATTGCTACCCATAACACATCCTCTCACCTTCATATTTTCATCCTTGAAAAGACACTTTCTGTTCCAAAACACTGCCATGTTACTCGTGGGAATGCTTGCTGTACCACTGTCCTTCATATACGAACAGTTCAGTAGCTATATATACCGTGCAGCAGAATCTCACTCCACAGAAAGTCTGAGTTTTGAACTGATTTCCATTCTACTTTTTGCCATTCTCTCATTGTTGATCTTCTAATTTTTCTCATGGTAGGTCATAAAAAGTGCCACTAGCAGTATTGTGGGAGAAGCCAACTTTAGTTTTTTTCAGACATTTCCGCAGTAAATGTGTGTGTGCAGGAAAATACCAGAAGTGTATCATTCAACACCTATGGCTGTGGATTATTTTGTTTTAATACATCCCAGGATCAGTCTGCAAAAGAAAAATATTATTCTGTTAAGGTCAATTTGTCATTCTCTCAGGGTGAGAGGGAAAAGTATTATTTTTCCTTTTAAATTTCTACTCTAACTGCCAAGCCTTTCAGATTATACCATTGTTCTCATAGCACTAAACATCCAGAAAAGGCTTGACTTATTCAAGACAGTGGTTTCTGCCAGTCCTGCCGATCTCTGCCTTGAGATTATTGCTGCACAAAGGATGCAGATTTGGCAGAAAAATAGCCAGTGCTGAAGACATGACATCCCCGCTTCAGTAATTCTGGAAATGATGCTGTATATTAAAGAACAATTGCAGAGGAATAACTACCACGTGGTGGTAAGAAAATGCTGCAAATGTTTGTCCAGAGAGTGGTGCTCTGCTCTCAGCAAAAGCAACACATTCCTGTTTCATCAACCTTGTTGCCTTAGGGCTCTCACAAATTCCTGTCTTAATCTTCAGCCTCACCTGGAGACACACCCCAGTATGTGGAGATTTGCAGGCAAGGAGTGGAATTTACTCATGAGGAAACAACTCAAAACATACTATTTTAAAGTGAATGTAAAAGAAGACAAAGAGGATGGGATCTGCCTTACTATCAAAGCTAAAAATCGGACGACTGAAATTAAGTTGCAAAGATAATCTTGCTGGTTTAGTAAGAGTGGGAGTATAGTTATGAATGAGCACTGAGTTGCTCCTGCTTTTGATGAATATTACTTTGAGAAGTCTGGCAAGTGTAAACTGTTATGTATGAAATTGCTTTAATTTCACCATCTGCAATGGAAATCACAAATGGGGACAATTCAGAGATCTGTGTAGTCCACCTTGAAGAAATACAGTGTTATAAAGGTAGAAATTTAAATACTTATCAGAAGTTTGTTTGATTTTGTTCTATCAAGAGTTATATCTGTAGCATTTGGGAACTTATAACCTTTTAGTATTTTCATTTATGTTATAACCTTTCATGCAGTCTTCTTTCTCATATGCTTTTATTATTTGTGGTTATTGTTGCCTCAAATTTGGAACAGAAAGCTCTTTAGGAAAGGCCCATTTCTTTGCTCTTTTCTTCGAACAGGCTTCTTGGCAGACTTGTGGTTTTGATAAAATACTCTAAAATGTTAGAAATAGATATGTTATCCTTGGTGAGTAATTTGATAGCACTTTTCCTCAAGAAGAGCAGAACCATGGCTGGAATGGTTTGTGTGTTTTTAAATAAAAAGGCTACATTTTCAAGGGCACTGAGATCAAGAGCTCTTTTCCTGCCTTGGAGCACTCTTGCAAATTAGGTTTTGTTCAGGGCTTAATACCTGAAAAGAGTCTAATCTGCACTTGAAAATTAGCTGTCTTTAATCATGGGATTGCAACCGTCAATTACCGTACCTGTTGAAGTTTGCTGGGCGCAGCTACATATCAGTGACAATGTGCTGTGTACTGGTTTCTTTTGCTTAGAATCTGTTATTTCCCAAGAGTTATTTCTGAGCTTTGCCACAGGGTTTATTTGAGACACTTAAGGGAAATATGCACACTGATTTTTGTAGGAACTTTACTTTTCTTTTTGACCCTAGGTCCTGCTTATAGGCAGGAGACCCTGTTTCACATGAGAGGGAGGGAGGTTTTTAACTGAGCTGTGATACTTAGGTATGACATGAGGCTGGGAATCACATGGCTCTGGTATTTGTTCTTTTTCAGAAGAAATATCTAACCATTCTGCCTGGTTCCCCAGCTAGTTAAGCCTACTGCATTACATGACAATGCTGGAACATGATTTTAGATCTAAAACAATTGATGAACTGACTCATAACGCTAATCTTTTTAGGTCTGAAGTAATGTTCTGTTGTGCCATAATGAAGATGAGTCAACACAGTTTCTCCATGGAGAGCATTTAGGAGGATAAACTTTTACCCTTAAGAAAGTTTTCTGTACTTTGCTCTTATTTCTTAAATTAAGTTCCATGATACAAAAGACGTGGAATTCAACCGAGTGTCGGTGTTTGTAGTTCTCTTCTTATCCAGCTATTTGCAAGGCAGAAAGAAAAAGGAGAAAAAAACCCAAATCAAGACACCAGAAATGTTGGCCCTCAATCCTAGGAGTACCTTACATTTTCATACTGGGAAATCATATTAAGCCACTCAGATTGCCAGTGTCCTTAGAGTGCTAATCAGATCTGCAGCAAAATGTCATTATCTTATGTTTAATAAGTAGCCACATCCAACCCTCATCCTGTCCTCTTTCAGTGAACCAGGGATCTTTCTTAGCTACAGGCCTTTCCTTCTCATCTATGAAGGGAGAAAAGAAGTTAAAGAAAAGATTGGAGTGCAGCTTTTATCATAGTCATAATGAGTTTTAGTAATGGTAGATGTCATGTTTTAACACGCTCAGCTAGCAGCAGGAGATACCACACGGCTGCTCACTCACCCTCCCCCTTCTCAGGGGTGGGGGGAAGAAATAAAGGGGTAAAGGGAAAAGAGACTCATGGATTGAGATAATAACAATTTAATAAGTAAATGTCAATAAAATTTAAAATAATGATGATAATAATAGTAATAATAATATACAAATATACAAATATACAAATATACAAATATACAAATATACAAATATACAAATGAATGATACACAGTGCAACCACTCACCACACAATGACCAAGGTTCAGCTGGTTCCCAGCTAATGATCCTGGAGCAGGGAGAGTCCAAAACTGCAATCCTAGAAAGAAGATAAGAGGCTGAGCATCCAAGACAGCAAGAGCTGACCAAGAGAGTGAGACAACCCTGAGTGAGCAAGAGGGGACTTCCAGGCAGAGCCTCATCTATATGCTGGGCATGACATTCAGGGTGTGCAATGTACCTTTGGCCAATTTGTGTCTCAGTTCTAAATCTAAGGTTGAAACCTAATCCAGTAACTGTGGGCTAGTCTCCCTCTTAGCTTCTCCAGAACCTGCAGACTCTGGCACAGCAAAGAAGCTGAAAAGTCCTTGACTGTCCTGGCAACAATTCTAAACATCAGTATGTCATCAGCCTTCTTCTCAGCACAAATCCGAAACACAGCCTCCCACTAGCTACTGTGATGCTTAACTCTGTCTCAGCCAAAACCAGGACAGTAGGTTTTGGATGTGCCGGTTGATATTTAGTACTTTTTTTCTAAGAAGTGCACCACCTCTTGCAAGTCTTTCATTTCAGGGTGCACTCCGAGGTTTGGATTGTTACCCATGGCTCACGGTAAAGCACCATGTATCAGGGGTGGTGGGCAGCAGACAGTTTTGTTCCTCAAACACTTTCAGATTAAGACTACAGGCCATTCCTAGCCCCTTTGAAATCCATAGAAGGTGTGACATTCGTATCACTGAAACCTAACCTTTGGGCTTCTTTCTGCCTCTCACTGGTACTGTGTGTTTTACTCCCTGAGGTTGGTATGAATTCTTTCCTGCTCCCAAAGATTAGCACTTCTCCTGAATCTTTACACTATAATAAAGGAATCCTTTATGCTAATCTATTTGTTCTGGTGAAAGAAATAGAAAAAAATGGAAAAGGCTTTTGTTTTCAAGAGCTTGCTTTCACAACTTCTGCTAGAACCATTCTTTACTAAATAAGACAGCCTTTGTCAATGTAAAACCGCTGTGTGATTTTGTTGCAGCTATCTTGAGTTCTTGATGGGAAAATCAGTTTTCCCATCTACTTTTCTTTTTCATTGCTGGTAGGCGTATGTTCTGTAGTGTAATGCAGAGCTTTAACTCCACACTGGTGCCTTGCTGCTCTCCTCAACTAGGTTACTGTTAGAGGTTTCTCATACCTTCTAATGGTTCCTTGCCTCTCTCGGCTAAACTTTTCCCACCTGTAGCCTTGCCAGACTGAACTATCTGTTCAGTACACACATTAAGGGCCAATTCTGCTTCTAGCATTAAAAGGTAAATGCCTGTTTACAAAACTTTTCCCTACCACTGCCATTCTTTGGGGCACAGTGTCTTTCTAACTACTGTTTTGACTCTTCAAGCACCAGGAATATTTTTTTTTTTCCTGCAAAAAAAGACAACATGCTGAGTATAAGTGTAAGTGCCTCCTAGATCTAATTGCAAAGACAGCATTCTGTAGGCAGCTATCATAATAAATAAGTTGCAATGAAAAATCAGGACTACGAAGGTATAATTGTGACGCCATCAAATGGAAGAGAATAAAAAGAACAAAAAATCTGTGGTAAGTACAGCTTGGGAGAATGAACAGGAGAAGGGATATTAGGGCACAGACAGTCTGAGCTGCATTCTAAGGGAAAAGTCATGGTTGGTTTGGTTTCTGATTTATGACATGAAGGTGTTGGGGTAGATAAATATGCTCTATCTATTACTAACAAAAGATTGCTGTAGAGCCTTCTAGTAAAAATACAGGTTTTTTCTATGAAGTAATTTCCTAGTATTGTGATTTATTTCTCATAATTGTCTCATCTCCCACTACACTCTCCGTGTAGCACACTGCCCACTTTATCCTTCAGACAGATAGAGATAGCTGCAGGGATTTGTTCTAACACAAAGTATACTGTTTTATTTGAACACCATGATTAATATGGGAACTCGAACATTCCTATTTTCTTTGTTTATTTTTCTCTAATGTCAAAATTTCTAGCTCATGCTTAGCCTGTTTAATTCATTTGTGTAACTTTCATAGCATCAATCTTACACTCTAAGTGTTGCACAGCATTTAAAATATGTTCATTTCAAAGAAAGCAGAACAAGCTGACTTTCCTTTCAGTTAAAGCTGACGCAGTTTCCTACATGGTGCACTTGACCTAGCATGTATCCTACCACCCTGTTGGCCAGTTTCCTTTCAGTCTTAATCCACAGCCCTGGTGAAGTGCAATTTCATGGGGATTAGAGGGCATTTTCCTAGAGGATGTAGGATGTTAGCAGAGTTATTTCATGGCTGGAAAGGAATCCCAAGGCAGCAGCCTGGCCAGCTCAAGAGTACTTCTTAGCAACCACGTTGTAATGGCCTACTTGTCCCTAGTCTTCAGTTTTTTTCTACATACACAGAGCCTCCAGATCCCATAATGCAAATGACTGTGAGCAACACGTCCCATTTCTTTCCTTCTAGCCCCTTAGCAAAAGAATTTTCATTATTTTCCTTAACCTGACATGGCCCAACCCAGGAGTAAGGAGTGAACACATTTATTTTGGTTCATCTGTTGGGAGTCTCCTATCTTTTAATTTCTCTGCTTTGAACTCAACCAGAAAGTGTAACTAGTGACCAATGCATTTAGTCTTCATAGTACATTCTTGAATATATAGAGTGCTTTGTGCTTTATAATTAGAACAGGTTGCTGCTTCAAGGAACCTATTAAGTCAGACAGATGTGATATGGACAATTTAAAAAAAGACAACACAACATGGAACTGAAAGGAAAAGCCTTGCAGAGACATGTTTAGCACAGCCTTCCCAGAATTGCTCCACATGCAATTTCTGATTCCCTCTGATTTCTTAGTTCAGACCTGTTCTTCTCCAACAAAAACAATATGATTTGGTGCCAGCTGTGGTTCTGGAATATGTAAAAGAAGGCAGAGATAAACACCTGACTTTATACTGGCCATGAAAGAGAGCACAGATAAAGAAAAATTTGGGTCACTACCAATTCATTTTCCCCATTTAAAATATTCCTAATCTCTTTGCTTGGCCAGTTCCTCTTCCTCATTTTTTTTTTTTAAGTATTTACTACTTGCCCCAGGTAGATTAAGATACAGATATAGAAAGGTTCAAAACTACTGAACAGCTGCTGCGCCAGAACCATCTGTTTAAAGATAATAACTTTAAATTAAAAATAATGAATGAGATATACTTTTAGTTGTTGCTTGACTCAAAGACTTCTACCCTTTGTGTCTTCTAAGAGAGACAACTTGTAGCATACCCACGTGGTTTACGAACTCCACTTCTGGTGGACTACTGTAAGGAGTGTATTTCAAAAACCAAAGTACGATTAGAGTGATACAATTCACGTCTCTAGAAAGTAACACGTCCAGTGAAAACTACGCTGCCTAATAATAATAGCAGCAGCAAAAATGTAAATAACTGAGGTATCTTTCATAATATATTAAGTAACTAATATATGTTTAAAATGTATAAATATTGGAAAACTGGAATGTATAATAAGAATTCAAATTTTAAAGCAAATATTTCATTTTCTTACTACTCCAACTTGAAAAAGTAAGAGTAAGTGTGATGAATTTCTGCTGCAGTGAATTCTGGAACACATTATCCAGCAAATGTACACCTTTAGAACTCCTTACTAAATGTGATAAGTAGCATAAGGATCATTTCCCCCCAAAGATGAATAAAATGAATATCATAAAACGCTCTTTAAGATGTGCATACTCTGTAACATTTAGTTGCAGTGCTGAGGAAACTAAAAATTATTCTTTGTCCTCTTTCTAGTGTTTCAAATAAACTTGTTTACATTTTCCCCAGTGCACAAGTATACTCAGGCACTGGAGAATTTTAAATACTTAGCCTGTCTGAAAAGATGATCATTCTGATATACACAATTAACTCTTAGCTTTGCAAAATTCTAATGATTATAGTTATTCTGTGGAAAATGACTCTTCTGTCTTTATATTATTCTGTATGTCTAAAATAGAGCAGAAACCTGACACAGAGAGAGACACCGGAGTCCCAGAGAGTGGAATCATGCAGGAGAGCAAAACCAAGTCAGTTCAGGTCAAACATCTGCCAGGTATAGAAAGTTCCATACGGTATATCATTTAGTATTGAACATTACCTTTTCAAACAGAGATATTCTATCTATTCTCTTAAAGTGGAAACGAATAATAAGCTGAATAAGCTGAAAAAATAATAGTGAAAGAAAAATAAGACAAGGTGAAAAAGCAATAGCAAGCTATCTTAGGTCAATGCATAACTGACTACTTCCTAGTGCATCAAAATACTGCCAAGTTCTGGATTTATTTGGCAAATATTTAGAAAGAGCTTTTAGCAAATAGGATCCAGTGTTGGTTGTCAACTTGACTTCTGTTTTTTATTTTACCACTAAACAGGCGTGAGCTAATTTGTAATTTTAAGGATGTTTAACTGTTTAATAATCCAGTTCTGCTTTCATTAAGTTAGTGGTGTCATTGATGCAACATAAAGCTAGTACAGAGAATTCCAGAAAGTACAGTTTCAGCCTGTTAATACCTCATTTTTTAATCTTTTAAAGTTTCTCTTTCTCAGCATTTGCTGATATGTCTACACACCTATGAAGGTGGAGATAGCACCACTAGACTTTTTGGGTGTTCTTACTGCAAACAAGTGGCCTACCTATTTTATCTGAGCTGGCATTCCTCCTGTATCACATCTAGCTATGGCTTTTGTGCGTGTGTGCCTTATGCTGTTTGTAACTTTAGCTTCTAGCTTTGCAGAAGACTTAAGCCAACCCATGAAAACTCAGCACTGTTGTGGACAGGCAAATTTGTCTGGACATGATTTTATACACATCTTAATAAAATTTTAATTACAAAAATATTCCCTAACTGCAATTCTTATAGCCTGATACAGTACAATTAAAGGACAAGAGATGTCTCACCTTCTAAAACTCGGTTGTATGTGGAGACAAATTTATAATCACTGTGATCAAGCTACTACAAACAATGATTGGTTGAAATGTGACAGATATTCACAGAAATCCCACTCATCAGGAAAGTTTTATTATTCTGTTATTAATAGTGGGTTTTATTATTCTTCCCAAGGGAAAGGAAAACATTCTAAAGAACAATCTTGAGGACAGAGAACTTCCAAGTGTGCAATGCCTGATGAGGGATCTTTAAATTCTTTGGGAATTTATAAATGAGTGTGAAACACAGTGAAACTGCCTTACGCCACCAGTGTCAAAGGTCTGCTGCATTACAGCCTCATCCAGGCCAGTTTTGTGGCATTAAGTGAGCAGAGTGTTCTGGCCATCTTTCCTGTGGGCTTTTAACAGCAAATGGAGTGGATGGAATTGCACAGCTGGGTAGGACAGCTGTCGTGGAAGACATCGCACTGGTAAGGGACATGAGGGGCATAGTAAATTAGCTCAGGGCAGGGGATAACTGCTGCAGAAAATGAAGTCCTTGTGAATCTGTGAGTGTTTAAGAAAGCCCACTAATGTTTTTTATATTGAAGCATACTTGCTTTATTAAATTGAGGCTTGAAAAATGTGTTTGAAAAGTGATTAAACATTTTCCTCTTTCTCTAGTTCTTCTGTTGTGTCCTCATGAATTTTCCCATTATTGTAGAATGAAAAACCTGCCTCAAGACATTAAACTTAGTGGCAAAATGCGTGCAGTTGACAGTGGGGCCAGGATTTCAATCCTAGGTTGTTTCACATGCTAATAGCGTTTACATGTATTTCCTGCTCCCTTTCTTCTGTATTAACTCACTGTCTGAGCTCAGCAGTGACCTCTTCAGCAGTCATCAGAAATTAATGCTTTCAGCAGGTTGTATTATTTTCATAAATGTGTCCTGGAAGTCACCAGGTTCCTGAATGTGTCTGAATATTTTCTTCCAGTCCCGAAAGACCTATGTAGGGCCTCCCAAATGCAAAACCCAGTATGTTCGCTGGTGCTCTGTTCTGTGGTAGGGAGCCGCAATGTAAGTGTAAGAAATTATTATATTCTGGCTGTGTTTCCCAATAGGTTCCCCAGTATCTGCCCTTAACAAACAAGACTTCGTGAGAGAAATAGTTCAGAACTGTAATGAGTAGCTGTCGTGGGTTAAGCAGAGCAGAGTTAATTTTTTTTTCCTTCTCCCTTCTCTTCATAAATAGCTAGAAGAAGCTATGTTTTGGATTCCTGCTCAGGAGAGAATTGATAAGAGAAGAACGTTTATAGTTATTGCTAGGATGTTGCTATTTGTTCTCAAGGACGAGATACATTCAGCCTCTCTCCTCTCAATAGACAGAGGGAGAGAGCCTGGCTTCTAGCTTGGGATTTGCTTTTAAGTCAAGATTGAGAAGCAGACAGACCAATTATTCCATCCCATGCGCGTCATACCCAGTATTTAGGAGAAGACTCTTTGAGGAGTGCTGGCCTTTCACTTCCGGATTCGTCTCGCTTTGGGGAGCCTGCGTTCGCTCTCCCAAGGCCTTTCCCCCCCTCCCCCCATGGCCGCCGTTAGCTCTCGGCCCGGGACACTCGTTTATCTCCGTTCCGTGAGTTTTGGCATCCTCCCTCTCCAGGAGGATCGTTAGCTGTTTTTTTCCTGCTTCGGTCAGCTCTTGGGCTGGGACGCTTGGGCTGTTATCTCCGTTCCGTGAGTGCCTCCGGGAGCGGTGCACCCTCTTTCCCCCTTCCCCTCCCCCTTTCTGGGGGAATGGTCTGTGCGGTTTCTGGGGATTATTAGCTGGCAACAGGCCGAGCCTTTTCGGGGGGGCAGTATCATTGTCAACAGGCCGAGCCTTTTCGGGGGGGGCAGCATAATTGTGTATCACCTATTCTCTCCCTCCTTCGGGGCCATTGGCTGGGAGTGGGCTGGGCCTTTGGCCATCAGGTGGGGAGGGGTAATATCCCTGTGTATCACATTGCATCTTTGTATATAGTATTATTTCTAATATTATTGTAGTTTAGTAATTAAATTGTCCTTATCTCAACCCACGAGTCCTCTTTGCCATTTACCTCTTTAATTCTCTCCCCTATTATTGGGTGGGGGCAGGGACTGTGTGAGCGGGTGTGTGTGGTTTGGCCCCCAGCCAAGGGCCAACCCATCACAGTAGCCTATGGTCAAGTTGTAAGCACAATAAATATTATTGAGTTATGTTGTTAAAAAACCCCAAACCAAACCAGCCAAACAAACAACAAATAACAGAAAGAAGAATTACATTTGTGAGTGTTAGGGTCTTGGTATAATTCTGTCCTTACAGGTGCTTAGGTAGTGCTTAATATTTCAAAATGGATTTGCCTATATTTTGCCTAATGGATCTGCTTCTGCAGGGAAAGAGTGGAGCACTTCACTGTGAAGTTCTATAAAATATCAGAGCAATGTGTGAGTTTCTGTCTGTGACTACTCCAGAAAGTCAGGATAAATTCAAAGGGTCACATATGTATTTCAGGATATTCAATCCTTCTATAAAATTATAAGACAATACATTTTCAAGCTCAACACAGAATAGGGTGTGGGAATGCTGTTACTATATTCTGTGCACCAAAAGGCAAGGGAGCCTGGTGAGAAATGCACAAAAAGATAAGATAATTCTGTGGCAGAAGAGAAATCTGCCATCTCATGTAAACAGAAAGGCCTCACTGACCTCGTGAGTGCTTCATGCAGGTAGGTTTCTTTTGAAGGATGCTTAGACCTTGACTCAGAGTTTTCTGGCTGTGGCATTTGTTAATTATCTAAAAGGGTACATCTCCACAGCTGAGAATCACCAGGGACCACATCCTTATCAAGTGGAAACACTGATGGTATTATAGGCAGGAATGACTCACCGTAATAGCTAACCTAAGTTGTAAAGGATAAAGCCTGTTAATGTGACTTATTTTGCACCTTTTCAAGTTGCAGCACTGACATTTCCTCATATAAATTAGTAGAGAGACCAGCTTAACAAAAGTTTATAGACTGATTTTCTGTCTAAACAGATTAAGCAATAAAAATGTTTTGGGAACATTTTAGCATGTTTCATTCAAGAAGCCATTCTATAAAATAAAATATTGATGTAGGACCACAATAAATGACAAGGAAATTGTACAGTAATTTAGATGTTGCAATATATTTTCACACTATCTTCATCCTTTTAATAAAATGTTTCCAGACTACTAGACAGTCTTGACATAATATTTTAATTCACCAGGGAACAGACACTGTTTAAAGAAGAGATACATAGCATGACCAGATGGGTCCACTACTGCATCAACAAGTAAAGTACTAATATAACCCTGTGCTGAATTCACTCTGCTTGCCATGATTTTCATAGGAAAACAAGAAGAGCAGGTAGGTTACAGATTCCTGGCAGCATTGCATCTGGAAGAGTGTGATTTAAAGCATATTTCTGCCCATTTGCCAGAAAGTGAATTATTTTATTTCTCTATAATTTGGAATTCCAGGCACTTATACATTATCTGAGTTCTATTTGCAAAGATGCATGATTTCAAAAATGCGCAAATTTAGTACTAAAAGATCCAGGAGTATGGTGTGAGGCAACATCAAACGTCAAGACTCCTAATAAAGATGTATCTTTTCATTTTGTTTTCCTTAATGGCAAGTTGTTGCTTTATAACTCAGGATGACTAGTTTATAAAATCAGAGACTTGACCATGATTTAGCTTGCTATTTACAATGTGCATCCATATAAGTCTTCAGTACAAAACCAGAGGTAATAACATTTTTTAGATAACATCTACTAGTGGACAGATGAAAAGAATTTTACTTAATGGGCAAGGCAGTCAGCTGATGTAAAATTTCAAAAGTATTTTCATTTAAGATGGGAAAACATGTTAATCGAGTTCCCCTGGTCATTTTGTCCACCAAGTCAGTCAGAAATTTTTCTGTGCAGAATAACCTAAATAACCATGTTGTAGGTCTCCAATAATTTATCCTTCTAGCTATTTTTTTTCACTGTAGAAGTTTTCAGAAAGGTTAAGGATTGAGTGTGTACATTACATGTTACATTATTTTCCTGGTTATATCTCTGAGCTACTTCCTTAAGTAAGGAATTTCTTTTTGACAGATCATGTGGACGTAATAGATGTTTGGTTAAATGCAGCTAATGTTTGGAACTAGAACTGGTCTTGTCTTAAGAGGTGTGATAGATCTGTCTTGGTGTTATGCCAGAAGGAAGTAGTAGGTCATCTGTTCTACATAGCAGGTGCCACTATATTCCACCCATTCACTGTATCGCTACTAACAATATATGTTCACCAAAGCATGTCCATTGGAAGTGTATTCAGTCCTGATTAGGACTCTGCCAAAAAGGTAGAACAAGTTTGCCAGTGACTGATTACTTGCAGCAGCAAAAGTGTTTGCAGGTTACAATTTTTTGTTTGTAGCTACAGCTTCATTATTTTTTCTCTACCTCTCACTGTTTGGTTGATACTACTATAACCTAGTACTTGCGAAGCTGTTTGAATGCTGTAATCAGGACTTTTTCTTTTTTTGTCAAATGGAAGAGTTTTTTAAACTTTTTATTCAACCATTATAGGGAAATGTTTTAAGTTCTAACAGTTTTTATAGATCTCTTCCACAAGATTCTCAGGTCTTCAGCATGGTTCCTGAAATGTGGACCCAAAGCTGAGTTTCATACTCTAGTCTCATGGCAGAAATAGACAAAGTTGTGTCTTTATTCTTGTACATTGTACAAATAGAATGATAGAGCAGCCCATACTGGAAGGGAATTCAAAAGACCATCTGATCCAACCTTTTGTGGGAAGGAGAGCCTAGATGAGATTATCTGTCACTCAGTCCAATCACATTCCAAAAACTTCCAGCAATGGAGACTCCACTGGACTCTACATGTTCCTCGGTAGATTGTTCTAGTAAATGATATCACTGTGAAAAATGTCTTTCTTATGTTGAGATGAAACCTCTCCCAGTCCAATTTGTACCTATTGTCTTTTGTCTTCTTCATGTGGCTGCTTGTGAAGAGAGAGCCTCCATGCTCTTTGTAGCCACCTCTTAAGTACTGGAATGCTGTGATGAGTTCCTCCCAAGCCTTCTCTTTTCCAGGGAGAAAAGAACTAACTCTTTTAGTCTTTCATTATAGGGCAGGTTCTCTAGCCCTTTAAACATCTTCATAGCCCTTTTTTGGGCCCTATCCAGTCTGTCTGATCTTTCTTGAAATGAGGGGACCAGAACTGAGCACAGCACTTCAGGTGTGGTCTGACAAGTGCTGAGTAAAGCGGGAAGATCACAAATCTATCTCTTCTAGAAATGTCCCTGAGGATGCAGCCCAGGATCCGACTTCACAGAATCACAGAACAGTTTGGGTTGGAAGGAACCTTAAAGATCATCTAATTCCAACCCCCCTGCCATGGGCAGGGACACCTTCCACTAGACCAGGTTGCTCAAAGCCTTATCCAGCCTGGCCTTGAACACCTCCAGGGATGGGACATCCACCAGCTTCCATGGGCAACCTGTTCCAGTGTCTCACCACCCTCACAGTAAAGAATTTCTTCCTAATATCTCATTGAAATCTACCCTCTTTCAGCTTAAAACTCTTACCCCTCAACCTATCACTTTATTCCCTGATAAAGAGTGCCTCCCCATCTTTTTCTGTAGACCCTCTTTAAGTACCGGAAGGATTCAATAAGGTCTCCTCAGAGACTTCTCTTCTCCAGGCTGAACAACCCCAGCTCTCTCAGGTGCTCCAGCCCTCTGATCATCTTTGTGGTGCTCCTCTGGACCTGCTGAAAAAACATCCATGTCCTTCCTGTGCTAAGGACTCCAGAGTTGGACATAATACTCTAGGCTGGGTCCCACCAGAGCAGAGTAGAGGGGGAGAATCACCTCCTTCATCCTGCTGCTAATGCTTCTTTTGATGCAGCCCAGCACATAGTTGGCTTTCTGGGCTGCAAGCGCATATTGCCAGGCCATAGAATCACAGAATCATAGAATGGTTAGGGTTGGAAATGATCTTAAAGACCATTGAGTTCCAACCCCCTGCCACGGGCAGGGACACCTCATCAACCAAGCCTTCAAAGCCCTTCTCTTCAGGGCTGCTCTCTATCCATTCTCCGCCCAGTCTGTATTTGTGGTTGCAGTTGCCCCAACCCACATGCAGGACCTTGCACTTGACCTTGTTGAACTTCATGAGGTTTGCATGGGCCCACCTCTCAAGGACCCTCTGGATGACATCCTTTCCCTCCACTGAGCTGACCACACCACACAGCTTGGTGTCATTGGCAGACTTGCTGAGGGTGCACTCAATCCCTTTGTCCATGTCTCCAATCAAAATATTAAACAACAGTAGTCCCAATATCGACCCCTGAGTCACTTGTCACCGGTCTCCACTTGGACATTGAGCCATTGACCACAATTCTGAGTGTGACCATCCAGCCCGTTCCTTATGGACCAAGTGGTCCTTCTATCAGATCTATGTCTCTCCAATTTAGAGGCAAGGATGTCATGCAAGACAGTGTCAAATGTTTTGCAAAAGTCCAGGTAGACGATGTTAGTTGCTCTTCCTCTATCCAGCAACGTGGTGACCCCATTGTAGAAGGCCACCGGATTAATCAGTCATGATTTTCCTTTAGTGAAGCCATGTTGGCTTTCACCAATCACCTCCTTATTTTCTGTGTGCCTTAGGATATTTTAAAGGAGGATCTGCTCCGTGATCTTGCCAAGCACAAAGGTGAGAATGCCCAGCCTGCAGTTCCTCAGGTTTTCCTTTTTTTCCTTTTAAAAATGGAAGCTACGTTTCCCCTTTTCTGGAGGCTTTTCTTGACGGTAACATTGTGGTTTAGTGGTCCATGATGCAAATCTGTGAAAGTCATAAAACAGTGTTCTTTATCTCTGGGAGATTGGTCTCTTACATTCTGTATGGATTTTGTGCTGGACTGTGTCAACTGTAAACTATTTAGTATATCTAAAAGATCTTGTCCAAAATTCAAAACTATTTTCCCTGTCAACTAGCCCACACACAGTCAGTGACCACAAACCCACATAGATCCCGTTTTAGTAAGTACTTTGAATCTTATGTACAAATACCCATTGCTCATGCTTTTCTAGCATCTTTGCTTGTCTTCTTTCTAACCCATAAGGGTTAGAAAAATCTCATACATTGTGCAAAAATCTGGGAATCAGTAGGGGACACCTTGATTCTGTAGCTAAACCATTATGATGAATACTTTGCCATTTATTTCAATGAAAATATACATTTTCATAAGGTTGTATGATTATCATGGAAAGTAT
The DNA here is from genome assembly GCA_011057875.1 of Pterocles orientalis. NCBI lineage: Eukaryota > Metazoa > Chordata > Aves > Pterocliformes > Pteroclidae > Pterocles > Pterocles orientalis. The sequence goes on from WKFP01014819.1 coordinate 545,888, forward strand.
GTAATGTTGGGAGTTTCATCACAGATGAGTCACCCTATCAACAGTAGTTGCTTCCATGCAGAACAAGGGAGACTGATCATGGTAATGATCAGTCAATATCCTCCATTAAAAAAGATAGCAAAAAGGTGGCTACCAAGTAAATTTCTTCCCTATGGTGATTAGAACATGTTCTGCAGCATGGCAGTAAGATATATTCCCCAAACAAAATAACGCCTTATATAGAAGTGATCCCTGAAATTTTGAAAAGTCAACTAAAGTGATATATGGCTGAGAGCAGGAAAAATTAGTTTCTTTCCTTTCTACTCGCCATGACTTCAACGCTAAATTTTAATTTCAAAACTCATGAATGTTTCCATTAGCAAGTCTTAAGACTACAGTGTGATAGACAGGATGGGTGAAGTACAGAAAAGGGCTTTTCTCTCACTTGCTTGTACTGCTCTCTCTCTCTCTCTTTATATATGTAGAGTTTCTTTCCAGAGAGGAGGAAAATTGTATAAAATTCATAATACTTGAAATGTCTTTGTTATAATTGACATGAATATTTGCTCATGTAAGTGCACTACGGTGTTTGGTTTTTTAAAATAGATTTTAAAGATCTGTGATCTACTGCTATGAGAATTAGCAGAAACTCATTTTTAAAGATGGTTAGAATTTCAGGGCATTGTATATAAAGGAAATCAATTAGCCACTGAATAAGAGATCTGGCAGGCATTTCCTATCATAAGGCAGTGATTTACTTTGCCTCCATTTTCAGTTTCATCCCTTGCTGCCTTTATTTCATTTAAAAGAAACAGGCAGACTCCTGAGGCAATATTTTCAGATGCAGCTGTCCAGTCCTGCCATAATACACATTAGTCTGAATGACGCAGAACAGAAGGTAGAACAAATGGATAAATACTTTGTATTGTAAAACACAATTAATCTAGATTCAGACTGAGACGGGAAGGTTAACCTGAGGGAAACAGAGAAATTTAAGATTTCACCTATGGAAACTATGTTTTAGTTTGTAAATAACAAGTGAGATAATAAGAGATTCACACACAGGCCTGTTTTCTACAAACTATAGGGCACAGATAGTGATTACTGCTTTTACAAAAATATGCTTGAGAAAACAAAGCTATCATTCTCATTAGCTTACTTGAGTCATTGCGTTTTTAAGAGTTGGCAGTGAGAAAGTTTGGTTTTAAAAATAGTTAGCCAAGACACATGCCAAAGTCTTGTGTTCATAAACCAAATGCCAAACCCCTTCTTTGCAGTGAGGAGACATGGCCTGTGGGAGAGGATGTAGTCTGGCTTGTCAGCATGAGGCAGCTGATCAGAAAAGGTGCTTAATAGCAGAGTCTGGAAAAGTGTGTCTGCCTTTCCTTTTATTGACCTCTAAGGAACAAGACAAGTGGCTTGTTTTCTTCCTCCCATAATGCCCTTTTCCTTCTAGAAATACTAGGTACAATTTCCTACCTCAGGAGGACATCTATAAAAAATGCTAGCTGTCTTGAGGTAAAAATGCTGTGCCCTTAAAGTCTGACACTGCTTCACTGCAGACCTTAAGATTGTCCAGATTATAGGATATTACAGATGCAAATCTTAAAGTTCAGACTGTAGCTTAAAGGAGATAGACAGCTAATGTGCAGTAACTTGTTGCTCTTTGAGATAATTTGTTTGTATGTTGAATTTCTGGATTTTCAAAACAGTATGGAATTTTAATGGAAGTGATATATGAAAATCTTTAGACAGATCTGAGAAAGGATGGTGGACCCTTCGGTATTTTCCCCACATGTGACAGTCTGAAAAGCAACCTCAATTAAAATAGCTTCTCCTGTTGTAAGAAGTCAAGTTGCAGCAACAGAGAGATGTGTCTTGACTTATCTCCCAGTTGCTGTTGGGAATAGTTGGCAGGGTGACATCCCAGAGTCAGAACAAACTCGCAGAGCTGTAGAACAAAGCCTTATGACTGATAACCTGTTAATCTCATTTCTAAGACTCCTTACGCTTGTGGTCTCAGGGTTATATAGTGGTTTGCACTTTGGCAAGTAGAGCAAAATATTACTGGGTTGTAGCTTAAACATTAATACCAGTGCAGCCATCTCTAGGAGAACTTGCTTTTATTGGCAGAAACATTTGTATTTACATCCAGACTACTAATAAAAAGCCTGATTATCAGTGGAGAACCACAGCCCTTATTGTCAACTAAAAACATCCCCATTCCATCTTTATTTCTCGGTGACATCTACTTTGATGTCTGTCAGTCAGCTTTCTTAAACTGCTTATTTGGCATGTTAAGGATATTGCGTGGTGTTATTTTTAACCAGGATGTTGTGCAGTACCAAGTCAAACAGTTTATCATAACTCCAAGCAGGTTGCCTCTGTGTTATACCTCAACCAAACCTACAGTCTGATTAGTGAAAGCAGTTTCGTTCGACAAGATCTATTTTCTATAACACGATGTTAACAGGCAATAATTACCTTCCCATCCTTTCATCTTTTGTCTCTTGCATTCCATATTAAATCATCTCCTGCTTCACCTGGGATAATCAGGTGATAAGTATTTAGTATTTAGGTCATTTCCTTGGTGTTGTGAATAATTGCACATCAGCTGTCATCCTGTCCCTGATTTTGTAAGACATATTAAAAACTAATATTGGTGTAATATTATTAGTTAGCTCTTTTAGGATTTTTGAGTGCAAGTTCTCCCAGTCTTAAGAAATTTATTTCCAAAGATAATGCTGAACACAATGGCCTCCTTAATAACCCGTGAGCTGGACAAGACTTTACCTCCTTTTCTGTACCCTACAGTTTTTTTAAATGCACAGGCACACAAAATACACACAAAAAATATGAGCCGTTCTTCCTTTTCTGCATAATTCCTCCTCTGTATCCTGATACCACTGTTACAATTATTTGTTCCTAAATGTTTTACCTGTTCTTTATCCCTCTATGTTAAGGGATCTGACTTCTTAACGTTACGCCAGTGTTTTCACTCCTCTTGGATTGCCATTTTTTTTTGCTATACATTTTTTTTTAAATTTATTTCTAATTTCTGATTTACTTTCCTGATTTACTTTGCCATGAATAGCCAGCATTTTTTTTCTTTCCTGACTGTTCTTAAGCCACCTAATCAAGTTGTCTTCTAAAATCTTCAGATTTCTTTTTGGAACACATATGCCTTCACTTTTGTCTCCACTTTTTAATTCTTTTTGTTTGTTTGTTTTTTATCAATTTTTTTTTTTACATTTCTTTATATTTTTATTTGACAAAAGCTGTGTTCTGTCCTCTCCAAGTGTCTAGACCTTCTGGTGTACGGTAATACTTCTCCAGATAATGTATTTACATGTCTTATTATTTCTTTTTCCTTTGGTGGTTTCCAGTTTGAGATTGGAACTATCAGGATAGGACATAAACAGTAGAATCTTATTGACCAAATTTCAAGTGAAGTGTAAGAATAAAGGAAAATAAGGATAACTGGTGAGAATTAGGTCTAGATTAAGTTAACAGAAGCATTCTAATAGTTGCCTTATCCCATTATGAAACATTTGAAAACTTAGGGGATAAATCAAAGCAGTGATTTTCCTGGAAGAATTTGTCAGCTAAGAACAGCAGTGATTTGTTTGGTCTGGTTGATCAGATTTAGGAATACTCCTTAACAAATGAAAACTAAAATTAATAATTTTTTTGATCTAGATCCTTTCACTGGCCAAATTTCCTAGCAAGTTAGTAGCTTAACTCTTCTGATATTCTGTTCTCTTCTTTAGTGCAAGTCTTGTGAGCTCAAATGTTGTGCTGCCTTGTAATACAGTCCATTTCTAACTGCGGCCTCCTGGGAATCTGTACAATGCAGCAAATTTCTTCTCTTTGTGGCTCATGATCCTTTTCCAAGCATTACAGCACTGCTCTTTTCAGAGAAGAGACTCTCCAAATGGAAATGGAGAGCTGGATTATCCTTTCTGTTTTGGTGTTAGATGTAAACCTCTGGCTCTTGGTAAACTGCCAGCAGTAGATATTTGGATTTTCTTGCCTTAGCAGGTACCAGGTCATTTCAAGTAAATGAGAAGGTCTTAAAGTCCTTCTGTCTGAGCCAGGAACATACAGCTAGACATAAACGCGGCGGGAGCCGTATGTTCAACAGAGAACATTGCCTCTCCAAGATTTCAGATTTATTCAGAGAGACTTTTTATTCAGCTTCATCCAAAAAAAAACAAAGAAGAAAAGTCTACCTCCTGCCCTTTCCCTTCCAGCAGCTTCACAGTCTGTAAACAACAGAACAAATCAGTCTGCAGGCTATCTTCGTTTCTCTTGGTAGTGCTCAAGATCTAATTTCTAGTTAACAAATCCCTGCCTGTTCCCTGATTTCACAGCTCTGGCCAGATGCGACCAGCCTGAAGGAAGGAAAATGGAGTCTCCTCTTTTTCATGGAAGTGGTTACAAATGGGGCAGTAAAATCTAACTCAGATCCACAGCTGACACTCACTTCCAACTAAGTATTCCAGCTGTCAAAGGTACATCCAGCATTAAGGTCTGCATCTGTGTTAGACTTTGCTTGTTCTGTTCCATCTCCTAGCTTGTAGCCAGTGCTGAGTAATGGCTTACTCCAAACATTTTACTGTTAAAGCCCTCCAGGTCCCAAGAGCGACCTCAGAAATTTTCTGCAATGTTTAAAATAGTAATTCATGTAGCTAAACTGTTGTGTTTTGTTTTTTTTTT
>WKFP01014819.1:563493-630062 GCA_011057875.1 Pterocles orientalis
TGGTGGACACGCTGGAGGGAAGGGATGCCATCCAGAGGGACCTTGACAGGCTGGAGAGGTGGGCCCATGCAAACCTCATGAAATTTAACAAGGCCAAGTGCAAGGTCCTGCACGTGGGTCGAGGCAATCCCAAGCACAAATACAGGCTGGGCGGAGAGTGGTTAGAGAGCAGCTCTGAGGAGAAGGACTTGGGGGTATTGGTGGATGAGAAGCTCAACATGAGCCAGCAGTGTGCGCTTGTAGCCCAGAAAGCCAACCGTGTCCTGGGCTGCATCAAAAGAAGCATTAGCAGCAGGTCAAAGGAGGTGTTCCTCCCCCTCTACTCTGCTCTCGTGAGACCCCACCTTGAGTACTGTGTTCAGATGTGGGGCCCCCAACATAAAAAAGACATGGACCTGTTGGAGAGAGTCCAGAGGAGAACCACAAAATTAATCAGAGAGCCGGAGAACCTCCTCTATGAGGACAGGCTGAGAGAGTTGGGTTTGTTCAGCCTGGAGAAGAGAAGGCTCTGAGGGGACTTAATAGCAGCCTTCCAGTACCTGAAGGGGGCCTACAGGAGAGATGGGGAGGCACTCTTTACCAGGGAGTGTAGTGAGAGGACAAGGGGTAATGGGTATAAGCTAAAAGAGGGTAAATTTAGACTAAACATTAGGAAGAAATTTTTCACCATGAGGGTGGTGAGACACTGGAACAGGTTGCCCAGGGAAGTTGTGGATGCCCCATCCCTGGAGGTGTTCAAGGCCAGGCTGGATGTGGCTTTGGGCAACCTGGTCTAGTGGGAGGTGTCCCCGCCCATGGCAGGGGGGTTGGAACCTGATGATCTTTAAGGTCCCTTCCAACCCTAATCATTCTATGATTCTATGATTCTATGAAACTATAGGCTGGGTTTACAAAAATAGTGTTGGTATGGGAGCACTGGATCCAAACATATCCGAGTGGGAAAGATCTAAGCCTACATTTGCCTCTCTCTAACCTATATGTCTGATCTCCAGTGTACTCTGCAGAGGAGTTGTTCTCTTCCTCCTGGGAACTCAGCATGCTGAATGCCAAGCACACTGAGGTGCTCTGGTGCAGTCCTGAGTCAACGTTGCATATCACATCTAGTATTTCCTAGCCAGCTCTAGGCCCCTCCTTGTAGGAACACTGAATCTCTCTCCAGAATTATCTGGCTTTTAATATAGATAAAAATGAGGTAATGCTTTCACTGGACACACCAAAGCAGTCTTCATCATGGAAATAAAGAGCTTAGTCTCCTAATGAAAGGCTTTCAGTCAGGTCTGATGCCTCCCTTTAGAAGTATATTTTCCAAGTTTGGAGCTTAAACAAGGCTCCATTATAGTTTCATTCCACCACCAAAAAGCTGCAAATCCCACTTGAAACCTTTTAAACTGATATTTATTCATAGACTTGACATCGTGAATCAGAAATCCAGTTGCTACTGGTACTTCAGACTACTCAAGCAACCAGCAATGCCACTGTTGGTTGCACACACCTGGAAACAAACACTGCACCAGTACTGCTATAGCCACCTTACTGTGAATGCGGTGCATCTTCCAGGGAAATAATTCAATGGTTCAAGACATTTTTCTGTTACTCAAAGAAAAACTCCTATTGTGTTATTTTAATGCATTACCAAAACCAATAAAATTAAACCACCCCTGCTACTGTATTTACACACGTGTATATAACAAACTGGCATCATCCGAAAGCAAGAAGCTAGTGTCTTTGTTAGTAGAAATTTCTGTCATGTTGTTTGTATCACACGCTCCTTCAACATTTAAGAATTGTACACTTAAAATTACTGCCTGCTATAGAATAGATTGACCATATTCTCAGCTGTCATAAATTGAATTTAGAACCCATCTCAAGGATTTACTCCACAGGTAGAAAGTCCCTCAGCTTGGTTTGCATAAAACACATCCATATCCGTGCCCAAAAGGGTAACAACATTGCCTGTAAAGGGTTGGATCACATCAGGTCACCTGTGACCTCATTTATTGTTTAAACTGCAGTCCTAGTACTCACCTCAATTCCTGATGTGTGTAATAATAGCATATCAGCACAATTTTTCTATGTTGTGTGAAAATACATTGTTACAAGCAAAAGGGATTTTGGCATGAAAGTGATTTTTTGCACAGCTACTATGCATGTATGTACAGAGTAGTAATATCAGTGAGAAGTGTGCACAAAAATTTGGAAAAATGCACAGGAAAAAATATTTATGTAAGAAAAAAATATTTATGTAAGAAAAAAATACTACTTTATTATATTTCAAATGAATGTCAGTAAAGATTTATAAATTTTTACTTGTATTCTGGTGGTTTTCATCTTTCAACTGACGAACATAAGCAAAAAGGTGAAAAAAATTATAGAAGAATATTTGAGAGAAGGAAATAGACTTTTTTTTTTCCTGCAACATTTGCCTTAAGGGTAGATAATTTCTTTCGTTTTCATCAGTTTAAATGTAGAGTAAATTCATCACAAGCAATTGACTAAATACAACACTGCTTACACTAGCTGGGGATCATCTGACACAGGTTTATTCTAGTTTTATAGGGTTTCAGCATTAGCCTGAACAGGGCCATTTTGCCTTTGTTATGATATTAGTGCTTACTTTTATAACACTGCAAAGAACAGCCAAGGAAATCATACGGTTGATAGTTCTTCAGTGACATCAGAGCCTAAACCTGTGTTAACACATGTTCTCTATCCCGTAGTCTTGCAGCTTCTCCACATACTGGCTGGGAGCATGTAGGCGTGGGAGCAGGACCTGTCTGTGTGAACACACCAGTGATGTAGCCTCCTTCCTTGCAAAACCCTCGATTGAAAACCCTCCAGCACTTTCTGGCTCCAACTTCTTAGCGTCTTGCCAGGTATATATACAGTAGCCCTCTGTTTTTATTAAAAGCAAATTAGCTCGGCTCCAAACCCCGAAGATGTATTTGTCTATGAAAACATTACAAGAATAGGGTATTTTTATTCTTTCATCTTAAAAGCACCTCCCAGTTTCCCAAATAACATAGAATCATAGAATTGTAGGATGGTTTGGGTTGGAAAGGACCTGAAAGATCATCTAGTTCCAACTCCTGTGCCATAGGCATGCCCATTAATGACAAGTTGACAGTCTTACTCCATAGCCAGAGGCAACATGTCAAGCAGGAACTGCTAAAAATAGTCAGAAAACAGCAGCAATGTTTGGTTTTAAAGAGCAGAACACTTACAACCCATAGAAACATTCACTGCATTTGTGGGGATGGTTGTCAAACACTGTTTTGATCTTACCTAGGTTTAGTGAGTGCAGAAGAGCTTTTGTCTTTCAAACAGTCTCAGACAAGTTTGATTTGTCCAGTAACCTGTGCCCAGAGACTGGATCAGCAGAGCCTCTTCTTTTCATTGTGCTTGTTTGAATGGGAACACCTATGTGCTTTAAAGATAGGAAAGAGAACTTTCATACTGAATGGTTGATGGAATTGCTCAAACTTGCCTCCCATGAAGGTAATATTTGCCTTTATTTAATTGTGTAATATCTTTCTTCTGCCACTTAGACCTGTGTAACTCTAGTTACATGGTGCTGAGCATCTCCTGGCCACTGATGCTAAGAAAAAGACTCCTGTTGTCCTCCATGTGTTTTAGATCAGATCCAAAACTATGCTGCTGGACTAAGCAGGTGTAGTGTGGCTTAGAGGATAGACTGCTGGCTTTAGACTGAAGACCTCAAGGTCATTTTTTTTTTTACTGCAACAGTTATTCTGGGACTTTTGGGACAAATATTTTAATCATCATGCATGCTACTTTTCCAGTCAATGAATTATTAGGGCAGATGAAGAGAATGTAGAGTTTCCATCTCTTTCCTGCTCCATCACTGACCTTTTTGGAATTATTTTTGGATCACATGGGCAGAAGGAGAATATGCTGTTATTAATTTTAGTTCATTATCCAATTATGGCTACATTTTGTCCTTTTTTCTGAACTCCTCAAAGATATGTTTTGAGATTATGTTGCTAAGAGGTAACAGTTTTTTATGTAATGCTTCAGCTAGTCTTAGGTATGGATTCGAGCAGTTGTTCGGCAGTGGGTGTGGATTTCCGTTCTTATACAGGGATCTTATTCTGTTATACATCAACGAGAACACCACTGAAAGTCAATGCATCGTCAGGTACTGGGGGAATCAGGCTCATAGATTATGGGAAACAGGACAGGTAAACATGATAGACCACATTGTCACCTGTGCTGAACAGGACAGGTGTGTTACTAGGGACAGTTTCCAAAAGGAGTCCACGGGATTCAACAGAAACTAATAATATGGTGAAAAGAGTGACATGTGGAAATCCCATTGTTTTTCCCACTGAAAAAACAAGCTGCTTTTTTGACAGTTTAAAATGGCGGCCCTGGCAAAACCTTATGGTACTGAATATTTTTACTTAATATCTAGTTCTGTTGCATTCACTAGGACCCATGTTAGTAGAGTAAATGTGACCACATGGTATCTGCTCCAATTTATATGTAACAATAAGATTGAGTTTACGGCTGAATGCCACTGCAATAAGAATGTACAGGACAACAATGATAATATTATCTTTATTTGACGGCACATGTAAGGCATAAAAATACATAGTAAACAATATTACCTATCTTATATTAAGGGTCTTCCTCATATGAGCAAAGTCAGTCATATATGTAAATAAATCAGTCCCTTAATTGATAGGGGGATGCTTAGGAAAACAGAAAGTCCAAGTGTGCTCTGAAGATAACAAGCTGAAAGCTATGAATAAGCAAACAGTTATTTTGAAGCTGACACCCACTTTTCAACTGTCAGTACTCTTAAGACAGTGTTCAAATAAGAAAGTGTCATGCTGTCAGGAGCACTAGAAGCAGTATTTTTAAATGAGTCTGAAGTTTTCAAGTTTGTGGCCTGGGAAAGTATTGATGAGAAGGATCACTCTCTGTTTGCTATGTTGTTATGTGTTCTCTAGAAATCCACTTCTGGGGGCTGTCTGGTTTCACCCATTACAGTTATGTGTATGCTTTTGGTGTATGACATTGAGAGTGACCATGCATCTGTTTCAGTCTGGAACAGCTTCAGAGCTGACGGTTCTATGTAAATATCAAATGTAACTTCTAGTAACTTCCTGCAGTAGCTGTGAGTTTGAGAACAGGCTGGGACTCTACTATCCTGAATATGAAGACTCATGGGCATGCAAGACTGTGAGAAAATGGTCCCAAATTTGAAAACATTTGGGAAAATTTATCAAATCAAAAACCCCCTCAAGTAGCTTTTTTATCTGTATTATTTTTCAGTTGAAAAGAAAATATACAATGCCTGTGAATTCAGTGAGGTGTTACTGAAGTGTGTCATATTGGCAAAGTAGATGAGTCTGTGTTTGCCATTGTTTGAGTTTTCACCATATTCTCATGCTTAACTCTGAAGCTGCTTTTTATCTGGAATGATATTTGATGAGATTGCACTAGGAATGAGGAGTGGCCCAGAGGAGAAGCTGGGTTGTGCCTGAAATACTGATATCTACAAAGTTTGCTTTACTTCAGACTGTGCTGCTAATGACTAACCAATCCCTCTTTTCTTCTTCGAACCTGTGAGTTTTGTTGCACAATTATCAGGTCTTTTATCTTGATTTTAGTTGTTTCCTTTTTGTTTTCTTCCTTCTTTCATGTTATTTCTTGTCTTGTCTTTTTAATGGTCATCTTTTGTTGAATGCCTTTTCCCACTCCCAGAAATGAACCAAGGGTAAAATATGTAGAGCTGGCTGGGCATGTATGTGTAGGAAGCGGTACCCTGTCAGGTCCTTTGACATTCTGTGTCAGTATTGTGAATTAAGGAAATTGACAGCAGCTAAAATGAAATATATATATAAAAAGTTTGATATTAAATGAAACTGAGATAAAATTTACATAATATCAAATTTATAAAAAAAAATCCCCAATATTGGAATAGAATTAATTCTTCAAATAAAATAATTAGATTAAATAAAAAGTAGTCCATCCTAACTTACACATTCTAGAAGATTTCAGCTTTTTGGGGTCTGTTACCCAGATAAAGACCTGGACTAAAGCCAGTTTAACTGATGGCTTGTAATTGGTATAACCAGCATTAATTTTGTATCAGGGGGTGCCCAGAATAGCATAACTGTTTTCAGTCAGATGGATTAATATTCTGGCATGTTCTGGCATCTCTTTCACTACAAAATTAGCTGTTGATTTATAAACTGAAAATAGCATATAATCTAAAATCTAAACCACAAGTCAGAACTAATTATAAAACTTCCTTCTTGCATTATAGTTCTTGTGTTGTGGTGACTTTTCTCCTTATTCCAAGCATGGTGGTATAGTACAGACATTTTTGGTAACAGGTTTTCTCCAAAGTACTGAAAATGGTTTCAGGAGTCTTAGAGGACATGAACGCATTCACAAGATGTTTAGGCATGCTTTTTCTGATATATTCCCCAAGTACATTTCAGGAGAGTATTAGCCTCTCAAACACAAAGAACTGCACTTTCACGTTCTTAACTAATGAAGAAAAAAGGACAGACATCTCACAGAAACAGTTCAAAGGGTTATGTTGCATTGTGAGATATATAGTTATTCCCTGACTTCTACTCATACAGTACAATACAGCTTTGAAATATAATTCCTATAGTGCTGTACTTATATTCTTGTTGTTTCTTATACAAATCTCCATTTTTCAGTTTCATTGTGGTGAGATCTGGATTTTGATTTCAATTCCAAAAGTGATGCTATCTTGTGTTTTGTTGCCTTTCACTTGTATGAAGAATATAGTCTTGGGTAAGATTTAGAGTATTTTTGCATTAGTAATAGTTAGAAGGATCATGCCCTCCATGTGCAGTCTCTCTCACCTGTAGCTGAAATGCTTTGAATTTTCATCTTTATCAGTATAAATAACTTTCACATGCATTTAATTCCCTTAAAATATACATAAATTTCAATAGTCTAACTGATATATCTGTCCTCCTTTCTTTTTCTACCATTTTCTGTCATGTATATTAGTTTTTTTAAAAAGTGTTTCACAATGGACTTTGCTGATAAACTCTTGGAAAATAGTGATAACATAAACCAAATATGAAACAGTATTTAAAAAAACCCTAATTGCTATTTTTGCACAAAGGAAACATAACTTTCATTTCTTTCTAAATTTATGAGCTATTGGCCTTCACCTGATGTTAGAGTGTCTCTCTAACATAATGAAAACCAGACAGTGTAATGGCCACCGAAGCTGAAACCTACTTCCCCCCATGTGATTAATTTTCATCATTAAAAATCATGCCATGCAGTAAATTTCTTGTTGCCAACACAAGTGTGTGATACAGTCATTTTGTGTTGAGATTTGGCATTGTCTTTTGTGTGTCTGCTTATACTCTAGAACAGATTAAATCACATCAAGATTAGGATACAGAGAGACAGCTGGGTAATATATGTACTGAAAAAAATTAATCTGAGCAATAAATTTGTGGAGACAAAGAGCCACTTATTTTCTTTAAGCTCGAGTTTGGTGCAGATGGAGATTGTTTCTGAAACTGAGGAATTTTGGGGGCTTTTAGTTTTAGCTTTCCTTTTTTTTTTTTTCAGTCTAGAAAGAGTTTGACAAGTATGTTGTATTATTTTTGGTGATTAAATGTCATGACAGTTGCAAGAAACTGAACTTGGCATCCCAGCATGGCATTGAAGAGTAAGAGCAGTAAACCTGTGTGGTAGTGGTAGAAGCTATTGATCAATAAAACCAACTCTGAATACTGTACACAAATAGAAGAGACTAGCTGCTTTTCTGGAGATCTGGTTTAGTCTGGGAGAAGTGACTATGCTTAGTGCAGGAGTAACTGAATATAAATGTGTTCTGGTCTAGAAAGAAGGGAAAAAGAAATTATGTAGTAGTTCCTGTAATAATATGTTTTATTAAATGGGAGTGAGTGGAAGAACTGTATTCAGAAGGCTTGCTAGGGAAAACATCTGATAACGTCAATATCCCCCATTGGGTTCGTCACCTTGCGCTTCCTTTATACTCAGTGGAGGGACAGCTAAGTCTTCTGGAGCTTAAGTCATCTTACCCTAAAGCAGATGTCTAGAAACAGGTCAGCTGAATCACTCCACCTGGGAGCTGAGGACAGCTATCTCAGAGGTCATAATGTAAGCTACAGACATCTCAAATCAGTGATAGGAATCCCAGCCTAAGGTCTCTGTTCCAGTTCAGTGTCTTGCACAAACAGCCATCTGCCTGGGCAGTTTCTGTTGTTCATCTGATTTGGCAGGACATGAAACAAGCAGCTTGAGACATCAAATGCCCTACAAAACTGAGTGTGCTGGGAAGCTCTGCAGTATGAACAGTGTAAGTGACTATGCAGTGGCCTTACTTGGAATACAAAAAGCAAGCTTCAGCATTACTGCTGCTCACAACAGGGTGAAGTTAGACAGTTACTGAGGGACTAAGCAAATTTTTGGGACTTTATTAAATTTTTGGGGACCTTATTATTGATGAGACATGGATTATTATGTGTAAATTCTGCTGGCATTTCATTAGCTCCATGGCAGCTCCATTTATGACTCTGGGACAATTGTGTAGGTACTCATACAGGCACTTGTGTACAGTACTGCGACTGCAGTAGTAGTCTCAGCGGTCAGTAGGGCTGAGACTTGGTAAGTGATGGGATGACAGTGTTGCCAAATTTCTTGAATGGGTGCAGACTTTTTAGAGTGGAAAATTTTGCTTCAAAGTCCTCAAGTCCAATCCATGTAAGGATATGCAATTATTATGATTTAAAGAAGACAGAAATCTCTCTGAATATGGGTGTAATGTAATGATGCCAACTTACTCTGCTAAAGAAGCCAAAATGGTCTAAAGCAGTGATTGGTTTCCTGAAACAACTCTCAAAAATGTCTACAGCAGTAAACCAACCTGATGTTGCTGGTTCATGCAGCTATGATACCAGATTCAGTCCTCAAATTGTTGTCACTCATTGTATGACATGCTGCTGAAGTGAATCTATTAATATATTAATAAAGAAAGCTGTATTTTGAAGCATATGGCTAGAGGATATCAGACAACTATGGCTCTTAAAGCTTAAAATTGGCATAATCCATGTGGAATTATTGCTGTTGAACATGTGACAGTGGGAATGATGAATCAGTTTGTCTAAGCTAAGAAATAGAGATAGTCTGTGGAAACCCTCGCAATGGGATGGCTGAGCAAGCATTGTCTGCTTACATAAGCACAGATGGTGGGGCAAGTGAACTTCAGGAAGGTGAATATTTGGTGAGGTGGAAAAGAGTGTTTCAGCAGAGTGTGCTACTAATCCTCTGCTTGAGCAATAGGTGATGATCATAACACCTGGAAAACTTCTTCTGATAACTTCAGGCTTTTAAATGATGCATAATGTTTTATGCAGGTGACATGACAAGTCACTGAATAAGCTCTGTTTCTTCCCTGATGTACTGACTATTTTTTCCTTCAGCAGAGGTGTCATAACTGCTCCAGAACTGTTTCACATTTTCTCTTCCCTTTTTCCTTTTTTTAGATCCCCTCTGAGTCGTAAGCTCTGGTTCAAGTGGATTACATGGCTTTTAGTTTTATTAAGTAATGTCTGAGTTATACAGCATTTTCCCTTTCTCCAGGTACTTCCTGTTATTGTTAAATCCACTTACCACTTACTCATTTGCCCATTATCTTAGAGCTTACATTGTTTTGTCCAGGAGCTAAAGAACAATACAAATAAGAAAAAGGACAGTATCTAATAAGGCTGAGATAAATCGTATTTAATCTCTGCTTAAGGTTTGCTTTTATAAATGTCCATCTAAAAGTACAGGTCTGGATGGCTGTTTAATGTTTGCGTTGCAAGTGGAGTGCAAAGTGAAATATTTCCAGCTCATTAGGCACATAAAGTAAGGTTGCTTTTGTTAGCCTAACAGCCAAACTGCTGTTTCGATGGTGTCAGAGGAGATTATTTATCATTAACTGACCACAAAAGTCCCCTTGTAGAAGGGTTCAGGAAAGGCATTTCAGGTCTTTGAACAGGCACATTGAAATGGGCATGAAGCAGCAGCTGGAGCAAGAGTGCTCCATTTTAAACAGACTATGTTTTTCCATACAGGAGAAGCAGCTTGAGCCTGGCCTTGAGCTAATGGAAATTTGTATCACCTTGTTGGCGAAACTGAATCTAAATGGATGAACACGGTCAAATTCTACAGAATTTCAAACTCTGTGACAATTCCATTGTCTTTTAATTGGTGGTGCTGCAGAGGTCGGGATAAGCACACCCCAAGTTTGATTGCAATTTCTACAAGTTGGGTGAATACTAATATTAGTAGAATAATCCTGTGAGACAAGGCAAAACATCAGCCATGCTCATTTCTTTGCATAGCTATCAGGGTTTCACTGATGTTCAGAAGTAAGTATCCATAGAGTTAGTAACTCAGAAGACAATATAGTCTTGAAATCATGTACCTTGGAACAGAAACCACTGTCAAAAGTATAATTCCTGTGCACATTTCCAATGGAATTTGAATTTTCAATTTAAGCTCTCAACCTCTAATTGTTATTGTCAGTCAGACTATTGCATTTTAAAGGCAAAGATCATAAGCCTGAATCTTTGCCTTAGGGAGGAGGTCTTTATTTTAAAAAAATTATATTTTAAGCTGTTATGTTTCGAAAGTAAAAGTTTCAAAACATGATCTAACACGTGACACCACAAATGCTAGTTAAAAAGGAGAAACCTCCGTGTTAAATATACTGTATAGATCATGATTTTAGAATGTCTGGCTTGGGATTTTGGGATATTTACAATGGATGATACAGTTAGAAAGAATTATTTTATCCAACACAATACTGTTCATGTAACTAATGCTGGTAACTGCAATGTTCTTTGGCTTGTGTAATCTTAGTCTCATTCAGCTGGAACTGATGAACATACCGACTCTTAAAACCTCATTTTTTTTTTCCATAGGTTAGCAGTAACAGTAAATAAGTTTGAAAAAGATTGGGATAAACACTAGAGCATGAAGAAACTGACATTTATTCAAAACAATACCTGTCATTTAACTCTGTGTAATGCCTCACACTTGTTGGGGAGGAAGGATTGTTGTGTTTCTGTACGTGTATGGTTTTCATTCTATTGCACTTTCCACAGTCTTGCAGTATTGTTAGATGTAATATGAAATTTCTGCTCTGTTCCGGATATAACTGCTTTTCCAGTCAGCTACATAACTGAATATCTATCTTGAAAGTAAGGGTTACTATTTTAACGTTATTTCTGTATCCTTTTGTTCTATTCAGTATAAGAAGGGGAAAACTGAGGGTTTTTTCCTTTATGTGAACAAACTTTTAGGCTTCTCAGTTGAAGAGACAGCCATTCTGACTGCAGTGTAATTACTTTGAGATGGTGGTGATAGGAATGCAGAACATACATACCTATTTACATTTTTGTTATCATATCTCTTACCATTTTTAATTACAATGGGTCTTCAAGAGTTTACACACTGAGGTCCACCTTTAGAATGAATGGGACTACTCCCATTCAGAAATAAGCAGATTCAAGAGCAGATTGTATAAACCGAAGAAACCAAGAATATTTCTGATGTTCACCATGACATGTGTTTTACTCTACTGTGACATTTGATCAAGGTGTGATAACTGCACACATAAGAAGCCTGGGTGTAGGTGTGGGTGTTTGCATAGAAGCAATTTATAAGATGATCAGAGGAGAGACAAACTGTCCAATATATTTTTAGCCTGTTCTTTCAAAGCAGATGATGAAACAAAGGCTATCTTAATGTTGCTTTGGAGTAAGAAATAATACAAATACGACTATGCTAACATACTGCTGTCTTTGTAATAATACTAAAATCATCCCTTGCCTTGAGTGCAACTAAAATATCACTCTGAGTTCTCAATCAGCAAGTCACAAGTATTTTAAAAGAATATTTGCTATAGATGCTGTATTTCTCTGTAGTCTCTCTTAAGTAGTTACCGAATTAAAAATAAAATATGACTGACTGTTAAGCATGCAATAAGAAGAACACTTTGGTTTGTTGAGTCTTTGTGTCTTTTCAGAAGCATGACCAACAGTTAAAGCAAGATGGGATATAGGACTTCATCGTTTGACTACATTTCCCACAGAATCAAGTTTTATAAAATCTCTCCTATTATGGCTACTCTTTCAATATTTACCCTGTGTTTTCTGATGCAAGTAATCTTAATAGCACCACTGATTTCAGTTTTATTCTTGTTGAAGCAAATTTTGGTTTCTGCTCTGGTTTCTACACCATCTGTGTAGAAATGCATTGCACAGCCAGCAATATGGAGCTGATTTTTACCTTCGATATCCATTTGTCAATTATTCACTCTAACACAATTTACAGCATCACAGCAAGCAGCCATAGTAATAGCTATGGAAAGATTGTTATTGGTTTTACCTTTGTCCAAGAAAGAATTACATCTGTATTTCCTTTTTCCAATTGTACAAATTATATTTACATATATTATTCCTGATTAAGTCAGTGGCTTCTTACTGCTTTTAGAGGCGGCATTTCAGATAACAGGGCATTACATGTTTTACCTCAAAATCTTGGGAAAATCTACAATGTCTTTCACAAAGTAAAAAATCTGTTGCTCAGTAGGATTTGCTTAAAAAAATGAGAAATCAGAAAACTACATTTAAATCTTTTCTCATCATGACTGTAATAACAATAATAATAATAATGTCATATTTTCTAGATGTCTAGAAGCAGGAAAATAAAATTTCTTACCTGCTTCTCAGAAGTCTTATTCAGACACCTTCACATTTTGTGTAGGACATATCTATAATTAAGACTAATACTCTTTTGTTCTGTGTTATTCAGTTCTATAAGATGACATAATAAATGAAAATAATCCAAAATTTCTACAGAAAACTCTCAGTAATTAATTTTAGAATTTTAAATGTGGTGTAATTGAAATAATTTAGACTTTAAATGCAATTTAGATTTTAAATGTGGATTCAGTGAGAGATTGGGAATTTTAAAGGGTAGAAAGAACTCAAGGAAATTCCAGGAAAAGTATCTTTTCATACAAATGTTAGTGTGACTTGAGAGGCCATCATATACCTTAGAATGGAGACTGAGATGACTCTCAGCTAAAGGGTACTTGTAGTTCATACCATAGCCTTGGCTGCGAAAGTGCTGCCAGGAATGTCTGTAGTTAATTTTCTTCTCTTATTTCACGTTCCTGGATGTTGGCTGCCAGAAGAGTTTATTACACAGACAACTGTAAGCTGGTTATTTTACAAGTAATCCTTACTATGGCTGTTTTGAAAATCAGTCTGGACCAAAGATATAAATAAAATTTTAGTAAACGGTAAATCAGAACCACAATATGCCTAAACCATGCAATCTTGCTTGGGTGCTGCATGACTATTTCAGCCTGGTCTAGTGGAGGGTGTCCCTGCCCATGGCAGGGGGGTTGGAACTTGATGATCTTTAAGGGCCTTTCCAACCCAAACCATTCTATGATCCTATGATTCTATGATCTGTATCAATATTGCAGAGCCAAAAATGAGAACTTCAACTGAAAAATAAAGCATAACTGTGTCAGTCTCTTACAGAGCAATTAAGGCATACGAGGTGCTGGTAAGGACATTCCTAATCACGTTTGATTGTGCGGCAACATCCTTGTCCTTGGCTTTGATTTATTTTTTTTTTAACCTCTGCTGAATTCACACCTTTAATCACTATGTCTATCATTTACTATCATTCCTACCAATGCCATATTTGTTAAGTTTAATGAGTACAGAAGGTCCAACAAGCAGGGCCCCATCATTCCTGTTCTGAATTCCTGGAGGTCTCTTAACTGAGCTTCAGAACTACAACAAGCAGTTCTTGAATTTCCTTCTGACCTCTTGTCTACCTACTTATTTCATACATCTTCAGTGGCTTCATTCATCATGGGTTGCAGCTGCTCCTTCTCTTCTGATGTATGTTTTTCTGTAACTTTCCTGGCATTTCCTGAATTCCAGGACACATTTCTTTTTTAAAGACACTTCCTTGCTCTTTACCTCTTTTGTCTTTAAAATGTTAGTAGTATTCTATTTGAAGATGCTCTATAGAAAAAAAAAGAGAAAAATTGTCTGGTTAAATACAAAATGGGAAACTCCTGTTTTTTCTTTTTTTTTTTTTTTTTTTTTTAATTCGGTGGCTTCATAAAGTTGATTGAGGGTGTTTAAAGGGTATTTTGGACCGTGCTGTTCCCAGAACATTTTTCAGAGTCTTTCAAATCAGCTGGTTACATACATGGCAAAACAAGAAAAGGTTTCTGCTTGGATTTGTAGCAGTTAATTGGTCAGTAAACAACTGACATTGTTTTTGTCAACAATAAATTAAACTTAACAAACATTTCATAGCTTTTCTACCAAGGTCAAGGCTGCCAATAACATGTACTTGTGATAGTCACGATCTTTAAAAGAGTACTAAAAATCTGATCTGATTGTTTTTGTTCCTCTATGCTTATTGAAAGACCAACAGAAGAAAACGGCAAAGACAGGATTTTAAAGGATTCTCTCTGTATTGAAAGGAAATGAGACAAAGATAATAACTTCCCTATTGTTGCTTAATAAGGCATGGTAAATTTTAATAATAATAATGAAGAATTATTGCGAAATAATGAAGAAATAATAGTAAAAGTCAGAATTAAGGTTTCCCATAGAACTTCTATTTTTCTCCTGGTGTGGATACTGATTTATTTAATACATAGTGATATTGCAATTAAAAAAAGAATTATTAATGATTGACAAACTGACCATCTCCAGCAGTAGGTGTCAGTGTGGATACCTCACATGATCAAATTAATTCTGGGAGGGTTCTGTCCAGTTTGATGTGAACTCAGTCAGGTTCAACATTTTCACCAAATACCTGAAAGAAACCATAAAGCCACCATTCAAAATATTTAGGTTAGACAAATAGTATATTACAACTATTGCTTGATAATGAAGACCTATTAAAAAAAGCCTTTTCTCACACAGCCAAGTGCAGAATTAGTCCTCTGGGGTCAAGGATTACAGGCTGTGTTTTTCTGAGTTTCACCCAAGTTGTGTGTCTCCCATCTCCTGTCTCCCTGCCTGTGTAAAAACCAAGAATTCTACAGTCTAGTTTGTTAGCAGTTCAGCACCTTTAAATGTTCCTTTGGCATTTGAGTCAGCTTCTTCATGCATTTTTCCAGAAGAGAGGACTTAGTCTGAACAGAATAAATTTGCTGCTTTTTCTTTACCTGGTTAAGCTGGGAGGAGCCTTATATTTCTGACTTTTGGAAATGGTGAATGCATTTTCTGGTGAGATGAGACTACAAGGCACAGGTAGAAACGACATAGTAGCTACTGGGTGTCTGAATTGAGATTCTTCAGAGGCTTAGAATTTTCTCAAACATGGGTGTGTTTTCACAGAAACAAACAAACAAACAAACAAACAAACAAACAAATCTGTCTTGTAGGCTGACAAATTCCTTAGCAGTCCCTCTAAGAATAAATTTGTGAGGCTATTTCACAGAAGAGGTATTTTTCACAAGGGCAAAACATATCTTTCTTTGTCTCATTCAATGTTTTATGGGTGACATTTTGCCAAGTTATTTACCATAGATATGGGAAATTTCAGCCCCCATGGATGAATTTTATCAAGTGTGCAAGGTGCTAAAACCAATATGTTATTAGAAAGGAAAGTTTTAGGCAGTGATAATCCTGTATGAGATTAGCAAAAACAACTTCCTGAAGCTCTGTTTGAGCCAGTAAGTGGTGAGGATGGTAGACAGAAGAAGCCACCATGAAGTATTCACAGCCAATGCATAAACAGTCCTTTCTTTCTTCATCTGAGCAGAAGAGTGTTTCAAATTGCCATATACTGCCCCATGTTCAATTTTTGAGCCTTTTCCTTCTCTCATCCCAAATAGTCTTGGACACGTGCGTGAAACCATCAGTGCTCCAGCATTTTCAGAACACAATGGTACTCCCCCCAGCAACAGGTTACCATGAGCATTTTAAACACAGTCTTACTCTCCATAGTGGTTCCCTGTTGAACTTGGTGTTAACATTCAAAGCCTTCCTAAGCCTGAGACAAAGAAATGCAGGAGGAAAACTACCCAGCTGTGCTCATGTAGCATGAGGTAAGAGGGAAGATCTTATCTGAAGTCTGAGGAACTTCTGCTACTCCTGAGGGCCACTATACTCATAAGGCCTCACACTCTGATTCCATGAAGTATTACTCTGGCCTTGTGTTTTCTATTGTAAACACATAGCAACACGCATGATAAACAAACAAACAAATGAAAAACACTGCACCAATACCAGACCCTCTCCTACTTCTTCCCTGGGGAGACAGAAGAAGACAAACAATACATGACAGATGTTAGTCATGTTGCTTAATGCACAAGTAAAGACACTCAGAAGTCATGGAAATGACTATGACAAAAAAAAAAAACCATAAAATCACAGAATAATTGAGGTTGCAGGGGATCTCAGGAGATCTTTGTTCCAATATTCAGCTCAAGGTAGGGTCAGCTATGAGATCAGGTCGCATCACTCAAGGCTTTGTCCAGTCTAATTTTGAAAACTTCCAAGGACATGTGTACATGTATCTGATGACAGCAAACATGTACAGTAGATTGAATGTACTGGAATCCCCTTCTCAAGGTTTCCTTAATTCCTATATTTTATGAAGTTTAAAGAACCCTGAGATCACCACCAGAAAAAAGTGTGGAAAGACAGAAATGATGTAGTAATTTTATAATAAAAAAGTAAAAGAAAGAAAAATTAGCACTTTAAGGAATAGTACCATTTAAAGAAATCATAGTAATCTTAATGCCAGGAAACATAAATCCTAGGTTGTGGATGATAATGTGTCAAATAGGTTAGTGACAAACGTCGGGGACTGCTGTAAGGTTTGCTTATCTATTGCTTCAAACTCTGTGTATTAGATTTCTAAAATGCTTTGTTAGTGGTCTGATTCGTGTGTGGAGATACCTTGCAGAGACAGATGAGATTACAACCTAAAAGGGTCAGTTTAGCACTAATGTATAGGCAGTTGAGTTGTAAGTTCTTATTTGCAATTTGCACTTCAGTACTTTGAGGAGAATCAAAATTGGTGATTGGTTTTACTGTGAGAGATCTCATGGCAAATTTAGGTGGTCAGCTGCTGCTTGTGAAGGGCAGAAAAGCAATGACCTCACCACCTGCTCCACATTTTGCTCACCCCAAACCATGGTCAGAAACTTCAGGCTCTCAGGGGTGCCTTTAGCACCTGCTCATTGACTGTGACTACCAGTGACGGCATGCAAGGCGGGGTAGGTAAGACAATGCTAGAGCTGCAATGAGTTAAGTCTGGTCTTTGGGAGCACTGAAGCAGGATGGATCAGAATTGGAAAACCTGGTGGACTCAGGAGTTTTTAGCTGGCTGAGACCGTGTAAATCTGGTTCACCTCTAGCATCACCTAGATAGTGATGAAATTGGTGGAAACTCTATTGTGGTCTGTGCTTAAAACTTTGCTTCTGGTGGATATTGTTCTGATGGCAAATAATGCAGGGAACTATGCTGATGGAAACAATAATTCTTGCTGTGCAATTTGTTCCTCTTGGGGAATTGGTTTAAGTAACCCTTTTGCCAATGTGAACCACATCTCTGCTGGAAACAGGGTGGGAGAAATACCAAACTCTGTCTTCCACCAAAGTTGGGACAGCAAATCAATTTCAGTGATGACTCCTATAGAAGACTTGCTGTTATTTATTGAATATTTTATTTTCTTAATTATTCTAATTAGAAACAATCTGTTTTGAGAGGTTTAATTCACCACCTAATCACTTCCACTGTGGACACCAAAAATCTGGTCATACTGTGGAGAGGAATGTGTCTGCGCGTGCTACTTAGGGCCGACTGATTTAATGTAGTGCTGTGTATCTGTACCTGTCATGCTAAACAAACCATTTGTTGTTGACTCCAGCAGCCACACAAGCTGTGCTAGGCCTGGTTCTGCTGGGACCTCACAGGCTGGCTGTCTCTGCAGGAGGAGCCAGCCCCAGTTGGTCTGCCAGAGATCAGCAGCTGCCCCTTGCACTGATCTGCATCGACTGAAAGACACTTAGCCCTAGCAGATCCAGCTGGGAGGGGGTCACAGGGTTGCCAAGAGGGGAAGGAAGTGTAATTGACTCCTCTGACTTCTCTGAAGAAGGAAGATCTAGAAAAGGCCATTGAGCATCCCTACCCTGCAGGAGAGGAGTAGAGAATGGCTCAGTGGGGTGGAAGTCTCTTTTCTTTTTGTGTCTCTGCAACTATTGTATGTCAAAGCTTCCCTGGAAGAAGGAAGGCCTGAGAGAGAGAAATGCAGCAACTCTGAGTCAATGACTCTTTCAGCCTGAATTGTGACAGGGAAGATTCCTTTGGTCAGTGGTGGTGCTGGACTGCTGCTTAACTCAGCTTGGGAGGGAAGGTGGTGCCTTGCAAATCAGAAAAGTGAGACTGTAGTAATTTTTGTATTCCTTTTGGACAAGGGGAAACGGTAGAGCAAAACCAGAAAGGCTTTCTGGTGTGTAGGATGTTGGTTTGCACCTGCAAGAGCCTGAGTGGGAAGAGAAGAGCAGCCGGTATGCCAGGTCAGGGTGTGGAGATAAGGCTGCAAGTAGAGTCTGGGGGATCTTCTGCTGTGGGACAGGTCCTCCAAGGAGGAAGGTGAGGTGAGATGTGGCCAGCACAGGAAAGTCTGGTCTGAGACCTGTTCATGAGTGAGATTTCAACCTTGTGTCTTGCCACAACTGAATAGAAAACATAGGAAGGGTTTTAGCAAGGAGTGTGACTGTCATGTTTGCTCTGCCTTGGGTCTGTAGTGACTGGGTGCTAGTCTGTCTGTGACACGCTGTCAGAGAAGGCAAGGGCTGTCTGTTTTCATTATAAGAAGGTGGGGAGTATTAGGAATCTCTTCCATGCCATGAAGTTAGGCTGCGAAAAGAGAACTGTGCCTCTTGGGAGGGTGCAGTGCTGCAGGGCCAATGACTCCTTTTGAGAAGTCTCATCTACTCTGCAGATCTGAAACACAGTGGTTGCTGGTTAAGGATCTCTAGCCTGTACAAACATTGTGGATGGATAAATATTAAAAAGGTGGTAAAACTTGGTAATACACGGAAAGGATGATAATTGGGATGAGATGTTTTTATATGTGGTTTCTGCATTTACATATTCTTTCAATCTGGGAACTTTGCAGCTTGTAAATGTCAATTAATTTGATCTCCTGTTTTGACAAATCCAAGTTTTTATGGTTTTAATGTCTGTGATTTCAAAATGGACTTAGTTTTTCTGAGTGCCCTGACCTCTGGTATCTAAAAGAGCACCACATTCCAGATTTTTAAGAGGCACCAAACCTTTCATTGCAGCAAAAGCTAGTCCCTTCTCTTGAGAAAGCTTGAATTGGCTTCTGAATCTTAGCCTATTCTGGGCTAATTGAGAGTGCAGGCTGACCTCTGAATTTTGCAATTGGGATTTATATCCTTGGTACTTTAGGCTTTCTCCAGCTGTGTTCAATGGGAAGAGATATCAGCTGGTCTCTAGGTCAGCACTTCTGTTTTCTCACTGAATGTGGTTGCCAGAGCAACTGATAAAGATCTGGACAGTCAAAAATGTCATGAACCATTGTGAAAATCCGTGCAGAACATGAAGTCTCTACTAGCACATACTTTAACATTATCAAAAGACTCAAAAATAAAGATTTAGCACTTATGCTAAAAGCCAGTATAATGTTACTGAAAGTTCTGAAAGACTGTTCAAGTTACATTTTATAGCTACCAAATACAAACCCATTATGTATGGCTGTCTGTTTTCTTGTTGGTTCAGAGGATGCCTTGCCAAATACTAAAATGTTTAGTTAAGCCCTGATGTTTCAATAATTGTTCTTTACTTCTTGATGCTGAATCATGTGGTTAGGAGTTGCAACATCACAACAGACAGTAATTTGTTTCCCTTAATTTCCTGGGAATGGATTTCCATGCTAGAAGGGGAAAATAGTTTGTGAAGTGGTATGCCTGTGAAGGAAAGAGAAGAACAAAAAGCAATGAATGATGCATGAGATAGTTAACTAATTGCCTGTAATGATATATTTTGGCCCAAATCAATATCTATGGAAATAAGCTGTATTGATCCACCACTGGGGCTGGGGAGAGAGTTCAAATCTTCCCATCCCCTCCACTGGGTCTGTAATGCAAGCACAGCTCTGTGTCATTGTGGGACTGTGGGAATGAAAACCCATATTTCCTGGCTCTGCCCTCTCTCCTGGTGCTGGGGAGGACCAGCTAGAATAGTGCCTGGCTTTGGGCCTCCATTCCCAGAGGAATAGGGCAAAAGAAAAAAAAAACAGAGGGGAGTTGTTCGAGGTGCAGTAAGTTGGACAGAGGTCTAGAGCACGTTTCTGTGAAGAGTTTGAGGGAACTGCATTTGTTTAATCTGGTGAGGAGGATATTTAAGGGTGATCTGATTCTTCCCCTCTAAGATAAAGATGACAAAACTACACATGGTAGTGACAGATGAGGTAACAAAGGGCAAGGACAGCAAATTACAGCTGGGCAAGTGCTGCTTGGATATTCATAAAAAAATTTTCAGTAGGAAGGCAGTACAGTTCTAGAACATGTCACCAGTCCAAAATGGTTCTACATGTCCATTGCTGGAGGCTTTTGGATTATGGATCATCTGATCTGTTGGCAATAGTCCTGTCTTTAGCAGGAGTTTGGACCAGAGAACTACAGAGGTCCTGCAAAACTATTTCTGTAATTGTCTCTGTGTTTTCTGCCTCTCTGTGCAGGCATGTGTGTCAGGAATTTGGAGAAATAAAAGTATGGTACCAGAAACTTCTGGATTTTCATGCTGTGGTAGATAGATAGGAAAAGGGATGAACTCAGTCTGGTACATCAATGGTGGTGCCTTTCCATTCAGGTCTATATGTATTCTGTCGAGTCTTCAGGATGTACTCCATGTTTATTTTCCTAGTTGTAAGCGACATAATAATTATGCGCCTTTACTATGACTTTGCTGAAGTGCACTGAAATGAGTGATGGTGATGTAAAGCATTACATCAGAGAGTCAAGTGATGTTGTAAATACTAAGTTGACTTTGGTGTGATCAGATTAATTTTGGCCAGAGGAGAACTGGGCAATATCCTGGAAGAACGAATCTGTACATTGAGGGAAATTCTTTCATTACCAAAGCAGGCTACTTAAAAATATTATCAGAAACAGCAACTTTTTCTCTCCTTTATGAGAAAGGAATGAAATTCTGATCTTCTTGTGTATGGACAAACTTGCTCATCACGTGCTTCAGATTAGGTTCTTCAGCATTTCTAGTTGACTACATTAGCAGGACAGAAAAGATGGTCTCACAAGAGCACTGACCAGTCCTTTAGTAGAAGTTGACCTTAAAAGCCAGTGTCAACAACGGAGTGTGTTTGTGTGTGTTGCAAAATTTTCCTCCTGCTCTCATTTGGAGATACAGAAGAAAGCACAGAACATGAAGGGCCTTTCTAATCATGATCCTATGAGGTCTGAGGCTGTGAAAGTTTGGGAAATGTACTTTCTACCACAATGCCACCTCCACTGTGAACTTCCAAAAACACAGATTCCCCACTCTGACTCCAAAGTCTGGCACACCTGGCAGGACCTACTTGGGAAGGACAAGTAGAGAGACATGGGAGTTGCAGCCCTAGGCAATGACACTCTGCAGAAAACCTTGTGTTGTCCCAACCAGCACCGCATCTGCCTGAAGCTGTTGCTGCAGTAACTTTTCCTATAAACATTTGACCTCCAGGTTTTTCACAAGACGAAGTCACATTATGCAGCATTTTCTCAAGACAGTTTGATGTTATGACAAGTGAGGAGCAATAGTCCAGAATGTTACATTACTAGAGTAGTGGCTACTTTTTATTCTGGGCAGATCAAAAGAATAAGAGAGTGCCAAAGTTGGTTGGATGTTGTGTGTTTTTTGTTTTTTTTTAAAAAAAAAAGGAGGGAGAAGGAGAATGAGACAGGACACTTTTTTGTAGTAAAAGAATTGAAAAGAATTGACATGCAGAGTTTTTCATGTGTTCAAATCAACCTGTTTTTCTGGTGGAAAGGAACTGAATGCAGACAGGAAAAGTGAGCATGCATCCTGGTCACGTTCACATGTGCAGCAGTCTTTGGTTTTGTACAGGATTCTTGAGAAATTGACTCAAAGGTAAAGAAGTAGTATATAAAGATGAAAAACAGTTGTAACCACTTGATATGATTCAGTATGAATCAGTGAGTCAGCAGGCCTGAGAACTGGGAATTATTTCTAGAGTAAAATAGCAGACTTCAAGTCACTGGAGCAAAATACTTTAATGTGAATAAACCGTAAGAATTCCTGTAATTCGAAGTTCCTGCGGTTTGCTGTCCAGTAATATGTAGTCAAGAGAAAGAATTTCAGCATGGGGCACAGAGAGTACTGTTGGCAACCGGAGTGTAATCCATGATGCTTACTTACATTGTTAGAAAATGACAGTGAAAATCATGACTTCTCCCAGCAGCTTAGGCTGTAAAGGAAATATTTCATGTGACCTACAAGGGCTTGTCCCATATCAACCTAGTAAATTTCCATTTGACAAAATGTAGTGCTGGCATTTCACCCAAAGTCATACTTAAAATGGTAGTTGCATCCAGGTGATTTTAAAATTTCAAACTTTCTGCTAAATCCAGTTCTTCAACATAGGCCTTTGTACAATAGGTTAAAAAAGACAACAACAACAATAAAACAAACAAACAAAAAAAACCCAAGCCAAACCTTAAGCTCATTTTTAATTATAAAAAACTATTTTATTTAGGCTCTTTAACAGTGGTTTATCAACCTCTATACTAGGATGCTACTAAAAAAGTCTTTAAGTACCAACAAACAATTAATATTCAGGCACTTTCAGCTTCTGAAATCTATTTTGTGGAAAAAAAATGTGATTCTAAAAGGCAGTTATTATTTAGTTGGTGTACAGCTGAAATCTGGGTGGTTACTTAATGGTCAGCTCTGTTAAGAGTGCAGACTTGAGTCACTAGAATATGTTTGGAAAAGTTCCCGAAAGGTCTTGCTACATTGCATACCTTCAAAGGGCAGTGAAAGATGGTGCAACGTCTTCAACAGATCACACAGCAGCAAGGTGATTAAATCAGCACGGCAAGTTTCATAGCAGTTTGAGTTGATAACTGCACATCTTGAAGTGCTGTATTAATACTTTTGATTCATTTACTGAATCCAGTGCAGATAAACTAACTGAGTCATAATGCCACTAACATATTACAGACAGGAGAATTGTTGGCTCATTCAGCCCCATCTTCTCTTTAGGTCAGTGTTTAGTTAGTATATTAATATTAATAGCTAAATTACAAATTAAGCAGTTTGCTAACTCTCAAATAAATAATGGACCTTGCTATTCTGAAGACTGGCCCTGAAGATAACACCCTGTCATTAGGGTGGCATTTTAATTTGAGGACTGACAGCAATATTTTTTTTCCTACAAGAAGTTTGCTAGAACATATTGTCCAGTCTCAATTGGTACACAAAATAGTGTAATAGGCATTAATCCAATCCTTATGCTAAGTGCTGGTAAACTTTAAAATGATTGGGTTTTTGCTGTTGTTTGTGGGTTGCTTTTTGTTTAGTTTTAAATACAGCTCT
Organism: Pterocles orientalis; assembly: GCA_011057875.1. Classification (NCBI taxonomy): domain Eukaryota; kingdom Metazoa; phylum Chordata; class Aves; order Pterocliformes; family Pteroclidae; genus Pterocles; species Pterocles orientalis. The sequence goes on from WKFP01014819.1 coordinate 587,179, forward strand.
TTCCTCAGGCATATAATAAACAGTGTACTCCGTTTGGCAGTGTAAACTATGGATAGAGAATTGTCCTGCTCGGTGAAATGGCCCTGTTGTGGATAACACGCATGACCGTTCACAGTGGAATAATTTATGTAGTTAATAATCAGATGAGTACAATCTAACTGGGAATGGGGTGGAGTGAGGTGGGAGCACCAAAGCACCTGTTTCCATGGTAAGTTATGTGGTTGTAATCAAGCAGTTTGGGCAGGTAACTCTACTATGTCCATCACTGGTGTTAGGTATGTGTTTGATTCTTTACTCTTTGGTTTGTAAAATTTAAAGTGGACTGCTGTCGTGCAGGCTGACCTGTGTAACTTCTATGGAAGTTATGGCGTTTTTCTCTATGGAGAATAACATTCCTCAGTGTCTGTTCAAGCAAAGCTTTCTTAAATAAAAAAAAACCCATTCTTTACTTTGTTTTGATAGCTTCAATCTATAAAATAATAATAATAAAACAGCCTGTGGTTAATTATTTTAAGCCTATATACTTCGTCTTCTGCTTGTTAGGACTTGAAGAGAGCAGGGGCTAACCTCTCTTAGAAAAGCCTGGGAAAGTTGACCTGGCAATATGCCCTGATGCTCAAGTAATAACGGGATCTGCTGGGCTGGTAGGGTGGGGAACAAATTCCAGTAAGGAATAACAAAAATACTTCTTATGGGGAAACTGGTTGTTTCAATGGCTAAATGCCACTATGCGTGTCTGGCTTGTGCTGACCTCAGACCTCGTGTGCCACATGATCATGATACTTTCTCCTTCAAGTTTCTCTTACATTAAAAAAAACTATGTTCTTGGTCTTGTCAAGGGCAGATTTCTTCTTTCTCTTGAGTGTTTTTGAGATCCTAGAGTTGTCCTTGGAGGTCTATGAGATAATTAAAAATCGGAAAAAAAAAAGAAGTCATAAATCAATAGCCATGTTAACTGCCAAGCCTTCAAGCACTTTGTAACACAATTGCGTTCCAAGTCTTCCCCCAGCAACTGGTTCTATTTGGTCTTGCAAAAATCTTTCACAAATACTCCTCACTTTTGAAAGAATATTAACAAATCTCCTAGCAAAATCACTACAAAAAGGTAGCATTGCTTGTTTTCTATGCATTTCCCCAAGAGAAATTTTTGTTGCATAAACTCTAATTTCTTTTAAAACTCTTCCTTGATACTTTGGAAGTACTATGAAGACAGAAACGTGAAGGGAGCATTATTTGCAAACAGAAGAGAAAAGCAGTGCTTGAGAACTGAGCAGTCACTTTCCCAGACCAGAATTTTTATCCAACAAGCCTGCTCTCTTGTTTTTGATAGGGGGCAGCAGCTAATGTTTGCAAACATTCTTCTGATGAGCAGCTTTGAAAAAAAGTGCATACAAAAGTGTCTTCCTAACCACAGGAAAAAACTCTTACTTTTTAAGAACAAATATAATACTTCCTACTCAGGCTGTTCCAGAACCACAAAGTGCTGGAACCTGAGGGGAGAAAAAAAACCCCTAAAATCCCCAAACCAAAGTTTTATTTTTGGCTTGGCTGTTTTTTTTGTTTTATTTTTTTTGGGAGGGGGAGGGTGATGAGGGGGTAGGAACAGGGACCATTACAGTGCTTCTTGGCCCTTTCCTAAGCATGACTTACTAGCCATAGTATAATAAGCTGGACAGTACTCCTGATATGAATTAGGCCATTATATATGTTCACATCCCATATCTTTTTTTACAAAGGAGTTCTGGTGCTTCCCATACTTAAGAAGGCCTTGTCAATATAATTCAGTATGAGTAGCATTGGATTAGAGTATAAATATAAGTAGGTGAACCTTACTGAGATGCATGTTATCTTTCAGTTTGTATGATGCTAGCACCAACTACATGATTTTTAATTTAGCCTGAAGTGTGGTAGCGGGAGAATGTAGACAGTCTGGAAAAGACACACTTTTGAACTGTCTTGATGCATGTCCATAGCCACCTGAAACACTGGAGGACACGACAAAACTATCAAGTTCTGTGTTGAAGCTCAATGACTTGATGGCTAAATTCCCCATCAAATTTCTGACCCAAGGTTATTCATGATCATCTTGAGTTTTCTATTCTGTCCTCTGGCTTTAAGAATAAGACAGAGATTTTTATTTCCTTTTTCAAGGAAGATTGCATGAGAGAAGCTGAAGAGTTTTCTAATGTATTGATTAAATTTGAAGTCACTTCCCTTGAACACAAGCAGTGGTCCCTGTAAGCAACCACCAGTAAAGCCTCACTAGTATTTCCCAGTTCCTACATTTGCTTCTGTCTTTCATCATACTTCATTACTGTTCTACAGAAGATATTTGCTCTTGGTTGTTACTAAGGTTGGAGTGCCCTGATAACTTTTCCCTCTTCTTACCACATTGTGTACTACCACAGTAGTAGAAGATTTTTTTTCTTGATATGTCCAGATTGATATATGCTTCTCTTTGAGCTTCAGTTCTGCTTCTTGAGTGGGAGACTTCAACAGGCTCTGTACTGCATGTCAGTCTCCATGTTTTTGTCCTCACCCTGTTTAGCCTGAGCTGAAGGAATCATCCCTGTTATGTACTAAGGACAGGATAACCCCTTTCAGCATTTTTCCTTAAAGTTGAAGAACAGTTTTCTGCTTAACACTCTCTGAAAGCCCTTGAAAGCTCAAGTTGCCTGACTGAACTGCAGTAGGAGAGGAAACAGACTTGAAAAAAACCAGCCTTACACTGCCAGGATTTGCAGTTTATCTGCTGTAGAATTAATTTTTCCTTAAATATGTTCTGTGTGAGTGAACATGCATGAGCTTCTTTCAGTTGCTCACCCTTTTTGAACTCTCTTGGGTTCATCTAATTGACCTCCTTCTTTCCATCTTTGTGGTAACATCCTTTCTGTAGTCATCAGCAGTCTCTGCAATTTCTATTAATTGTATCAGCCATGACACTGCTGACAGGGCTTTTGTTATGGAATAAAGACATACTTCTCCCTAGACATATCAGCAAGCAAATCATCATCTTTCCCGTGACCTTGTCAAACATTCTCATTCAGCCTTTCTTTTTCTGGCATCTGTAAATAGTAATGACTTTAATTGACTCCAAAGACTTGACACCACATAAAAATAAATCGTACCATATCTTTGCTTTGGTGGTGTGTGGGAAGGACACACTTTGATCTCAGTTACATCAGTGTAAATAATGCTGGTCCTTGTTTACAGTAGATGGCAATTGCCCTGGTATGCTTACGAGAAGAACCTGTTAGTGGGGACAGAAATGTCAAGGAAGTGGCGTTTGAGAAAAGATGTGCTTAATGCATGCTGAGTGTATGGCTTGGGTTCATCTGAAAACCGAGTTAGATGAAAGTTTTGTTCAAGTGCATGATTGCTTGTTAATGGGGGGTTTGGACTGGGTGCGCTGGATTTGCAGTTGCACTTTGGCTGCCAGTTCACAGCGTACAGCCAGCCTTTGCTGCAGGAGTGGAGGGCAGCAGGGCTGTGTTGCATCAAGATCTGCAGGAGTGGGCCTTCCAGAAGGTTTCTAGAAACAAATGTCTAAGGCTGTGATTTACAAAACCCCTGAGATGAGGTCCTTGCTATGAAGACCATAGTGACTAGATAGGGAGCATAGGCTTCTTTACTTAAGGCAGCTAATGAAGAAGACAGTGATCTCCCATTTCACTTTTTTCGTGCTACTTCTTTCAACTTGTTGCTACTTCTCACAGTTCAAGAACACTCTTCAGATATGAAAGCAAGTTCAGAACAAAGAATCGCAGTTCACATCACATGTGAGTAAACTGCAGGACCTTCTGAGACTGGAGGTTGTGAAGGCAAAAAAGTCAGGCTCTAAAAGCAATTAGCCACATTAATGTAGCTTCCTTCCATTAAGGAATAGTTATAGAATTTCATTGGCCATAAATTGCTGGAAACCTGGAAGGTTCACATAGGAGATGAGCACTTGCTATTTTCTTTTTCTTTTTCTTTTTTTTTTTTTTTTTTCAAGCATGCATTCTTAACCTTTCTTTTGCCGGATCAAATGAAACAGCTCTGCCTATTTGTATAGTCTCCTAATGTGGAAATTCCCCAAAGACCATCACTCTAAACACTAGTAACTAGTGATGAACTGGCAAAGTTATAAACGCTGGAAAAACAAGAAGGTGTCCTTGTGCCCTTGGGATAAGGGAGATTTTTCATTTGTGCCTTCTGCAGACTAAAATTTTGACCACTAGAAAGCCTGATGTCCTCTTCGTGTGTTTAGCTTTCCTGAAGTAAATTCTCAGGTTTGCCCTGAGATTAAACGATCTGGGCCTTGGGTCAGAAAAGAGGTTTTAGGATATTGCCTCTTTCATCTCTTCATTCTGACAGGAATCTGTTAGGAATTAGGTTCCTACATGATGTTTGAGGATCTGGACTGAAGATGATAATAGATGCTCTATTCTGTTCAAAAGCCTGTTTTGGTATCTGCTGACCCCTGCAAGAAACCCTTTTGCTGAGCTCTTTGAGTGCCAGGTCAGGTTTTCTGTGTTTATAAACACTGGAATACAATAGCAAGGGGGTAACATTACTTGATTTTTAATCTTGTAACTTTAGTGTGTATCAGAATTTTGTGCCTTTAATTTCTTCACAGTTCTCACCCATAATTTTCTCCTCAGTGGTGTATGTAACTATTAACTGGATTAAGGATATTGGCTTTCTTCGGTCTAGTAATGACACTCTCTAGTAATGACAGCTCTCTTGCTAGAGAGCTTTTCAAAGAGAGAAGAAAGTTAGAGTGTACAGCAAAAATCAACAACTTGCTTTTAGCATCCTCCTATGTAAAAAGGGTAGAACAAGTAAATCAATATCAAGTAGAGAAGCAAAGCTTTTAAACATGTAGCTGCAGGGACTGCTAAACATTTATTGTATTTACTTCAACAAAAGTTAGAATCATAAAATGTTATTTTATATCAAGAAGTCTTTTCCTACCTTTTAGACACTTGAATGCAGTTTAGAGAACATCTGTGTTTTTTCCATGTTCTGTTGCACGAGCTTATCTATAATAGTTCATCCAGTTGCTGGAAAAGTCATTGTTTTTCTTCATACCAGGGATTACTAATGTAGGCTGAGAGATAAGAGAGGGATCAGATGAACTCATTAAATAAAAATCTTATTCTTACCCTGATATCCTCCTAAGCAGAAAACAGATGAGTGAAAAAGAGCATCAGGGAAATTAAAAATCATTTAAAAGCACATTTCTCTTAACTAGGAGAGTTTCCTCAGGCTCCTTGGAGATATTGGCCACTCTCTCTGGCTGTGATTCAGAAAAGCATTCTTGCTCAAGTGCTTACGGACACACTTATCTCCTCTTGAACTTGGCGGTGCTGGAGTCTGGGGAGGTCTCTGCCCACACTTGCAATGGAGGGTAGTGCACAGGGCTACAGCAGACTACGCTGCGTGCTGAATCTCTGCCGTGCTTCACTGAACGTGGGAAAGAAGCTTAGTCCAAGTAGACCCAGAGAACACTTATTGCCTGCACTACTTATCTCTTACCACAGTAAGTGTGTTACTAAATTGCATTCTCGAGTGAAGATGCAAAGCTGGAATGATCCAGCCTGAAGATTTATCCGAAGGATGATCTTTGTTAGGGGTATTGTTTCCTTATTCAAGCAGCCTGTTGATTTTTAGTGCCAAATAAATAAATTCCAGAGAGGAGGCACTATGACAGTGACTTCCCTTCCAGTACATTTGTACTTTGTAAAGATCCTCAGCCACATGGAGATTCACATCACGATCAAGTGTCATCAGTGTAGGTTGTGGAAGACATTGCTCATCATCTGTTGCTTGCTGAGTAATGCTCTCACTGACAGACTTAAATCAACCTTCACAGCAGTCCACTTAGTAAGGAACTCATAAACAGACCTTTTTTCTTGTGTAACAGACCAGTCATACAAATAGTGCTGTGCAAATCATTGATTTCTCTGATGTGGCTCGTGAGCTAAAATATAAACTGGGAAGATGTCTGTGTTTCTGTTAAACTCCTAACTGATACTGGCTGGGATACTTGTGGACCTACACAAACAGGTTTGGGTAGAACAGGCTATTATAACATTTTGTTTTGAATAACTGTCAGTTTTTTTTTATGAAAGGAAAAAGGCGTGATTCACAAAACTGCTGCTCTGGGTTTTGTACTCCTAATCCAGCTTTCAACAAACTTTAGCCTGTCTCTAGAGACATCTAAGTGTTTTGTTTTAAATTTGCTGATTTCTTCTAAATGAGATACTATAATACAACTCTGCAGGAAAAAAAAAATCAAAAATGAAGAGGTATGATTATGGAGCAGTAAGCCTTTAAATTTTTCTTTATTTCTGTGCTTCTCCTACTTTGTTGCTTTCCTCAAGCCTCCTGTTGGATATTGTAAGCTCTTTTGTCTCATCTGCCTGAACTGAGTAAATAGGACGTGTGTTTCATCTCTTTTGGAAGATCAGTTTGACATAATGGAGCATTTCACACAAGATCAAAACGTTTTTCAATTCTGTGTTAGGATTAAGTGTTCTGGATGCTTGCATAAACCATAACCAAATTTCTTACCAAGATTGTATTTGTCAGCAAGTCTTACATTGACTGTCATATTGCAGATAGATCTGTTGTACTCTTTTTTGAATAACAGTGTTACAAACCTCAGTAGTTATTGCTGGTTTCAAGGCAAACTAATATTACAATTGGGTAAATGAAGTAGCATGTAATTGAGCTATTTCACTGCTAAAACAGTAAAAAGTAGCAAAGGCTTAGGAAAACATAGGAAGGAAAGTTACTCTTTTTTTTTTTCATTTTTTTTTCCAAAGAAATAATCGACTCCATTCCTGTGTTCCACTGTGGGGAGTAAGACTAACAGTGGAGCAGAATCTGGAATAGATGTAGGGGTCACTTTTGACACTTCTTTTGCCTTCACTGCTACAAGATATTTGTAGGGAAGCTTGTCAGTCAAAGGGTTACCAAGGACAAATAGTGAAGTTATTTTAAACCCATGAGAGACTTGAAAAAATAAAAAAAAAAAAAGGAAACTTGCAAAAAGACTTCACTTTGTCATCATATACAATATATTGTCCCTAAAAACCTCTACATCATTTGTAATTACAGATTTCCATACAAGATACTACTGAGATAAATCAAGAACTGTGTCATCTGATAAAGGACTTGGACAGCACAGTTTCTCCTTCTCCTATATGCTGTATAGCAGTATGAAGCCATTAATCGCCTGTTCAAAATTGTATGTTAAGCTGTGCTCAAGAACCGTGATGAATAACCTGAGAGCAAACAGCAGAAGGAATATGGTGTTGTATGCTAGCCCAGTGTGTTCAGCAATTAGAATCATCACAAGCAAGACAGAAGGATCTGACCAGAGAGCTATTTGTGTTTGGAGGAGAAAGGAAAGAATATTAATTCAACTTCATGAACTGAGGATAAACTTTTTTATTTAAAACAATAATTATATGGAATGATGAAGTACAACTGCTGCAGGGTTTTTTCTCTCTCCCTCTCTCTCTTTTTCTCTCTCTTTCTCTCTCTCAGAAAAAAAAGTATTTGTGTAAGGAATTTATATGAGCTGCCCAAAAAACTCTCTGGGATGTTACTGCCGATTTTCAGTAAATCTTAGAACAGTACAGAATTTCCAAAGAAGAGGAATGAAGAAAGTTAGTGTTGCACCAAACACTAGGGAAGGTTAACAGGCTGGCCAGGATAGTTAGAACCTACACTATGATAAGTTAATTAATGAAGTCTCAGACAATAAAGAAGAATAATGTAATTCCACCAATCAACACAGATTAGTTGAGAATATATATTGCAAAGCAAACGTACCTTCTACTTTGATGAAAGCTCTGGTCAATAGCAAAGACCAGTCAGCTTCTGAAAGTATCTGATGTAGTAGCCTGCTACATTTATTTATGTGTACAGTTTTCTAGTTTCTTAGTATAAGTGGATTAAGAATTGGATTGAATTGACCTTAACACTTGGTTAACTCAGTGAGGAGTCACAATTACATTTTGTGTTTTAACCCTGCGGTATAATACCTTACCAGCAAGAAAAAACCCCAAAACATTGCTACTGATAAAAATGGCTGATGACATGAAGACTGGGGTATGGGGAAGAAGATGGATAATGAAGGGTGCTGTGGACTGATTTATAACTGATTGCAAGGAGACACCATATGACCAACTTGAAAATCTTTCCTCTGAGAAAAAAGAACTGTACCTCTGAAGAAAAAGTTAATATCTTTGAAAATATGGATTTTCTCTTGTAGAGTGACAGCATGAAAAAAATGGTTGAGTATCATGGTGGGCAACCTCCTAGTTATGAGTCCCCAGTACAACTCTTCATCACAAGTGATTCAAACTGTCTTTGAGTGTGCCAGCAGAATTGGGGAAACTTATATCACCTCTGTCATTAGAACTTGCCACAAGTGTGATTGGAATGCTGTGACTGATTTTTGTGCTAACAGCCTCTCAAACTGCAGGCAACCTAGAGCTGTTTCCTAGAAAAGCTACTGAAGCTATTAAGAAAATGTCTTCTGATGAAGGGAGGAGGAAAAAACGAAAAAAGAGAAGAGGGGAAAAAAAGGGGGGGGGGGGGCAGGGTCTTGATTTCCTCAGTTTAGAATGGAGTTAGGGTCAAGCCTTTGAACAGTACCTAGCAAGCTAGAAAGACCACAACTAATTTTATCTGTACCTCACAAATATTTTCAGATGTCCTTAGTGTTTTCTTGAGCTTTTGAGGTTTCAGTTTTTCAATATCCAGAAAATGAGATCTTTTTCAGGATGTAGATATCTGCCAGTCAGTGTGTATTTCACTCCTAGGCAAAACAAGCTTAGTGAGGACTTCTCTGGAAAGACCTGAGGAAAAAATGTGAAACTTAGTTTAGTGTCTATGACACTCCTGAAACGTTGATAATTACAGATCACATAAAGATGTAGCAGAATAACTTGCGTCAAACACATTTTTTTCCATTAAAAAGAATTCTTGTGTAATGAACAGTTCTAGCTTGGGTTTACTTTAACCAATGGATGTCACTGTTGTTCCATTGCATGTCAGATATGCTACACATCTGCTAGCACTGAAAAACACATCTCTGCTGAAATAAAACAAAGCTGCTGCACCTAGGACATTCTATTGGTGAAGACAGGGGAGTAGTTTAAAATCTGGTTTAGAAGAGTCCACCTCATCAGCCAGGAAATTTTGTGCTTTTTCCTCGGAAGAGATCTTATACTACTTTCCAAATGTTGACTGCATGGGACTGTTGCAGTCTGATGCAAAGCTGTAAGACTGATTTGGGAGAACACGGCTGGCAGGGGAGGAAAGAAGGCCTTGCATTACATCCCAATAAAGTTTGTATTTGCTCTGAAGCTCGGGAAGAAGTAAGAGGGGAATATCAACTGGCTCACAGGAAAAAAAAGAATGGTAACTTACTTGCTGTTGAATTTACCCCTATTAAACTAACGTAATAGGTTGGTAAGGCTAATGGAGTTAATAACTAATCGTAGAACAGAAAGGATCAGCTGATACTGGGTGACTGAGTACCTGGGAAGCAGTCCTGAAGACAAAACCTAGAAAGAAACCAACTTTTCTGTTTTGCTTTTTGTGAATGTGGAGGAAACTGTTGAGTGGATTATGTTGGATTTGATCCTGCTAGTAAGAAAAGCATGAAAATGGAAGAAAATTTTGGGAAGAGGGAGAGAAAAAGATGGAGCTATGGGAGCTCTCAAGAGGAGAAAACAGAGCAGCAGAGCAAGGGCAAGTCACTCTGCCTCGTCCCATCAGTTACATCCTCACCAGTCAGTGAAAATGGGGTGGGACTCTATCTTGTTTATAAGAGTATGAGTACATGCAGACCCTGTCCATACACATTGACCCAGAAAACCTTAGTGGCCTTGTCTGTACTGCCTGTCAGCACAAGAGGACTGCTCCCATTTCCTGAAGTGCTGCGGCATTACTGGCTTGCATAGACCAAAACTGTGTCAAGAGTTGTGTTAACGATTACGCTGTAGTTGCATGTCAGGGTTTAAGCCTTAAACACTGGCCAGGTCTAGTTTATTAGGATAAATTTATACATTAAGGACAACAAAGGTAAGGCTTGCCAGTCTCTGAGGTCAACTGTCTATTGAAGAGTCATGCCAGCTCTGATTCAGTAGACGCTTTGGTAAAGTCCAAAGCAAGGCTTGACCTTGCACTTTGGGAACTTCCTACTCTTGACTACTCTGTTCTCCAAATGCAGAGGAAGACTACAGCAAACTTAGGGATTCAGTTAATCAGATCTTCTGGAAAAGTTTCTGGAGGAAAAGTATGGGGTTGCTGATTAACCCTGACAGGGCCTAGGTGATGACTGCACAACATGGTTTTTAGACTGGTGTTCTCGAAAGGTTTCCAAAGAGGCTGACGTTAGATGCTAGATCCTGGGTGGATTTCGCATGATCTCCCACAAGACGTCATCGCAGATGGAGGGATGCCACAACCTGGAGCAACTACCACTCATCTTCTCACTCAGCAAGGTGTGGGGAGACCTCCTTGGGCCGTCTCTCTCCTTTCCCTTACTGGTGATGAACTCTCTGCAAGACCTTGTAAGTTAGTTCTCCTACAGAACCATGATGTCCATGCCCACAGGGACTTGTGTGAACTGCTGGACAGGAGAACAGAAAACGTGCCTCCTTGTTAACAGGCTGTAGTGATGCAATGTCTGCCTACAGCACTTACCAGCATGGCTTTGCTTCCCTGTGGTCACAGAAGTTACAGGCTGGTAGGCGATAGCAATCTCCCGATGCGTACATCCAGCACAGAGAAAAGTAGAGAGGCTGTGACATAGTGCTGTGAAGTGCGGTGGACATAGGCCTGGCTTCAGCACACCACAGACAAAGCTTGCAGAAAGACTTTTTATGAATCTCATCCTCAGCACGGAGAACATGATGATCCTGTTGAATCAGACCCTTCCTTCCTGGCTCTTGCTTTTGCTTCCTCTCCTGGGCTGCATGAGCAGAGATGACAATATCTTCCCTGTCTGGTTAATGTTGCAGAGCTGCTCATCACAAAGTCAGTGGTTTAACAAAGTTTATTGAAGATTAGTGGTTTGACACTGTGCTTTGAACATACACTGCCCTGATGGAGAAACGCATGCATACACACACATGTATATGCTCCAGGAAAACATAGTATTAGAAAGAAAATGCTGCTTGATATTTGGAAGCAGCCCCTTTGCTGTGCTGGATGGAAGTGCATTGCTGTGTTGGGAGGCTTGCAGGGTTTTTCTTGTTCACTGGTGATGGAGGTGTGGTTTTTATTTCCTATCTGGACACCTATGTTAGCACAGCAGGCTTTTGTGCTGTCCTGTGGAAGGAGGCCAGCACTAACCCTGAGTGAGGAAGCCACCAAACTACCGACATGTCTTAGAGAGACCCTGTTTTCCCCAGAGGCCTGTTGCCAAGTGCTGTTTTGGCCAGACCTGCTGAGCTGAGGTAAAGTCTAATGGCTGAGCTGTGGCTTGAAGTGGTTATGTGCAACGCTGAGAAGTCATAAACAGCTGTTATGTAAATGGTTTATGAGGGAGTGGGGAACCTTTAGCCATGATAGATTTCTGTAAAACTGATCTGAGCTGATAACTTCATACCACACTGTTCTCACAGATTATTTTCTTTCATAGAACAACAACAGCAAAACAAACCTTCCCCTCCCTTCCCGCCACTGGGTGCAGGGGTGGTAGGTTCTGCTGGCCTCCAGGGAGGGAGATATTCCCATGCAGCTGAAGGGTTGAATTCAGCAGGCTGAACAGGGAGATCTGGACAAAGACCTGTTGTCCCAAAGCAAATCACTGTAATCCCTGGCATAGATCCTGCATTTGATGTAGGTGTGCTGGTGGCTAGAACAGTTTCATTGTATTTGAGAGACTTAAATCAATTACTAGTAGTCTCTAAAAGTCAGTATCAGTCCCTAACTGATAGTAAAATCAAAAAGATGTCTTTTTTTTTTTTTTGAAAAAAAGACCAAATAACGCAATTACTTTCTTGCTTTAACTTGTACTGTATGCAGTTTTCTAAGGGAAGAAAAGGTACTGTTCTTGCCCAACAAATTGGGCAAGTTGCAAGAGTAAGACTGGTACGATGTACAGGTACTTGAGACTGTCAGTCTTCCTTGGAATTACTTTAAAAAAACATGTCCTATTTTTTGCTTTACAAACATCATTTCTAACATGGCTTATTTGCATGAATTGCATTCCTGTGCTTATAATACAGGGCTGAGTTTGCATGGAGTCATAGCTGTGAGAACAAAAATAGCTTTTTAAAAGCTAATTTTAGAAAACTTGAATTGTTTGTGTGTGAAAACTCTTCTGGCAAGTATAGTTTAGGGAGGTAAGAAACTTGATGACTTCCCATGCAGGAGCCACAACTTGGGAAGTCTTTTGATAGGCTAGTTTCTTCTTGTAAATTTGAAATCAACCTGTCATATTGCTGGGAGTTTTTTGTAGTTACAAAAACTTGCATTTTGCTATGAAATTCACAACGATTTCAAAATTCTAATTTGTTTACAGGTATAGAGGTAGTAATGAGTCAAACCTCAAATGCAGTAATTACTCTAGATCTCCTCCCACTGCCTCTCAATTTTTGTTTAAAAGCACATGTACACTCGGTAACGGGTCCAGGAACAAAAATGCTGTAGGATCTTGAATAGCAAAAGGTTCCCGTTCGACCTCAAAACATTGTCCCAACTAAAGAACTTCAAACATCTTTGGTGAACACTAGTGCATAGAAATGACTGAAGAAAACTTAAAACTGTAAAGCTAGAAATCCTGCTAGTGGGTAAAGTTAAGCACGAAGTCTCAGATAAGTGTTGCTAGCAACCTGAAATCTGTATATAGCTAAATCAGTCTCAGTTGTTTCACTGATCATTGTTTCTAATATACTTATAGCCTCCTTCCTTTGTACTTACTAGCATTTTATTTCTTACCTTGTATCCTCTTTGTCAGATCTTGTTATTTTTCCATTTGGACACAGTTTGCTTTGTTTTTTGCCAGATTATTTTTGTTGTCCCTTCTTTTTCCTCCTTTCAGTTTCCTGTAGAACTTCAGATGACAACTAAACTAGTACATTAGTGGATATTAGCACCTTGGACAGGCAAACTAAGGCAGATGATCCCCACATTGCCTGCACATGCAGAAGCTCTAAAAAATTCCCCCACAACCCCCAAGTCTATCATCTGGGATTGACTACAGCAGCCAAAGGCATCTGCAGACTCAATTTATGGGCCTCAGATTAATTCAGTCAATAGCGTCTAGCACTCTAGAAAACGTCAGCTGCCCAGGTTAAAAATGGGATTGTAATAAATAAAAGATACTGAAGCAGGGAATACTCTGAGGACACGTTTTACTGATGTGGCTGTCTCTTCCATTGAAAAAGCTTGGACACCTGCTGAAGAGATATTGAAAATCTGGGCAGAAAGATCTTCTTTCAAATGTCTGGAACAATTTCTTCCTAAAAATACTGTTTCTAAATGATCACATTCAGCATGTCAGACATAGTCCAGAAATGGAAATGCATCTGCCTTCAAGTCAAACCATAAATCATGATTTTTTTAAGGCCGAGACCCAAGAGACGAGGCCTTCTACAGGCAGCTGGTAGCAGCCTCGCAGTCACAGGCCCTGGTTATTGTGGGGGATTTTAACTACCCTGATATTTGCTGGAAGGCCTACTCAGCCAGCCATCCGCAGTCCAGGAGGTTTCTCCAGCACATTGACAATAACTTCCTGATGCAAATGGTGGATGAGCCGACTAGGAGAGGGGCGATGCTAGATCTTATTCTCATGAATAAGGAGGGTCTGGTTGAAACAGTGAAGGCTGAGGGCAGCCTTGGTTGCAGTGACCACGAGGTGGTGGAGTTCAGGATCTCATGTGGCCGTAACAGAATACCGAGCAGAATCACAATGCTGGACTTCAGTAGGGAAAGCTTCGGCCTTTTCAGATAGTTGCTAGGGAAAATCCCATGCTCAAGATCAGAGCATCCCAACGGGTAGGAAGTCAAGAAAGGGTGCCAGGAGACCTGCATGGTTAAACAGGGATCTGCTGGGCAAACTCAGGTGCAAGAGGAGAGTCTACAGATCATGGAAGGAGGGGCTGGTCACTTGGGAGGAATATGAGAAGGTTGTCAGGGGGTGTAGGAAGGCAACTAGGAAAGCTAATGCCTCCTTAGAATTGAACCTTGCTAGAGGGGTCAAGGACAATAGAAAGGGCTTCTTCAAATACATTGCAGATAAAACTAACACTAGAGGCAGTGTAAGCCCACTGATCAATGAAGTGGGTGCTCTGGTGACAGAAGATACAGAGAAGGCAGAGTTACTGAATGCCTTCTTTCTTTCTGTCTACACTGCCGGAGGCTTTCCTGAAGAGTCCCGTACCCCAGAAGTCCCAGAGGAACTCAGGATAAAGGAGGAGTTTGCCTTGGTAGACGAAGACTGGGTTAAGGACCAGTTAAGTAATCTAGATATCCGTAAATCCATGGGTCCTGATGGAATGCACCCGCAGGTACTGAGGGAGATGGTGGAAGTCATTGCTAGACCACTCTCCATCATCTTTGGTAAGTTGTGGGGAACGGGGGATGTGCCTGAGGACTGAGGAAAGCAAATATCACTCTAGTCTTCAAAAAGGGCAAGAAAGAGGACCCGGGTAACTATAGACCGGTCAGTCTCACTTCCATCCCTGAAAAGGTGATGGAACAACTTATTCTTGATGCTGTCTCTAGGCACATCAGGGATAAGAAGGTCATTAGAGGCAGTCAACATGGCTTCACCAAGGGGAAGTCGTGCTTGACCAACATGGTAGCCTTTTATGAGGACATTACCAGGTGGATAGACGTGGTCTATCTCAATTTCAGTAAAGCATTTGACACCGTCTCCCACAGTAACCTCGCGGCTAAACTGAGGAAGTGCAATCTGGATAATCGAGTAGTGAGATGGCTGGAGAAAAGAAGCCAGAGAGTTGTGGTGAATGGGATGGAGTCTAGTTGGAGGCCTGTATCTAGTGGAGTCCCCCAGAGTTCAGTAATGGGACCAATGCTATTCAATGGATTCATCAATGACTTAGATGAGGGAGTAGAGTGCACCCTCAGCAAGTTTGCTGGTGATACGAAACTGGGAGGAGTGGCTGACACGCCAGAAGGCTGTGCTTCCATTCAGAAAGATCTAGACAGGCTCGGGGTTTGGGTGGGAAAAATTTCATGCAATTTAACAAGAACAAGTGTAGAGTCTTGCATCTGGGCAAGAACAACACCAGGTTCCAGTATAAGTTGGGTACTGACCTGTTGGAGTGTAGTGTAGGGGAGAGGGACCTGGGGGTCCTGGTGGCCAGCAGGATGCCCATGAGCCAGCACTGTGCCCTCGTGGCCAAGAAGGCCAATGGCATCCCGGGGTGTATCAGAAGGGGGGTGGTCAGTAGGTCAAGAGAGGTTCTCCTCCCCCTCTACTCTGCCCTGGTGAGACCTCATCTGGAATATTGTGTCCAGTTCTGGGACCCTTAGTTCAAGAGGGACAGAGAACTACTGGAGAGAGTCCAGTGCAGAGCCACAAAGATGATTAATGGAAAGGAGCATCTCCCTTATGAGGGAAGGCTGAGGGAGCTGGGTCTCTTTAGCTTGGAAAAGAGGAGACTGAGGGGTGACCTAATCAATGTTTATAAATATGTGAAGGGTGAGTGTCAGGAGGATGGAGCCAGGCTCTTCTCTGTGACATCCAGTGATAGGACAAGGGGCAATGGGTTCAAGCTGGAACATAGGAGGTTCCACTTGAATATGAAAAAAAACTTTACAGTGAGGGTGACAGAGCACTCAACAGGCTGCCCAGAGAGGTTGTGGAGTCTCCTTCTCTGGAGACATTCAAAACCTGCCTGGATGCATTCCTGTGTGATCTGATCTAGGTGTTCCTGTTCCGGCAGGGGGATTGGACTAGATGATCTTTCAAGGTCCCTTCCAATCTCTAACATTCTGTGATTCTGTGATTATCCAGGGCTTTAGCTGTCTGCATCTCCACAGCAATAGCCGTTGTGGGATGCATCAGCACTTACAGCTGTGAACTTGTGGTATAGCACCTGTTGCACATTTGGATCAGAGCTCTACCATCTGCCCTCCATTTGAAGATAAATATATCCAATATAATTATTGTAGAAGTTGAGCATGTAATAAATGCGTAAGAATAGTGCAATTTACTTATTGTTTCTTGCTCCTTTGAAGCATGGTGACTTCTCATTTTTCTTTTTTTCTCCCCCTATCTCCATCATATTTTGTTAGCATAGATAGTTCTTTTTTCATGTCTTTTATCATGTCACTGTGGCTGACAAATTCACTGTTAATCACCACTTAGTGTGAAATTTTTTGTTGACCAGGCCAAGTACAGAGATTATCCTCTCTCATGAGACCACTATAGTGCTTGACAATTTTATTTTTCATTATGAGGAGAGTTGCCACTGGCAGTTTCTTGTCCCAAGTAGACATCTGGAGAGGACACGCACACACACACACCACTTGGTTCAGCTCTCACATTTCATTCTACCTGGGGAGCCCATGGAGTGAACATTGTTCTGTTCATCTTCAGCACATGGAAAGGGTTTAACTCTTAAAGATCCATTTGTTGAGTAGGAAGCTACCTAAACGATGTAGGTATAAAATGCTGAACTAGTTGGTGCTTAACTTCAGGGGAACTTGTGACTTGACTTTGGTGTGCAGGGAACATGTTATCCCCTTCACAACCAGCAGCCCCCTTCATTGGATAGCCAAGGATCTTGAATGTCTCCCTGTAGGTGGCAGCTGCTCTTTTGTCTGATCTTCCTAATGAGGAGCTCTGAGCATCAGCTTGTTGGATATATTCTGACATTTTCTTAGATCTTCTTGATGAAGCACTATTCTTTTAGCATAGAATAATTGTCATTAGCTCAGATGACTGAGGCCATTAGGCTGCAGCATAAAGTTTAAGGTATTGCTGTGAGTTGGCAGTACTTAGGAGGCCTAGTACTTAAGCAATGTCCTGAGAATTGTGGGATCATGTGGGAGAAGTTATTTATATTTGAATCTCCTGAAACGTCAGTGAGTCCTATAAACATGGCACTGGTAGAAAACTGTTGTGACTCTGAGGGAAATACGAAGCCAATTTTTATGCAATGTAAGTCCAGCAAAGCACCTTTCCCTCACTAAGATGAAATCTGATAATGAGATATAGGAAGTTCCAGAAACACTTGGAGAATCTGAATGGTCTCTTCTGGAAGCTTTTAGTACCTTCTCAGTTAGGATTACCATACATAAATAATAATATTTTTCACATCAATTGTATAGCTATTGTTAGTACTGATAGTACTAGATATTTAGCACACACTTTAGAGACGAGCTTTATAGCTATAGTTTTTAGAAGGCTTACATTAATATGCACGGCACATGACTGGAAAGTTATAGCCAAATACAAGTGACGTTGTTGTCTATATTGCCTTTTGCAGGCCAAGTAAGGAATGGAGTTGCAAATAGTTTGGAGGGAAGCCCCTCCTCTGCCTACAGGCAGCTGAGATGACTGGGTTAGATTAAGAGCACATCTTCAAACATCTGCTGACTTCAGCTGAGGCTGCAAGTGCTCAGTGAGTGTGGGAGCCCTCTTAATGCCACTATCAAATAATTATGACTGGAGTTGAACCTAATGTCAAGAAACATGTGCTGCCAAGATAAGTATCTGTTGTCCTCACTAGTTTGGATTAGATTCCATAGGAGGAACTGGTGCACAGCTGAACTTTCAGGACATTTTCTGAGTAATCTGCACCAAGTTAAACTTTTGAGATAAAAGCTTCCTTCTACTATTCTTTGCTGTCCTTTCTTTCCTTTATTCTCATCCATACAGCAATGCTTTTCCCTAGTTCCTCTTTGTTTGCATTCTTTAAACTTTTTTTTGGTAATGTTCCACTGAGATGAACTGAAGCATTAGCAGAATATATGAAATACTTTTTCTCGAGTTCTCTGACCAGAGACTTTCATTCAAATCTCACTTACATTGACCAGGTGTTGGGACTCTGGTCAGAATCTAAAAGGAAAACTAAATGAAATGAGGAGATTTAGGAATATTTTGCAACTGTTTTCCCACTTAATTGATCAGCTTTTCTTACACATTTGGTAAGCAAAAAAATTGTAAAGAACTAAAATTTACTGTGCTTTTTACTTTTCTCAAGTAATAACTTTCTTTTCAAAGTAGATATTTAATATTTCTTCAAATTCTGAATTAACTGTATCCTCTAAAGTCTTATAGCCTGGAACCATCTCCATCAGCTCTTCCTTCCACACACATTTTTTCACAATGAAATAAAGCAATATTAAGGGCTTTAGGGTTTTATTTCCTTGCCACCTCCTCCCATCCCTGCCCCAAGTCAGGGTTGGGTATGGCATCCTTAAATTGATGATAAGTGTAATTGCTTTAAACATGGGAGTCTTATGTTCTAATCTTTAAAGCCAGAGCATGGAGAGGTGGGGGATTTGTAATTTCTCTGACATCCCAGCAAGTTCTGGTGGAGGTTTCTCACTGCTCAATTATATTTTCATTTGAATGAGAAAATGGGAGAGACTAGTAATTGGAGATTACCTAGGATAAGCCTTTTGTTTCATTTCCTGTTTTATCAAAGATCCAGATTAAGGCAAATTATTTAGCGCTTGTCCCTCTGTCCGGCTCCTACAAGGGACAGGGTGAGGTACTTTTGTTTCAAAAAGCACAAGTTCAAAACCCCTGATATACATCAGAGAGATGAATCTGAGCCTCCACAACACAAGTGCATGAGTCACCTAACCACTAGGGTATCATATAAGGAGGGGAATTCCTCCTTATTCCTCCTTATTCAGTTATTTTATGTTGTGTTGCATCAAACAAGTCTGCCAGATCAACTCTCACAGAGCAAGATAAGCAGATGATTTCTTATTTTCTCTAACTGTGTCAAAGTTTGGGTCTAAACTAGATACTCATCTACTCAGGACAGTTCGTAATTCAGTATGTGCATCAGATGGTAGCAGAAAGTGGGAGAATGTGTCTCACCAATGTGCCTTTTCAGCTGTGAAGGTTAATTGCATTTTTGGTTGTGGTAGGAAGAGTATAGCCATGAGATTAGAGGGAGAGGGAAGTGTGATTATTCCTCTTTATTCAGCAGTTCTGAGGCCACATTTGGAGTCCTGTGCCCAGTTTTAGCTCACCAGTATGAGAAAGTCATTGACAATCTGAGGAAGGTTTAGCAGATAGTCACCAAAATTTGCAGCATGATATTACAGCATTGATGGATAAAGGAAGAACAATTGAAATAATCTACCTGGGCAGTGCAAAACCTCTGGCACTGTCCCACAGGGCATCCTTGTCTCTAAATTGGAGAGACATGGATTTGATGGAAGGACCACTTGGCGGATAAGGAACTGGCTGGATGGTTGCACTCAAGGAGTTGTGGTCAATGGCTCGTTGTCTAGGTGGAGACTGGTGACAAGTGGCGTTCTGCAGGTGTCAGTATTGGGATGGGTGTTGTTTAACATCTTTGTTGGAGACACGGAGAAGAGGATCGAGTGCACCCTCAGAAAGCTTGTCAATGGCACCATGTTGTGTGGTGTGGTCAACATGGGAAGGGACACCATCCAGAGGGACCTTGACAGGTTTGAGAGGTGGGCCAATGTGAGCCTCATGAAGTTCAACAAGGGCAAGTACGAGGTCCTGTATGTGGATTGGGGCAAGTACAAGGTCCTGCATGTGGGTTGGGGCAACCCCAAGCACAAATACAGGCTGGCTGGAGAATGGCTTGAGTGCAGCCCTGAGGAGAAGGACTTGGGCGTGTCAGTTGATGAGGAGCTCAACATGAGCCAACAATGAGCACTTGCAGCCCAGACAGCCAACCATGTCCTGGGCTGCATCAAAAGAAGCATTAGCAGGAGGTCAAAGGAGGTAATTCTCCTGCTCTACTCTGCTCTCGTGAGACCCAACTGAAGTACTGCGTCCAGTTGTGGGTCCCCCAACATAAGGATGTGGACCTGTTGGACTGAGTCTAGAAGACCACAAAGGTGGTCAGAGGGCTGGAGGACCTCCCATATGAGGACAGGCTGAGAGAGTTCGGGTTGTTCAGCCTGGAGAAAGGAAGGCTCCAGGGGGACCTTACAGCAGCCTTCCAGTACTTACAGCCACATAAACTGTGCTTTCTCCCTGTTAGGGATTATCCAATGGAATTGATTGCAGTATCAAGGAAGGATAGTGGCTAGAAAGGTCTAGTAATCTGGCCTCTTGCATAACAGAAGCATATACTTCCATCATTCTCTCAGACCCTAAGCTGTGAAATTTAAGTGTAGTCTTTTTTTTTAGGGGGAAGGGATGAAATCACTTAGTCATGTGTTGATGGCTCAGACTCTAAATTATACATTAACTTATATATAATCTCCATAAAACAAATTACTAAGTACTAATGATTAATTCTTGATTTATGATATTACAGTTGTTCTAATTAAGTGCATATTCATATTCTTATTCATCATCAGTTGAGAATTTTAGAGGAGGTATTATTGCCTGAGAAGCTGTGGTGGGTTAACATTGGCTGGATGCCAGGTACCCACCAGGCGTCTCTATCACTCCCCCTTCAGCAAAATAAAGGGGGAGAATAAGATGAAAACTCGTGGGTCAAGATAAAAGCAGTTTAACTAAAGCAAAGGCCAAGGCCATGCACAGAAACAAAAGGTAAACAAAGATGTTATTCTCAACTTCTCCTCAACAAGCAATGTCCGGCCACTTCCTGGGAAAGCAGAGCTTCAATATGTGTAACAGCTACTTCTGGAGGCAAATGTAGTAACAAATACCCCCCTCCTCCTGCCTTCCCATGTCTTTTATGGCTGAGCTGACGTCACATGGCATGGAATAGCCAATCCAGGTCAGCTGTCCCAGCTCTGCCCCTCCCAAGATGTGTCATAAACACCCTGCCAGCTGCCAGTGTAACACTCAGCACTGTGACAGCTGCTATGGGGATATAAACCCAATACAGAAGCCTATACCAGAGTAACCCATAAGATTCTTTTAGCCCAAATTTTCACAGTTTAGTATTCCCAAAAAGCTATGTTGTGGTTTTCTTTTTAAAATAAAATACATGTTTTTCTTCACTGTAATTTCATTCTTAACTATGCAGAGTTAGTGACCTGATGCATCAAATCTTACACTTGCGTGGTGCTTTTTTTGGTGCCATATTACTTTGGGCAGTTTTTAATATATTAGTATTGAATAATCCTCTTTATTTACAAATGGAAACATCAGCAACATTTCTGCTATGTTAACTCACATCTCATGATTGATGAATCTGTTTTTTTTTTTTTTCCTTAATTGAGCTTGGGTTAGTGATTGGTGCATCAGGACTGAAACACCTGCATCTGTTGGAAAGAGGTGTCAGCTGAGAACTTAATGTGTGTATCTATATGCATGTACGGTAGTGCAGATAAAGCATTACATAGAGTAGTGCAAGGACAGGAAAGATGCTTAATACCGACCAGCTCTCTGGCCTGTTTCAAATTTAAGGGTTGGTGTCTTTCCATTAATGTTCAATGGTGTCTTGGCTGGAGTTCCTCAGTGTTACTGGTGATTGTTAGTTCACTGGCCTTCATATGGGACTGCCTTTTACTGGTAGCTGCAGCATTGACTACTGTTGAGATTTATCAAACCTCCTTGCTACAATACCTTCATCTTAGCTTACTTGAAACTTGGCCAGACATTAACCTTTTAGGCCAAAATTTACCCTTAGATGATATTGGGCTTACTTAATTTATTTTTCCAGAAAGTTTCAGCCAAAAGTGTTTTGCCGTTTCCAAGAAAACGCTGGAGAAAATACATTGTGTTGCAATGTTAAAACAGCCCTGGCAACCTTTTCTTTGACTGTGTGTTCTCCATGCTTTGGAGCAAGGAGTTGAAATTTGGTCAGGATGCTGTGGCCTTTCTTGTCAGGAAAGTGTTCCTTTCTGTCCCCGTGAAAAATTTTGACATGATGTTCTGGAAACTCTGAATCTACATGTGCAGAAGTTTGGCTTCTTGGAACTGGACAGCTAAAATCAGCTTACACTTTAGTCTGTCATTGGTTTGACTGCATGGTCTGGGCATGCAATGTTTCAGAAAACTGCTCTGTATACCTAGAAAATACATGTCCACACAGCAAAATTTCACCTTTACTGTTTCTTATGTGTGATGGCTGGTACTAAGTAAACAAAGGGGAAGATGACTATTTCAGGGTGGAGGGGAACACACAGACTGGAGAGAAATTTTTGAAAAAAGATGAACAAAACCAAGATGGAAACAGGTTAAAAATAATGATCTTCAAGAGTGATTTGCAGAAGAGTCAGCATGTGCAAACAAAAACTGTGTGCTGAAGCCTGGGAGAGAATGCAAAGGAAGAATGCTTCAAAGACTCTCCAGCAAAATGTTTTCTTTATGAACTGCAAGCCTGAGTGTAAAAGGAATTACTTTGAAACATCTTGTACTCATGCTTTTGCCACCTTTAAGTCAAGTTTTCATTTTAACGTTAGTTTCTGAATCTGAGTACTATTTCCGAGAGGACTCTGATTCAATCAAGACCACTTATTTTCACTGAAAGTTACAGAGCTCTACCTAATTTGTTGTCCACTACTCAAGGTGGGTTCAGTACATGATGTAATCAGAGAGTGGTTGATGTTGGAAGGCAACTCTGGCAGTCATCTCAGTCAAGTCCACCTGCTCAAGCAGGTCACCCAGAGCAGGTTGCCCGGACCATATCCAGAAGTCTTTTGAAGTCCTTCAAGGATGGAGATTCCGCCATTTCTCTAGGCAACCTATTCTGATGCTCTGTCACCCTCATAGTAAAAAAGTGTTTCTTTATGTTCAGCGGGTACCTCCTGCATTTCAGTTTGTCCCTATTGTCTTGTATCCTCTCACTAGGCACCACTGAGAAGAGCACGGTTGTTTCTTTTTTACAGCCTCCTTGCAAATATTTGTTCAACTTTATGAGATGCCCTTTGAGCCTTCTCTTCTCCAGGTTAAACAATCCCAGTTCTCTCAACCTTTCGTCCTATGGGAGGTGTTCCAGTCCCTTCATTATCTTAGTGGTCCTGAATCCATGCTGACCCCTCCCAATCACTTTATTGTCCTTCATGTGTTTGGAAGTGGTTCCCAGAATTAGCTGTTCCAACACCTTCCCAGGGATTGAGGTGAGGCTGACCAGCCTGTATTTTCCTTGGTCCTCATTTCTGTCCTTTTTGAAGATATGAGTGACACTTGCTTACCTCTCATCTTAAGATAGCTCTCCCAAGTGCAGTGATCATTCAAAGACAATAAAAGTGTCCCCACATTGACTTCAGTCAGCTCCCTCAGCACTTGTGGGTACATCCTGTCAAGACCAATGGACTTATGTATATCCAGTTTGCTTATGTATTCCCTAACCTGATCGTCTTCTGCCAAGTGCAAGTCTTCCTTGCTTTAGACTTTCCCTGGTTTCCAGGGCTTTAGATTTCTGAAAGCTGGTTACATTAGTGAAGACTGAGGTGAAGAACACTCTCAGTACTTTAGCTTTTTCTGTATCCTATGTTACCAATGGACACTGCTCCATTCAGCAGCAGGCCTACAGTTTTTCTAGTCTTCCTTTTGCTACTTAAGTACTTCCAGAAGCACTTCTTGTCTTTGACAATCACTTGCCACATTCAAGACCAGATGGCTTTATTGACTGTATCTCTGCATACTCGGACAGTGACTCTGTATTCCTTCCAGGTTAACTGTCCCTGCTTCCACTTTCTGTATATTTCTTTTTTGTGTCTGGGTTTTTCCAGTAGCTCCTCCTTGTTCATCCACACAGACCTCCTGGCTTTTCTGCTTGAGTTCCTGCTCATTGGGATGGATTGTTCTTGAATCTGAATGAAGTGATCCTTGAATGTTTCCCTAGGTATCCTGGGCCCCTCTTCCCTCTAGGGCCTTATCTCATGTGTCTCTATCAGGTAGATCTTTGAAACAGTTGAAGTCTGCTCTCCTGAAGTCCAGGGCTGTGGTCCTTCTTTTTTGACCTTCTCCCTCCCCTCCACGATCTCATGGTCACTTCAGCCTTTACATACCCTATAAGCCTTTCCTTGTATGAGGTACAGCAGAGTCCCTCTCCTCATTGGTTTCACTATCACTTGGGTCAGGAAGTTGTCATAGATAATCACCAGGAAACTCCTGGACCACTTATGCTTTGTTGTGTTGTCCCTCCAGCAGATATTGGTGTTATTGAAGTCCCCCATGAGGACCAGGGTCTGTGAATGTGAGGCTCCTCCTAGCTGTCTGTATAAGGCCTCACCCACTTGTGCATCCTGATCAGGTAACATATAGCAGACACTCAATCCAGTATTAGACATATTTGTCTGCACTTTATTAATCCTTACCCCTAAGGTGTGAGTTGGGGTTAACCATCCCCACCCGGAGCTCCATGCTCCTGCTGCTGTCTCACATAAAAGGCAACTCCCCTGCCTCATCTTTCCCACCTGTCCATCCTAAAACCTTTGTCTCACCACTGTGGCACTCTAGTCATGCGAGTCATTACACCACATCTGCAATGGCACATAGTTCTCTGACTCCTTGTGTTTGTTCTTCAGGTGGCATGCATTAGTGTACAGGTACTTCAGAGAGACACCTAAGGATGCTGATTTCCTGGAACGGACCTGGGGGTTTCCCCTAGTCGTGCTTTGCAGGCACTCCCTTGTTTACATGCAGATGTTTGAGGTGACTCCAGTCCTGTTTTGATTATGTGTTGCTTTTCACTTACATCATCCTATGCTCTTTGCTTGTAAACCCTTGTCCACCGCAAAGTTCCCTCTTTGTTATTTCTAGTTTAAAGCACTTCTTACCACCTCGGTGGAACAAATGTTTTGATCATTTACAAGGGGATTTACTTATGTCACTTTAAATTTTGAGTGCTGAGCTCTTCACCTGGAGTGGTTTTTGCTCACTATATGAAATTAATTTACAAAACACTTAAAAATGGAATGTTTTGTACACAATTAAGAAGGAAGAAGCATTAATGTTTGTTTAAATGGACTACATAGTACCAAGAAGGGAGGAAAAACTTTACACTGCAGTTCTGCTGGTGTAGCAGACTTATATTAATATGCTTCAAGGGCTGTTGGCTAAAACTTTCTATTGCATTCTTAAGGTTTACTCTGCTTATGTTGTTTCAGGGATCCTCAGGAAAGTTGCTGTTTTGCTCAGATATATAGCAACATCTCATCATTATGGTGGTTCTGGATTGTTTCTAGAGGGTGCAAGGAGTAGGACTTCTAAAAGCTGTCCTCAGCTCAGGACAGGCTTTGGAATTTCCTCCAGCTACCCTTGTTGCTGACACTGGTAACCCAGGTCAGTTGTGAGTATCTGGATTTGGTGCAAATTTTAGTTTCTCATTTTTTTTCAGTTACGTTTTGTTGTCAAACTACAAGTATAGTTTGTCTTTTTCCTATATCAACCTATGCCCATCTAAAAAATCACTTGAGGTAAATACCAACTTGACGCTGATAATGAATATTCAGATGCAACTGTTCGTTATACTTACACAAAATGTCTGAAAATACGAACAAGAAATGGAATCCTGAAGTTCTTGATTGCAGAATGTCTCTTTTTATACAGGTTCTAATTTGGATGAGAAAGTTTGGAACAAAGTTTGAAGTCTTTTCTTGAGTGGGTCAGAGAACATTGCCTATGAGGACAGTTTGAGGTAGCTGGGCTTGGTTTTAATTTGGCAACTAGGAGGCTAAGGGGTATATTTTATGTCAGCCAAGAGCAACTTGAGGAAGTGTTATAAAAAGATAAAGGAGCTGGACTCTTCTGAGAAGGGGCAGGCAGAATAAAAAGGGACAGTGACCACACATTGCTATTTGGGAGTTTGGCCATTAGGAAAAGGGGAGGTGGTGCTGCACTGGAATGGGTTGCACACAGGACCATGGAAATTCCATTCTTGGGTCTGTCATGGCTTTGTGTAGCCAAGTCTCAGGAACCTCCAATCTGGTGTTTTTCATAGACTGACTTCAAGCAGCTTGTGCTGGATGGCTTCCAGTGTTCCCTTCCAGCCAAGGTTTCTATGATTCTGTGTGCATATCTGTGAGCTTCTGCTTTACATCTTCTAGATTTTTGACATGTGTAAGGCCAGAATGTCAAAGTTATTTAGATGCCTAACTTCTGTTGAACTCAACGGATGGTATGGAGCCTTGAATGTGGAAGGAGAGACAGAAGAATAAATTTGCAAGATATTCTTTTCTTCGTCTTAATTCAGTTAAACTAAATTCCGTATACTGACTGCTCAGAATCCAGTAAGTGAGAGAGGGGAGAACCTGATCTTGTCCCTCAGCAGGAAATGGTCATAAAAAAGTGCTATGGAGTCAGGCATAGGAAGAAGGCCAGGCAGTGAGGTGGAAAAAGTATGAAGTAGTCACATTAAGTTAGTCATGGCTGGTGACCTTCTACTCTTTCTGGTTAAATGAAATGGAAGATAATGAGAAGTTACTGAGAGGATAGCTCAGTTTGCAGCAATTTCCCTTTGATAAGACTGGGAGATGAATAGCTCTTTATTTTTCTTCTGAATGTGGAAACAACTGTCTACCTTTCCCCTGTTTATCTTCCCTTGAGAAAGAACAGGATTATGCAATAGCAGTGAAAGGAAGATTGTTTTAAGAAAACTGCCTTTCTTGTATCTCTATCCCAAACCCCACATATTGCTAGGGAGTTTGTGTCTTCAGGCTTTAACTGCTTTGAATGGGAATATAGAATGCAGGCCAAGGTTGATAATTTACAATAGCCTGAAAGTCCATTGGAGAGGACTGGGTTTGCACAAAACTGGACAGCCAAAGACAGATAACAGAGAGATATAAAACCACCCAGAGATCCAGATACAAAAATGTAAGGACTGCACACAGTAGTCTCAGCCTTTAAACAATGAAAAATGTTCTCTTTGATTAGGAAGTTTCCTATCTTTTAAAATTAAGATCCTTTAAAATTATGAAGAGGAAGGCTCTCAGATTTTATTTTAATTTCTGTGTATAAGTGCACACATCAATGTTCTACAAATACATCCTCCTCTTAGTAGATTTGCAAGGGGTTCTTTAGAGACCCAATTTCAGAAGTCTCGTAATTTCAGCTTTAAATGTCCTCTATTTATTGCAGAATTGAATGGCACATCCGAGCTTGAAATTTCAGTGAGGTCTTCAGTGATAACCAACCAGCATCTGCAGAACAAGTTGCTTACCATAACTATTAACTTTGTAAATTTTTTTCAAAAACATTTGCTTGTGGCACTAAAGTTTATTCTTAGTCAAGTTACAGGGAGATTCTAGGCCAGAGCAGCACAGCTGAAAGTGAAATCAAGTACTTTAAAATATTTTCATTCGCTAAGCTATAACTCATTTTTACAGGCAATGGGTCCTTTCCTATTTTTAACATCGGGAAAATAGGTTTGTTGTTAGGCAATGGTTATATGCTTGTGACTAAAACATTATAAATGTGGATGGGAACTGCTTGTTATTTAAAGTGTATCCCAAGGTCTGACATATGTTCATTCTGAGGAAAAATACAAATTGAGATGAAATAAAGAAACTTCAATAACTGCATGGCTATTTTTCATTTCTTGGCAGAAGATACAACTACTAGTTGCTCAAAAACTAGGGTCAAACCAAGAACCTCTATCCCTAGAGAACAGATTACTTGCACTTGGTTCCCAGGATAGTTTTGCCAGGTTTCCCACTCTCCAAAATTTTAACAACATCCTCAAAATTGTAAATTAGATAGTTTCTTGTATACAGAGTTCAGGGGGGTTGTATGTGATAGCTTTTCTGCACACTTCCTTGAGAATCCAGACAAAAGGTAGTATTAGGCAAATAAAAATTAAGATCAAATTATTTTCCTCTGCTCTTTTCCTAATGATGATGAGATTTTAGAATTTTCTTGTGATTAACTTTTAGAAACTATTGGTTTATTTGCTTAAAGTGCAAACAAGTAGATTTTATTGCACTTGATAAGTTTGCATTGATTCTTAGCGTGTTGTCTGGGACAGCTCAGAAGTTACTTAGAGTCTGATTTTGATTGCTATTGGTTCTATTCTACTTGAATTGTGAAATTACTGTCATGATATTGACAGGAAACTATTTCTGTTGTCCTTGTGCTTTAACATTTTCAAGGAACCGAAATTAGGTTTTGGTTAAAGGAAAGAAGAAGAAACCTAGCCTGCTACATTCCATCTGAAGTAGCACTTTTCCTCAAAATTGAGGTTTAGTAAGACTGTGGGTCTGCTAAGTAACAGACAAAATAATAATACCTAAAGAAAAAATCTTTTTAGGCCTCAAGGATAGTATTTAATTTTATTAAAAATTGTTTTATTACAGTTGAAACCCAAACTATCAAGAACCTTGTCTCACAGGAGTAAATTTAGGCTTATGGGAGAGCAGAGAGAAAACTATGTCAAAAAACTCAACATCATTTTTCTGTTATCACCCCCTTCCTAATAGCTTTCAGAATTCTTATATTTCCCTGTGTGAAAGAGAAAAATATCTATGTGAGAGTGAACTTAGTTTCTGTTGCCCAGGTATTATAAAATGTGTTATTTATAAAGTCCCTTTTGCAAAATCATAGAATCATAAAATCATAGGATCTTTTGGGTTGGAAGGAAACTTAAATATCATCCCGTTCCAACCACCCTGCCATGGACAGGGACACCTTCTGCTACACCAGGTTGCTCAAATCCTCACCCAACCTGGCTTTGAACACTTCCAGAGAGGGACCATCCACAATTTCTCTGGGCAACCTCTTCCAGTGTCTCACCACCTTCACAGTAAAAGTTTCTTCCTGATATCTGATCTAAATCTACCCTCTTTCAGCTTAGAACTGCTACCCCTCATCCTATCAATACACTCCCTGATAAAGAGTGCCTCCCCATCTCTCCTGTAGGCCTCCTTCACATACTGGAAGGCCACCATAATGTCGTCCCAGAGCCTTCTCTTCTCCAGGCTGAACAACCTCAACTCTCTCAGCTTCTCCTCGTACAGGAGGTGCTCCAGCCCTCTGATCATCTTCGTGGCCCTCCTCTGGACTCACTCCAAGAGGTCCATGTCCTTCCTGTGCTGAGGACTCCAGAGCTGGACACAATACTCCAGGTGGGGTCTCTCAAGAGTGGAGCAGAGGGGAAGAATCACCTCCGCTGACCTGCTGGTCACACTTCTTTCGATGCAGCCCAGCATATGATTGGCTTTCTGGTCTGCAAGTGCACATTGCCAGGTTGTGTTAGGCTTCTCAATCTTCTTAATCAAAATCTGTACAAAAACAACATGCTACAAAAATTATTCAACAGATAGTGTCACACAATTGTATGATGTGGTCCTTAAAACGAGAATTTGTAGGGGAAAACTGCTAATCACAGGAAACAGGGCTGGAGGGGAACTCAGGTCTTCATTTATTTATCCCTTTGCCACAAGCAGGATCAACTGTACTGAAATTATTACTGAGAGATGTCCTTAAAGACCCCAAAGACGGACTCCATGAGCTCCCATAAAGTCTGTTCCAAAGCTTCATTTTCCTTGCTATTGCAAAGTTTCACAGACTATAATGGTTTTGGGTGGTTTTTTATTTATCTCACTGCTGCTTCTATCGTGGTGAATATAGGCAATATTGAACTTTTTTTTTCACTGTTTTTAAGGATAATCAAAGTAACCTCAGATCTATATAAGTGTATTTTATCTGTGTCAAGATAGGAACAATGATTCCAAAGTCAGGATAACTCTGCTTCACCAACTGACAAGAACGTAGAGGTTACAGAGTTACCTGCACATCACTTTTAGAACTCACATTGGGTATAACTTTGTTCTTGTAAAAGTTGAGAAAGTTTCTACCAGTGAATTTTGTGAGACAAGTTCTAAGTACAAAGGTTTATGTTTTTTTATGGGCCCTGGGAAGATACATGGCAGATTTCTGTAGCAAGGTTAAATCAACAAATGTTGTAAAAACCAGCAATGCGACTTTTTTACTTTTAGACATTGTATGGCTTTTGGAAGTTACATAATGGTTAAATTTGCTGAGACAAGCAGGATATTATAATTGCAGCGTGCCTGACCAAACAAAATAACAACAAAATCAACAGACTATTTAGGTGTGAGCATAATCTATGGATTTAGGAAGCTTTGAGTACATGCTTCCAAGTCAGTTGCAATTTGGTTGAAGGTTGTGAAAATTTTTTTGTACATCCAAGGTAGCTCAAATATTTGTGTCATTTTTTAATTTTGGCTTGTCCTTTGTTAATAGAATGACAGGACTTTTGTGTACTATGTTAATGTAATTTTGGATGCCATTTTTACCTTCATTATTAATATTCAAGTATATAATAATAAACAATAATAAGATGTTTTCCAACATAAGTGGAAAGTTATTTTCTTAGTGTTCCTTAGTGGAATAAGAGCTCAGAGGATGAAGAAACAAAGATATCACATGATACATAACAGAAGCCCAAAACAAGGCTCCTCAGCTAAATGTAAATAGCCAGTAGGTTGTCTCTTACAACAAAGATTTTTGTCAAAATATTGCTAATACCTTCCTTAATGATCTTCTTGCTCTTTTTGTTGTTTTTGGGAAATCATGAGTTCAGCTGTAGGAGCTTTAGACTGTGAACTTGCTGCAAGTGTACTGTACTGTAAAGAGCTGCATTCCAAGTTCTCAGTCACGCAAAAAAAAGAAAAATTCCAGTAAGTATCTCTTTCAGGGTCAGCTTGCGTTCATCAGTGAGACCAGATAACCAGACACACTTAATACTAAAACAATTTAACATGACTAAAAGCCTTGGACACTTAATACATGGGACCTGGGGGCACCAGAGCTCAAATTTCAGATCTTCTAAACTACTCACAACTTGAATCTAGTGGAGGAGGAATCTGAGTCCTGAGGTGCTTATATTTTTTCTATTAGAAGTTTTCTAATATATGGCCTAATTCTGGGCAAGCCAGAATGGTTCAAATCTTGTCCATGCTGTACGGTCAAGCACCTAGCTCATACCTAGTCTCCCTGTATTCCATAAGGAAGGTGTTCAGCCTTGTACCTCCTAGCTGGATACATCACAACCCAATAACTGACCTTGACGTGATAGCTGGGTGGCACCTCCAGCAATACTCCACAGCCACTGGTTCCATCTTTTCACATTCCCATCTGTTGCTTGGAGCATTCACTCAAAAGCCCATGGAGGACACACAGCACTGTAGCCCAGAGTTAGGACTCCATAGGGAGACCATGAAACTACAGATGCGATAGAACTGGGAATCTGTATCTGTTGAAGATTGCTGATTAGTGACCTAAAATCATGACCTATGAAAACATCTGTAGCTGCTAGTCCATGTTGTATGCTGGCTGTTTGGGGAATCCTGGAGGTCTCTGTAACACAGTGTCTTCTTAGGTGTCTAACCATGAAAGCTGTAGTGGCTCTTGGAAGGAAGTTATTGAGTGGCTACCGGTTTTCCCAGTGGAACTGTGTAAAAACTGTGAACTCTCCTCTGGAGTGCAGTTATCATCAGAAATTTACTTAATCTTAAAGCAGAAATTTTGGGAAATAGTAATCCTCTGTGTATAATTTGATAATACTAGGAAGATCATGGATCTTCCTAAAGACTTGCTTCTTTGCATGAGGCATGGGCAGAGTGTGGGAGAGGAGGCAGAAGTAACCCAAGGATTCCTGTGGGAGATTCCTGCATTTTGGGCTGTCAATGCAACCACAACTCTGATAAATGGCTCAAATTCTTACTTTATCTGTAAAGAAAGACATTCAAACAAATGTCATTAACTCAGGTCATCTTTTTACTGATTGCTATTTTCTCTACGTTCTCAAGTGAACACTGAGAACTGTTCTTTTTTTAAACTATATCTGTCATGTCAAGGTTAAAAAGTTGTGGGTAAATAAACATGCTGTTGGTAATAGGAAGAACAACTAATCTAAAGTGAGGTTGATTTATATGTTCTGATTTGTAAAATACTGGAAAGTCTCAAGCAGAGATCAAGGCTGTGATAGCACAGTTGCACACTTGTGTTACACAAAAACAAAGGTCTTCAAGCTAATGTAGAGGATAGTAATTTTCTTATTGGTTCATTAACAGTCAGCATTTCATCAAATCTCCTAAGAGCCAAGCTCATCCTGAATGTAGTGCAGTCATAAACTCTGGAATTGCAGGATGTGTGAACCTGGCCCAATACATACTCCAATTTGATTTCTCTCATGAAAGACAAGGGGAAAAAGAAGTTCTGAAGCATTTTCAGGGTATCCTGTAAAAGTAGTTGCCAAGTTTACAGCTAGATGTATCCTTCACTGACATCAGTGGGAACTCCTCTCCAGAGTCTCTCTGGAATTTGCATAAAGTTTTTTTGCTTTTAAGTGAGCAGTTCAGCAAAAACTCATTACCTCAATTGCACCCTTTCATAGCAGAGGGAGAAGGCAGACTGACACACTAGTCAGGAATACTTCTATTTGCACAACAAGTCAAAAATAGTAAATTGCATTCTTTCCTCCATGTGTCATGATAGATATTTTTAAATGTAAGCACCCTATACTGTGGTTGATGTTCTTATAATCAGTTTCATTATCTTAACATTTTATGTCATAAATCATTCATGTGTGCACGTGTGTGTATATATATATATATGAGTATATATGTGTATACATATGCAAGCCCAAGGACAGAACATGTGTTGATTTTATCCAGCAACAAAAGTTAAGTCATTTCTCAGCTCATTCATTTTCTGAATATAGAATTCCGTGTTTAAAGAACAAAAGAACAGTAAAGGAACTATAGCCTGGATGCACAGACCCCAACATTAGCTCCAAGACAGCAAGCATGTCTTGAGCTAGTAGAGGGTACCTGAAAGTGAAGGTGGTCAGGGAAGACAGAGGAACTGGCCAGGAGCCTTCAGTGAGGCCTGCAGCTCTGGGATAAATGCTGTGCAGGACCCTGTAGCCAAGCAACGATGAGAGGAGCAACAGAAAGAGCAGCCTTAGCTCAGCACTCAGCAGGCTGCTCTCCCCAAAGTCAAGTCTCAAGTCCAAGCCCATGGTCCTGCTCAAACACGCATGCCGTGTGCGTGTGCCTTCAGAAGCCTTGGGCAAAATGTGCCACAACAGGGTCTGTAGCTGCTAAAGGTCAGTGAGGTCAGGGAAGTCACAACTGCTCCACACTGAGACCACACCGGTCCCTGGGCTTGCCCCTATGACCATCACCCAGCAAGGATGGTAAACAGCCCACCCCTCCTTCACAGAACATCGCCATCTCTGAGTGGCCGTGCAAGGAGAGAAAGGCCTCAGGCTTGTCAGGTCCCATGAGGAGAGACGCTGGTGTCCCTGGGCACAAAGGCCCAGCAATGGGCAGCAGAGAAATTCAGGTGCGGGAGTCCTGGTGACCTCTTCAGCACTGACAGTACACTCTAACACTGGTCCTCCGAGGGCTGTCAGAGGAGTAGGACATCACCTTGCTACCTGGCTATCATCGACTGGTTTGAGGTTGGAAGGAGTGCCTGCAGGTCACCTTGGCCACTGCCCCCGCTCAAGCAGGTCAACAAGTGCTGCTTGCCCAGAACCATGTCCAGACAGCTTTCAATATCTCCAAGGATGGAGGCTCCACCACCTTTCCGGGCAGCCTGTGCCAGAGCTGTGTCACCCTCACAGTAAAAAAAGTGTTTTGTCATGTTCAGGACGAACTTTTTTTCAATGGACTCTCCCCAGTAGCTCCATTTTTCAGTTACGCTGGAGGGCCCAGAACTGGACACAGTACTCTGGGTGCGGCCTCACCAGTGCTGAGGAGAAGGAAAGTATCACCTTCCTCAGCCTCTCAGCAACACCCCTCCTAACGCAGCCAAGGATACCACTAGCCTTGAGGGCAGAGTGCTGGCTTATGTTCACCTTGGTGTCCAGTTGGTCTTCCAGGTCTTTTTCTGCAAAGTTGCTTTCCACAATGTCAGCTCCTATTTTCTCTCTGTGCCTGGAGTACTGTTGCAGGACTGGTGCACTTCCCCTTGTTGAACATGGTGACACTTCCTTCACCCCATTTCTCCAGCCTATTGAGGTACCTCTGGATGGAACCATGACCCTCTGGTGTAGCAGCTAGTCCTCTCAGTACTACACAAAATGGTTAAAAATGTGAAAATTTGGTTCATAGCTGGTTTCCAGCTGGTTCATACTTTGTTTCATGCAGTGTCTGGAGCGTGGGGTTCTTTTCCTAGTTAGCACTTCTTTAATTGACTCCTTCTCATGGTTTGGGGTAAATATGCCTTGGATTGACATGTATACAAATCTGAAGATTACTAGGTTGTTTCCTTCCTGTACTGTATTTAAATTGGATGGATATAAGGATGGGGGGTTTTTTGTTTGTATGAGGTTTTTTTTGTTTTTTCTAGAGAAAAATAAAGTATAAATACAATTTTAAAATAGTTTTTTAAAACATCCATAAAACACACTCAGCAGAAAATCTCTGTGGTCACTACCCTCTCCCCTCACACAAGGGAAACAAATGTGACAAAAACAAACGTTTGTTCTTTTGTTTCTCTAGAAGAGAAAATAGTTTGTTGTCATGCCAAACTGGCAAAAGACATCTGGAGCAACAGTGCTGCCCAACATGACAGCCACGGATAAAGTATTTGATGTTTCCTGGAAGATGTGTTTATTCACTCTATATACAAATAGAAGCTTTATCAAGCTATTTGTAACTGCTAAATATTTTGCAGTTATAATGGTTGAATTTGCTTGCCATGTTTTTCTATAAGGGAAACTTAAATTTGATAAAAAGATGGGTAATGCAACCCTCAGTTACTTTATAAGGTTTTTCTCTCTATTTCTATCCAGAATCACCACCCTGTCTTGGTGATCTGCCTACACAAATATGATTTTATTGCCAGTTTAATATTTTTGATTAATAATTGCCATTCCTGGAAACGTAATGTGTCAATCTCATATATCTCCTTAGGTGGCTAATTTTCCTTTAAATCAATACTCTTGAGGGCAACAGCTTGAAAAAAGAAATGCAAACAAAACCAAAATTGCAGAGGTGAGACCAGACAGTGAGGGGTTTTTAAGATGCTATGGGATCTGTTAGACTACATGGCTTCTTACCTTTATATGCCAGGGCAACTCAGGTCTGCTGTGTTCTCACCTGAGATTTTGTCAGTTCAACAACATTGTCTTCTTGATCAGACCACCTTCCCACCTAGCATACCTTCTTATGCTCAGTTATCTAGAAAGCTATTTTCATCTTCTCTTTGTTTTTCTTTGTATTGTCTCATAAAAATATCTAATAGCTTAGGTAACATCTGGGTTGAAATAAGTGTTTGAAATGCAGCATTACAGTTACCCGTCCAAGTGTCCTGTCTTATTGTAGGCAGCTGTAAGGAAGGTAGTCTGTGATCTTCTGTGACAATCAGCAACATTAACTAACTAAATGAAGACGCTGTTGTTTCTTCAAACCCTAAATATAAATATTTCTAGGTAAGGATAACTATGCATCATCTTCAGTTAGGTAGATAGAAATGAAATAGAAGCTGCAAGAGAAAGCAGTAAATTCCTCCAACATGTTGGGAACAGATAATTCATAAGGAAAGATTAAATTACAGTGGGTCAGAGAAGTTTCATTAGTTATATAGTATGACATAATGTATTTCATCTGGAACAAAAATATTTGCTGAAATGAAATAAAGTTTGTCATGTTATTCAGCCTGTGAAGAAAAAATGTGATTGTTTTCAGAGTAAAATATTTTGGTTTCTTTTGTGATAGTTTTGACAGACTTTTTCTTTTTTAATCTCTACTATAACGCAGAATTTCAAAAATCCTAAAGATGTCTTTTCTGTGGTAGGCTGAAATTTCTAAACCAAAATGTCTATTTGTAGAGTATCTTTAGATTTTCAGTTTTCATTTCAAAGAAAGTATAGATAAATGCCTAAATCTTAGACACATGTGAAATAATATTTCCTCCTATATAACCCTAGTAAAAAGCCTTACCAACAATATTTTAAGGGCATCTTGTTAAACACATTTGCAGCAGCTTGTCTTTCTTATGAGGTAATGTGTTTTGAAATAATGTCATAGAAGAGAAGTTATGTAGAGCTGCACTAAAGCCATAGACTATTATTTGCTCTTGTACCCTGTTGAGACATCTTGCCTTAATGTAGTTATGGCTTTTGTAACAGAAATGGAAAGGTTTTGGTATTTCTTGAATTTTTGGTTGCTATATTCATAACATGTATGTTTGCCTTATCCAACCCCAACCAACCAAACAGGTTTTTTGTGAACCTTACATTCTGTAAGAAAAAGAAAGATGACATTGAGTCCTTAAGCTGTGGTTTAGAAGCATGATTTCTGTCAGTTTCCAACAAGTAAACAAAAAAGCTGTTTTTTATAGAACAAATGCACTTTATAAATGGTATTTAAGTTGTATATATTGTGCCTGTCACTGAAATACTTCAGAGAAAATTACATGTTTTCAGTATTATTTGGGAATACTGGGTTCCAGAAGATTTATTTTTAACATATTCCAGCCTGTGACTTTCTAATGTACAGGGGAAGATGGTTGTTCTACAAATGGTCCTTTGGAGTTGAGCCTAAGGTTCATCCAAGGTTCAGATGCTTCATTACTACCAGGCAGGAAATGAGCAAGTTAAGAGTTTAGACCGATATTGCTCTGCAAATAGCAGGAGAATTTGCTGACTAACATCTGATCTCTGATTCATCACTTATAACGAGCATTGTTATTATTCCAGACAACTTGAAGCATTGTAATAACACCAGCAGTAAACATCTAATTTATATGCTAGATAATGAAGTCTGGGTAAAACTAGGTAAAGAGAAACCATTGGGCAGATGAGAGAAAAGGACTGGGTAGGGAGGAAGCTAGAAAGGAGATGAGAGAAATCACACAATATCTAGGCTGTTACAATGCTGTAAATTAACATAAGACAGCTCTTTTGTATCTGGTCAGTATTGATACATCTTTGTTTCTCAACATGAATATTCCCATGATTTCTGCTTCGAACTTACACTTTCAGTAGGATCTGCCTAGGTAATCTGCTTACAAGCATGACAGCTACTGAATCAGCATCTTCACTTTTTTGCTGGGTTATAGCCAGGGTGTCTTTATAGAACAGTTAGATGGGAGGCAGAAGCATAAAGGTCAAATAGCATAAAGCAAGCAAAGATGCTTGGCAGAAAGATCTTCTTGAGAACAAACAATGTTTGACCTAGCTGTCGTTTTCTTCCTTGTCCTGTAAAATACTTTGTCTGATTTGCACTGTTAAAAGACATTTGCAGAGTTATTCACAAGGCTGTTTCTATTTATTAAATCACTTTTTCTGTAGGAATCCAAATGAATTCATAAACACACTTGTTCAAGTTTAAAGCATGACAATTTATCAAGTAAAGGCAGGAGAAACTTTATTTCTATGGCATTTTTTAATACAGATGCTTTGATAATTAATGCTAGCTTGATAAAATTCTGCACTTTTTAATCTAAAATTAGTTCTGGAGTGACATTGAAGTTTTCCATCTCTTTATATTAACTTGCTTTTATTCATGTTCTGCCATAATCTGCTTCTGACTGTTCTGGTGTTCACGATGAATTCAATGTTCAGTACAGAATCCTAATGGTGTTTGAGTGACTGGAAATCAGTGAGATGGTGTTTATGTGAAAGGAGCCACCACAATATATTTATCCATGGAATAATTATTACTTTTTTAATGATCTGGAGTACTGAACTAGAATAAAACATGAAATTAATACCAATAAAGAGTCCTCTCTACAAGGAGTTGAGCCTTTGAGCCTTGAACTGCAATCTAGTTTTAAAAGGGCTAGTATTTTAGCCTTATCTATCTTAGATTTCATACTATAGAATTAAGTAGGAGGGATGTAAAACATACATAAACGATGAAGAGTCTGGTTTTGGAAAGCTGTGACACATGAAAAGAACTTGAGCGCTCTAGTGACTATTCAGCTGAATGTGACCTCCCAAT
This sequence comes from Pterocles orientalis, assembly GCA_011057875.1. Classification (NCBI taxonomy): domain Eukaryota; kingdom Metazoa; phylum Chordata; class Aves; order Pterocliformes; family Pteroclidae; genus Pterocles; species Pterocles orientalis. The sequence goes on from WKFP01014819.1 coordinate 625,177, forward strand.
GAAAAGCCGTGATCATATGCAAGAATATGATTCTGAAATGTGTGAACAGGTGTCTCAAATGTCATATGTATTCCTTCTGTGTTTGTAAGTCACAATATAGAATTTTGTTTGTGAATGTGTCCAGTTTTCGCATCAGTCTAAGAAGGCTATCAATCAACAGAGAAAAGGCATCATAATAATGATGGAACTGGAAAACACATTTCCTACTGAAATGCTCAGGAAGCTCTGACCTTTATCTTTTAAAAAAGGTTGCATAATGAAAAAATTAACTAGTGTATATTAATAAATATTTGATTCTGGAGCATACAGAAAATAAAGGGTTCTTCAATCTATTAGACACAAAATAAAAGAGCTGTAAATTTTATCTTTACATTTATAGGGGAAAAAATATATATTTCACTAAAAGGTTAAGTAATTATTGGGAGAACTTGTTAATGGTGTTGGTGGGCCTTTGGTAGTCAAGATGTCCTTTTTGCGTGGGAAAAACAAAAAATCTAAAAATTAGATTAAATTTAAGGTGTGTACTGTGCAAGAGATCAGCTTTAGACAGTGTCCTCTTTCGGTCTTGTTTTTCTATGATTGCTGTACACTGTACAAGAATAATCTGTATGATTATTTGTACTATGTACAACACTATATCAAGCTCACGTTACCTTTCTGTTGTAGATTATAACCATGAAATTGTGTTCCTGTAGACTTGTCTTTCCAGGAGTTCATTCCACTCAAAGCACCACTTCCCATATACCTAGAACCAGTGAACCAAAGCCATACCAAAGTCAGTAGATGTGTTTATATACATTGATAATTATGATATAACCTAGAGAAGCAATGAACAAAGGAAGAAATGAAAAAGCACATTTTGTCAATGACTATGAATAGCCCATTCTAAATGAAAGGATTTTTTAAGGCACAGTTTAAGAACATTTAACAAAACTGTTTTTCTGTTGCTAGCTGTTTCCTATACACATGATTTCCTTACCTAGCTAATTTTGTATGTAACTATTTGAAATACAGAATACAGTAGGAACATATTCTTTCCTATGCAAACTCTAGGAAATATTTTAGTTCTTTTTTAGTAACTGTAAAAAAATACATACATGAAAGTGATGAAAGTGAGCAATACTGAACAAGAAATGTTATTTGTTATTTTACTTCTGTTCTGTGCAATATCAGATATAGATACTTGTTGGGAAGTGAGATGGATCATCAAAACACTGCCAAAATTCATTTTGCCACAAGTCTTTGATTTATTTCCGAGATAGGCAGAATTAACAGTATTATATTCAACATGGTAACCGGGAAGAGGAATGGAAAAATTGGTATTGCATCCCAGGGCCTCTATCATTAAAGTCAATATCCTCTCCATTACTTTCAAGACATGCATTGTCTTGGTGTCAGCAAATTCTTCCCACATCACCCTCAATATGAAGACTGTGTCAAGTCTTGAAAGAGTGGAAACAGGTCCTGGACATGTGATTCAGTTAACTGAAGGTAAAAATCTTCAGTAGCACTTAAGATGTCCAATTATTTTGCAGAGATTCACCTCAATTATCCTGCCCTCTTAAGAACACAAATAACAATCTCACTCAGGAGCAAAGTGCTGTGCTGAGACAGTTTGAAAGCTGTCTGTAGTGGTACTCCAATGCATGTGTCACGTATGCAGTTCCCACATCTTAAGTGTTTGATAACTGGTACACCTTTTTTTTTTTTTTAATCTCTGTGTCATATGTGATCATTCATATGTGCCTTTGTTTGGTTCTGTCAGAACTGCAGGCACTCAGATGGGGCACCTCCAAAGTCACATCTCTGGTCCATGATAATTCTTGAAATTTCTTGCCATAGCAGAGTACATCAACTAATTTCTTTGCTACTCTGGGAACTTCTTGCATGGTTTTCCTTGCAGTTGCTCTTTACTGGGGCCAAGACAGGGACCAGTCCTTAGGAGTTCTGGAAGAGAAGGTAACTTTGGAGAACAAGGACCTGTAGAAGTCATACCCTCGCTGGGCAGCCCCTCATAGACCTGGGGAGAGGTTGCCGCAGGCCACAGGTGTTTCGGGTGTCAGCTTAAGGAGAAAAAACACTATGACATTTATGTTCTATGATTAGTGACTACAAGATGGTATCACAGCCAGTTTATTCACTGAAGAAAGCAGAGATGTTCAATGGTGTTCTTAGAAGTTGTTAAAGGAGGATAAACAAACAGCTCGTATGTGCACTCCCTCAAAATTCCTGTGCATGAAGATGACAGAAAAACAAATGAGGGGGAAAAACTGTCTGCCATTAGAGCAGACACTTCTCAATTCCTGGTGAGGTTTTGGCAGAGGAGGCAACTATCTGCATGCAGCTCCTGCACTCAGGTGAGATCTTATCAACGTGTACATATAACTGAAAGGACGGTGCAAAGGCAAGAGCTGTGCTCCTTCCAGTGGTGCCTAGTGAAGGACAAGAGACAATATTCAAAAGCTGTCTGGTCATGAACCAACCTTAGCCATTCTGTTATTCTCTGTAAAAGCAACAGTTATTTATTCTCCTTGGCAGCAGCAGCAATGCTGGTGAATGAAAGGAGGCACAACTTCCATATTTTTTATTTGAAGTGTTCTTGGAGGCCCCAAAGTCTCCACAGAAGCCAAATGATAGGGCACTGGCAGGGAAGGGTCTCCTGTTGTTTCATGCTTGTTCCTGAATCCTGGAGAGGAGATTCAAACCCACAGTAGGAAAGGACTTCTCCCTAATATGTCAGGACTGGGGCATGGCGTGTCACGACAGGCATATCTTCCCATGTGAGAATAGCGTAGAGGAACTGAAATAACAGACATTTTTCTAGAGCGACACCAGCCATTAGAAGGGATGCTGAGGTACGAGGTGGTACTGGCTTCACCCATTACTGTCCCCTGCCTGAGGCAGCCAGCCAGACCTGCCTTCTTGACAGTGTTGGGCTAGCACAGTCTGACTCAAGACATGAGTCTAAATTGTTGCTTGCATTTCATGAAACTACCCATCCTGCTGCTATAAAAGAGTTCATTTTGTGACAACTCTAATTATGAAACACACAGGAAATAAAAATATTGGCAGTGTTATTTCTGTTTTACCTAAGGTAATAGGAAGAGTCTGGACCCTTTAGGTCAGCTGTTCCAGCGTGAGAAAGATCTCCACTGTCCCAAGAGCTCACAGAGGTGTTTCTGTCCAGTCCGGCTGCTTCATGGCATCCCCAAGCTCCTGTCTATAGGTTTCTTGGTTGTCATTTTTCTGGGAATAACTTAGATTAGACATTCATGGTTACCCTCATGCTTCCTGCACTGCAACCATCTACCTGTAATTCATCCTTCTTAAATGCTGTCCTTCCTTGGGATTGCACATTTCTCCTGACAATTCCTTATTTATTTCTCTGGAGGAGGAGGAGGTGTCTCTGTACTGTTTAGAGGTCTTTGCTTCAGATATTTGAATTCCTGCAGCTGTCTGCTCATATTGCTGAAGTGCCATAGGGAAGCTGTGCCTGTCTTTGGCAAGTGTGTGGTGGTCACAAGGGCTTTTTTCCAGCATCTGCTCTGACTTTGGATTCAGGCTGACACTGAGCCAGATGTGCAGCAGAGCTCTGAATCAGGGCATGCAAATATGAGTGGGCCAGTTTTGTAAATAACTAGCTTGCTTAAACAACTCAGGAAGGAAAATGGGACAGTGTGGGACAGGTTCAAAGAGTAAAAAGAAATCAAGATATCTATTCATAATTTGACAGCTGTGTCATTACTGGTTTAATAATAACATCAGAAAGCCATACCCGAACTGACAGGGAAGAAGCTAAAAGAAGCAGAAAATGTTTCACAGTACCCAGCAGGGATGGAAACATGAGGAAGCCAAAAGCAGAACTCATGCACATACTGAACAACAGATTAGTTTTCAACACCCCTAAAATGGGGAAGTTGAATTGCAGAGGGAAAATGTTTACCACATTACTTTAGTGGAAAACATTCAGTACTGCAGAACGCAAGAGAAAGTGAAATAATTGACATGTGAGTTCAAAGAATTGACAAAAGCACTTAGCAATACCATGGTATAAAGCCCTGGAGGGAAGAAGGGCCCAAGAAAGCTGGTTACTATTCAAGGGTCATCTCCTCCAGGCTCAGGAGTGATGCATCCCAAAAAAGAGGAAGTTGGTCAAAAACGCCAGGAGGCCTGCATGGATGAAAACGGAGTTCCTGGGCAAACTCAGACACAAAAAGGGAAGCCTACAGAGGGTGGAAGCAAGGACAAGTGACCTGGGAGGAACACAAAGCAATCATCTGAACAGCCAGGGATCAGGTTAGAAAAGCTAAAGCCCTGATAGAATTAAATCTGACCAGGAACACAAAGGGCAACAAGAAAAATCTACAGGTACATCAGTGATAAAAGGAAGACCAAGGAAAATGTGGCCCCTCTCCATAAGGAAAAGGGAGTCCTGGTTACCCAGGACATGGAAAAGCTGAGATACTCAACAACTTTTTTGCCTCAGCCTTCACCAGCAAGTGCTCAAGCCACACTTCCAAAGTCAAAGAAGGCAGTCAGGGACAGGGAGAATGAAGAACCACCCACTGTAGGAGAAGATCACGTTCAAGAACATGTAAGGACTCTGAAGGTGCATAAATCCATGGGACCTGATGAGATGCATCTGTACGTCCTGAGACACTGGAAGAGGTTGCCCAGGGAAGTTGTGGATGCCCCATCCCTGGAGGTGTTCAAGGCCAGGCTGGATGAGGCTTTGAACAACCTGATCTGGTGGGAGGTGTCCCTGTCCATGGCAGGGGGGTTGGACCTAAATGATCTTTCAGGTCCCTTCCAACCCAAACCATTCTATGGTTCTATGATTAGTGAGTCCTGCATGACTGAGTGACCCTCATCCAAGGCTGAGCAGA
>WKFP01014819.1:630082-648615 GCA_011057875.1 Pterocles orientalis
AGTTCTTTTGTTGTTTGGGGTTTTTTTTTTTTTTTTTTTTTTTTTTTTTTTTTTTTTAATCAAGTTCCCTTTGTATAGTTTGAGGATGATTTTATTGCCCCAGAAGTCTCCATTTTTTTTTTTTTTGAAGATTATTGCACTCAAGAACCAGCATCTCAGGAAAAGTAGTTTGATTGCAAGAATAATGTTTTGCTGTGTAAGATGGAAAGACTTGATGAAGCCTACATTTGGGGACTGAGACAATGGAAAGTTGCTCCTTACTGGAAGTTTGCTCTGATGTATCTGAATTTCTTGAGTTATCATCAAAAGACAGGAGGAACTGGAGAAGATGAACCCACTTGATTTTTTGGATCTTGATTACAGAATGATCCTACAGATATTGTACAAACTTATCACCAATATAAAATTCTAGATACTAACACTGATAAGTCAATGTGACCCACCCCTGTGTTATATAGGCTGAGAGTCCAACATCACAAAGCAGCTATGTTAGAACTTCTGCTTCATGTGCCAGAAAGCCAAGCTTTTTAAAGAGTGGATGGATAATTTGTATTATTCAGAGACTTAATGGCTAAATAGTAGTACGTGCAAAAAGCCCTAGGCCACAGCCTAACCTCTTCTTTGTACCACAAGCCACATGTGGAAAAGTAACACTCCTCACAAAACAACCAACAGGAATGCTCTGCAGCTATGTTTAGATAAAACATATCCTTGTTTTTCCCATGACTTTGTTACCCTTCACAGTCCCATCTCCTCCCTGATATCACTAATGGCTGGGTTCAGACTTGCCTTGCTTTTCCTGGACTATTTTCAAGAAGTAATTTTGTTTTATATTATTCCTTCCTGACCTATTTCTTCTGCATTGTAAACTCTTTGTAAGTTTAATTAAACTTGCTTTGGGCTAATGATTTTTGGTTTAAAATATGGGCATGATGAGTCTGTGGTTTTCCTGTGCTGTTGCTGATTTATTCAAAAAAACAAGACAGTGGGATTTTCAGGGAGCATCTGGGTTTTTTAGAAGGTTAAAATAGTGAGTCATTGCAGACACCTGAAGTCCAAATAGATATATCTGACTTTCAAAAAAGCATTTCTGAAAGTCCCTGCCACAAATTATATTTTAAAGAACTAATTAAAACAAAAACAAACAAACAAAAATCCAAAACTAAATGGAAAACCCCCATCATCTTAACCACTTTCTCTAAAGAAGCAAGTACAAACACCACCAAAACGCTTGTTTTATTTATCTGGAAGTGTTATGAGGTTTATGGCTCTGAAAGATGTTGGTGTACTGCATAATGATGGCAATCTTCTTAAGGGGCAGCTAGATTATGTTTTGCTTTCATAACTTAGAAGTGAAACACATGATTAGAAGTTAGATGGGGCTGGGACAAGCAGAACAGCAAAGAACCCAGGTGATCGTACTATCCATGGTACTTTTCCTTTTGCAAAACAGCAGCTTAAAACTCCCATTGTATTTGGGATTCAGGAACTGTTGCTTCTCCCACAGGCCTCTCTTGACGTGCTGTTGCTTCCAGCCTTGCCTGGTGGCACTCAGAAGCCGATGTACTATGGTGAGTAGTGTTTTCCCCCTTGTTGCCTGTGCTTAGACCGAGTAAACTTACTCATAGTGCAGGTCTCTGGATATTCTTCACACTTTCAGGTGGACAAAAGAGTGTTAAGGGAAGGAATATCAGCAGTTGCAGAATGTATACATTACTGTAGAAGTGTCAAGTAAACAAAGTTTACGTAGCTGCTCCCAGCTATAAATGCCATTTCAGGAAAATACATAAAAGTTTAAACTTTACCCTTGCATAACAGTTATAAACCCCAAACTAACTCAGCAAAGAGGACTGTTTGTGGAGGAGAGGAGGATGTCACCAATGTTAGCAGAGAGAAGAATTCACCCACTGCTATATTCAGCTAAGCCTGGATAGTTTGTTTTCAGCTGTTTTCTCCTTTGAGCTTGCCTCCCAGCTCCTCAGGACTGAGATCAAAGTAGGAATCTTGAATGTCAGTGCTCTCTGGTAACTGGTATGAAGCAGCATGTCTAAACAGCTCCACTGCTGCCTGCTGCCTTCAAACTGGAGGGTATTTCCTTTGAGGCTGCTGTCTGCATTCAAATCCCCATCAGTCTGCTGGGGATGCCACATCCACCCTTTGTGTTGTGGTGCCAGAAACAGGTATGTGCCATTGCTTGCATGGATATGTCAAATGTGCCACCACTGAACAGAAGCTGTTTTGTAAGCCAGTGCCCATACTGCTAAAGCAGCTTGACTTCAGCGTTTGGACCAGCAGCTGGAGGTACTAGAGTAGAGGGGATCCCCTAAGAAACTGCATCATGTGGACTTGGGGTCTACTTAAATCCATATAGAGGTTTATTTCAAAATGTGCTTAGGGTAGGGTAATACAACATGACAACAAATTTTCTTCAAACCTGAAAAAGCTGTATGGTAATGTTCTTCAAACTCCTACAGCCAGGGCTCAATCCTTTGCATATTAGGCCAATAAGTGTAAGAGAAATGGCCAAATTCAGATGTGCGAAGAGGAATAATTTTCAAGATATTTTATGGGGAAACAAAGCAAAGGTAAATTCAAGGTGTGTTCTAGTGCAGCTTTTGGACTGCAGCCTGGGACTGATGTAATGAATGGGTATTTCAGTGTAGGACAGGTGATGTTACCAAATTGCTCTGGAGATCAAAGAGAGGTCTGTGTGTGCATGTAAAGTGTTGATAGGTTTTTGCTGTATTTTTCCTGGATTTGCAGGTCTAACTGTATTTCTTCTTGTTTACTGGATATAGTTTGTATCAACAGCAATACTTGTTCACGTTCATCTTGGATAGAAGAAATGGAGAGATAAGACACTTTAATTCTCTGTTACACACTGGAGAGCACAAAATCTCAACAATCACTGTCTCAAATGCATAGCAAGTGTTAGTTATATTTCAGTCTTAATACTCCCTTTTGTTTAGAGAAAGATTAAGAAAGTGCTATTTTCAGCCTATTCCCCTCTTTGGACCAAGTAATGCATTAGCCACTGAATTGGGACAATAAAAACAAGGAAAAAATGCATGTGTACCATAAGATAGAAGCAATAAGAAGTAAATTCTATTTTATTATTTACAGATTTGCAAAGCAGTAAAGGTGGATTCTTTTCGCCATCTTTATCACTAAGTAGCAACATAATAAGTAGTATAATCACATGAAACCCAAGCTTTTGACACATTGTTACATGCATATCATCCATAGATACAGTGGAAGCACAGATAAAATACATTGCTGTATATTAACAGTAACTTATGCAATAACTTACACTCTATTATTATAATACATACAACCTTTAAATTCCTGAGGCTTTTTATTAATTTGCAGTCAATCACACTCATTGTTAGATAGCAATTAAGAAAGGATCTGAGGATTTGGTTTGCAGTAATGGAATTTTACTTTATTTTCTGTCATGATAGAAATACTTCATACTAACAGAAAAATCATGTCAAGTACAGAGATGTTATCATTCCAGCCAAGCTAGATTTTTGGCTAGGAGAAAAAAAATCCATCGAGAGAGAAGTACTTACCAAAAAATAAATGTTTGCTAAGCTTTGTCATCTTTTAATGATATGAGATTAGAATATTGACATGTGTGTGAAAGATGAGTATGAATCAGAAAAATAAGTAGCATTACTAATACAGTTCATTGAAGAAAGTTTGAGCCCTGGTAAAGCTGACAGACTCTGCAATAGTCACTTTCATTCGTCCCAATATATGAAGGAAAAATAATTGGTTCCGACTTTCTCTCAGAGAGATTGACGTTGAAACCTCATTAGCCCTAAGCAGAAGTAACCTAAAAAATATAGAAACTTCATGTAACTACTGTTAGAAGTGAGACTGTAAAAAAAAGTTGTGTAAACACTTATACTTTCTGGCACATGCACAAAAAGTACATAGACCTCACTGAGGTGACACAGCCAGCAAATATTTTATTTCCTTTTCTATAGAAAAGTCTCAGGCTGCTTAAGGACTTTGCTCAGTGTCCGTCCCGTCCCCCCCCTTTTTTTTTTTTTTTAAGGGAACTGCTACTCAGTCTGTCATTTCCCAGCCTTCACCAACAGGCAGACTAATTCTACTAAATTTTGCCGCTGAGAGTGGCAAAGCTGCACATCTTTTAACTTCACAAGGATTTGCTCAGTCAAAAATTCTTATGGTTTGTCTGTGTTGATTATTTGCTGCATTAAGTCAATTAACTGTGAGGGGTAAGGAAAAATTCTTCAATGTTTCCTGTCTACTTGGTCTAGAGTAACATGTCAACAGAAAAAAGAAACACAGATGTGTGACTACATTTACTTTTTATGACAATGGTGTTATTCCTATATGAATGCTATTCCTTTACAAAAGAGGACATAACGTAAATGAGTTCAATTAAACAAAGTATGCTTAAAAAGAGGAAAGATTTTCCACAATGGTCTTATTTGAATCCCTCTTAATATATAAAATATTATCCATAGAAGTGAAAACTCCTTTTTTAAAAATAATGTCACACTGCTTTGATCCGAGAGCAGAGATGCTGAATACTTGATATGATACATGCACAAAAGATTAAAAGAATGAAAATACTATACCAGTCTGTTCATTTTAAGCAGGTCTATCTTGACAATCATATCTTTCCACTTGTCGTGCTCAGCCAAAGAGGTGTGTTCTATACAGTGTAAACAGCATATAGATTTCCCCTCTGTGATGTGTTTATCTTGGCAAAATGAAAGGCTGGAATAATCCTGAAATACCTAATTGCCTTTCAGCTGCAAGATGGATTTTGCTGTTAATGATCTAAGCTGTGTATTCATTCTCTCTGGGTACAGGAATTAGATTGTGCTATATGGCAAATATTTAAACAGACGTGTTTGAAAGCCTGCTATGTATCAATGAGGTTAAAACATCCTGTGCTCTACCTAATCTCCTGGGGTGGGTAAGTATACCTTTAGCATATCTTTTTAACCTCTGATTTACAAAGATGGGTTAGGAATAGGTCCAGTTTCCAATTCAAACTAGATTCACTCAAATATTACTCAAACTTAGCCTCAGTGACAAAAAACCAAAAGATTTGTTCCAGTAATAAGGAACAAAAGTCTTGGCAGAAAGGCTTATCATCCCCTTGCCACACCGCAGTGAGTCCCCTTCTTTGCAGACTGCGTTACCAGCAGTGACTTCCTTCCACAATCACTCACAAGCTGTCCCCTCGGAGGCAGTTCCTTTTACACGAGAGCTGGAGTGAGCTCTGCCTGATCTCTGCACTCACTCTGGTAGGGACCAGAATACTTGTGTGCTGAGAAAACAGAAGAAAATGTGAATCGTAGTTGTACAGACAGAGGGTGATTTAGATGATCCGCAGAGAGGGTCTGTGACATCTGTTGTGCAGAGTATTTTGCTAGGCATGTGGATGGCTGGGAACTCATCTTTCATCTGTATTGTGAAGATATTCAGAATATGAGCCAAATATTAAGCACAAACTCACCTCTGTAGTGTCCAAAATACCAGAAAGCAAAAAAGTGAATCATTCCCACTGTGCTATGCGTGTTGCCAACTTTAAAGTCTAACGACGATGGTTGAAATGCAATTATTTTACTTTTGAACAGAGAAAGAGGAAGAATGGTCACATTGTGTAGGTCCACATTTTCTAGTGCCATGATATTATCTTGGCACAATTTAGGTTGTGGACAAAAACTTTTCTCACCTTTGCCTGTCACTGTGGGATTTGTTGTTGGTTTGCAGTTTTTTTGTTTTTTTTTTTGGGGGGGGGGGTTGTTGTTTTTTTGGTGGAGTTTAAATCAAGAATCTTTCTACAGTATTATGGAAGGAAAAGGCATATAACAATCCACCAAATTATATACGTACCCTAAGAAAATTCTGTATTGAGTTTCATACCTCATCTTAAACTGAGATATTTCACAATCTTGTGATTTTTTCCTTCCCCACAGAGTAGTTTACCATTCAGGTCTGTATCTCCACAGTTTGTTTGTTTTTTGTTTTTTTTTTATTCCAGTTAACCAGAATTTCTCCAGGAAATCCTGCTGTCAAGACAACTCCTTCCATACGGCAAAAAACAAAGGAGTCAGTGAAGAAGGCTGCACAGAAACCAGTTATCCTGGACTCAATCTGGAACAGAAAAGGAGAGTTGTGAAAGAAATGGTGGAAGCAAGCAGATTTCTTCTATAAACTTCACTGGTGGCTCTAAATACGGGAAGAAGAATAGTACTGACCAGCAAAAACAGAAAGATAGATTGATATGATGGGGTAGTTCTGGAGAGAAAAAAGTATTATTACAAACTATGTTATCTATTCCCCAGTAAGGCCGCCTGCAACCACATTTGTGCTCTTCACTGCTTCATTATCAAAGCACTGCATTTAAAGTGTTTCAGGTGAATAGCGATAGGCTAGAACAGCAAGCTAGGGAATAATGTCTTGTATCATGAGTAGATGCACAGAAAGAATCACAAATAAATCTGCAACAGAAGTTCTTGATTTCAGAAGGTTCTAGTTTGCACCAGGCATACAGAGGACTTCTAAGATGTGACTGTAAAAGGTGACTGTAATTTCTCTAAGTCAAAGGTGCAAAAACTATCCAGAGCATGTATCCCAAGCAAGGAGAATACTTGAAAGTAAATACTTCCAATCCAGATGAGTGATGATCTACCTCAAAAGATGTACTTCCTTGCATTAAGCAATGTACAAAGGAATAGGCTGTGTTAATTTGGAGAAGAGTTGTTGCTAACACAGCTGTACGTCATTTGGACCAGACCTGGCTGGACAGACCAGACCTGGAACACAGCTATTCAATTTAGAACACGGGAAAATGAACTTGCATGTGTGTCCATATGTCTCACATACCCTGTGATGCAAACAACCAATATTCTAATATTAGTTCATCCTAATTCTTTACAAAACTGCATTTGACTGCTGTCCTGGCATAATACCTTAAAAGAGAAGAGCACTCTGGTGGGAACTGCTGTGACTTCCCAAGTGACAACCTCTATTACACATGGAGTTTTTCCTGTTATTCCAGTGCTGTTCCTATTAATAAAGCATTTTACTAACTAGACACACTTTTCTGTTTGGAGTTTGTCTCCTTTGGTAACTGCAGCCTGTGCTTTGGCAAACTTGCACATAAGAAACTACCTGCTCCACCAGCATGCTGTGCACTTTTCAAAATACCACTAACGTATTTTCTTTCTTTTGATTAGTCTTATGCTGCTAAACCCATGGTTTAAAAAAATAAATGTAGGGAGTAATCTAGTTTATCTCTTAGCTTTTGAAAAATAAATTGCATGCATGTAAAACATTATATCCAGAAAGGAACTTTACCATGTTTTTTAAATTTACTTTTTAATGACGGAAAAGAGCATTTGTTATGTAACAGCTAGACAAGCTTGTCAGCAACATTATAAAAAACAGTTTGGATGGAAAGAGCGACAGATATATCCCTGATGTTAGCTGACTGTAAACAATTCAGGAAGAATTTGACCCTTGGTCGTGTATGGGTATTTCAGTCTTTTCAGCTTTCTTTCCCCACAGAAACAGCACTGAGGGCCCCTCCACAACTCATAGTGAAAATAGCCCAAGCTGGAAATGGGAAGCAGTTTGGAGAGGTGATATGGCACCATTGCTGACCTAATTTGTCCAGCTGAGAGATGGAGATGAGTGGCTCAGCTTCAGGGTCACTCCAACACAGCTTTTTTACTGCTCCTGGGAGGCCACTTTATTGCCTTGTCACAGCCTCAGGGCTTGCTCATAGTATCACTATGTACCATCATTCTGCTTAAACTTCTCTGGGTGCCATCAGCAGTTCTCAGTGACACAGTGATCATCCTGATGTTTTTATAAAAGTTTTTATTGAAGGTGTAGAAATTAATCTTTTAAAAGCAGAACCTTATACTGGTGCAATGGCAGATCATGCTTGCTCAGAAAAAAAGGGCCCCAATACAGAGGCTAAGGAAGGAGAAACCATGTTTCCCCTTCCTGCCTTTCTGTGGAGTGTTTCAAGGTCCTCTTGAATCTCCACAACTTCAGATCTCCAATTTTGCTGTATCTAGTCACTTCTTGTCTGTTCTCTCAATGGCTTCGTATAAAACAAATATAATCAGAGCTAGGTTTTTGGGCAGGGGATCAGGTGATTTCAATCTGAAGGACATAGCCTAAACAATTTCAGGATAGTTACATTTATTTCCTTCTCTTTTCTTTTTTTTTTTTTTTTTTTTTTTCAGTTTGAAACAGAACACAGGTGAGTTTTTTTTTTGAAAAAAACCATTAATAGTATCAAATCTTAGAAGAAGTAAAGCAATCTGTGTATAGCTTCATCTCTATTTAGGTGCAAAAGATACTCTCTGGATCTTTTAATAGTGGTGAGGCTTTATTTGAAACAATATTTTTTGCACTTTACATGCTATGCATTAACTCTAAATATTGACCAGTGTCAACATTAACACTCATTTAATTTATAACGTGACACTGAGGAAGCTTAAAGATGTGTGAGGAGCTTGGGAGCCATGTTCCTTTACACAAGTTTGTAATAAAACTTTAAAGGTGTTTTCCTCCAGCAATTGATTTTATTATCTCACTGCATGTTATGACCTGCTTAGGTAAGAAACTCTGAATACTTCAGTGAGTTTTGCCTTAGTCCTGTTGTTTGGCATTAAAGCCTGTTAGGGAGAGATCTGGAGGTCATGTTAGGAGCTGAACAATAGCCTTGCAAATGATTTTTGACAGAAGCTCAGGCCTTTTTTTTTTTTGTCAGAGTATATTGTATTATGGTGGTATTTAGGGAATGTTTATTCTAAGGTAGCATATATATATATATATATATATAAAACAAATACGGCACAATTTGGTGGTTTTGGTAGGTGTCCCTTTCCCGCTATGAGAATTTATGTTAAGAACCCGTCCAAGTCCTGCATCTTCTGAAAATCAGCTGCTTTGAGCAGATTAAAACAGTAAGCATTTCACTTTCAGTTTTCTCTATAGATGCCAGTTGGCAGAGCTGCCGCATGTCTGTCTGTCTGAGTAGCAGGCAGGCAGGCAATCAGGGAGGTTGACGCAGGTGACCTGCAGACCTGGCAGCCTGCTTGTACGAGCAGTTCTAGTGATACTCCAGATTTCCGTGGTTCCAAAGAAATATGATGCATTTGGAAACACATTCACTACAGTACCTTCTTGTTTGTCCAGAGTTTAGACTGTAAAAAGCCTAGTTTCTGTTTTGCTTGTGGCTGAACGAGCATGAAGATGCTGGTTTGCTAAGACTTTTGCCATACTGACTTTGGTAAATGCTTTGGAGTGACATTTGTGGTAGACCAAAGTAGGATTTTTGGTGCTATTAGGAGCATATCTTTTTTTCCCAGGCTTAAGCTAAATCTGCTGTTTCTGTATTTTCTGTTCTCTTGTCGTGGGTTATTGCAATGTTAAAAAGAGTTCTTGTGAAACCAATGTACAGATGACCTATCAACAGTGAAAAATAATATGCATAGAACTCTTGGACTGTCACAGAAATAGATGTACTACTGAAACAGATAAAATGAGTGAAAGCATATTATTTACAATGGAGAGAAGTGGGGGGAAGGAAGGAGAAAATAAAAACAAAAATATTGAGTGTATTTCCTGATAGAAGAGAATGGATATGAAAATAAATAAAGTCTTGTTTAATTAACAACCAGCTTGAACATCTGCACAAAGATGTCTAATCTGGCAGCAAGGATACGTCCTGGTACCTATGTCATAGAAGCACATCCTGCAGTGATGAGCATGATAGGAAAACTTGACATACTTTATATGCAGCACTTAATTAAACATAACTGAGTCAAATTGTACCTACTAATGTGGAGGCATGTCAGAGCTGAGACACGTTGCGGTGAGGAGACCATGCAGATCATCATAAATAATTGTTTTCACATTGAAAGAACTTGTCATGTTGAAATTGTTTTCTTGAAGTGGAGAATTTTTTAATTTAAGCATCAGTGAAGATGTGGGCTTGGTCTATGTTTCTGTCCATGTCCAGTCTTCAAAGCATTCAGGTGCAGAGAGCTCTGCTTATCATTTTTGAACAGCCCAAGGACTACCTGGAGACAGCCTGCCAGGCGTGGTTGGCAGTGTAACAGCCATCGGACAGTGGCTGCAGAGGGTGTATCTGGCTACACGTGCTTCTCCTCCACCAGACCCTCCTTTTACACTTCCTGGGTGAACGATCCTTTCAAATTATGACCTTTGTGGCTGCCCTACTTCTGCAGCATAGTTGAACCTGATGGTTTGCCATCCTCCTAGTTCTCCAAGTGGAGCACCTGCTGGAAGCAGGATTTCTAGCTAAGCCTCTTGAGATAGTTGGTAAAAGTTCAAGCTGTTCTTTTATCCAGCATAGAAACTACAGTCATCATCTTTCTATGATTGGGGTTACTGCACTAATCTATGGGATTGTAAGAATATTTTCTTCGTTCTTTTCTGTATTCGAATTATCAGGAATCTCTTAAAACAGAGATCTGGTTACCTAGGGTTGCAGAAAAATTGACCTTTGTTCTATTGAATCGTTCTTTTTCTTAGTGAATATTTAATGAACAACTCTGGTAGACATAGCTGGCCTACTGTGGCCTACTTTAGAATTTTCTTCAGAAATTTGACACATGGGATCCAGCAAAGCCATGCCTTGGCTTCATTCTCTGTGTGCCAGCTGAGGGTACTCATGGCTAGGTAACTGTCCAAAAGAACTGTCGCCTCCTTGGCTGGATGCACTCCTTCTGTCGTGTTCACGAAAATCTCCCAAAGGTCATAATTTCATAATGCAGAAGAAAAGGTGCAAGATGGAGATTCAAAATGTTTTCCAGGACAGGAAAATTAAATTACATCCATCTCTAAGTAAAGTAGGCTCTTGTACTACAGCCATGAAAAATCTTGTTTTCTAAAAATAGTATCATTTATTGCAAAATACATGGCCATCTCCATAGAGCGCTGGCTTGCTGCAAAGCTCTTTTGGTATTTGTTATATCTCTTTTTTTTACATTAGATTAGAATTGGCTAATTCATTATAAGCCATAAAACCAGCTTTTGTCCTTTGCTGAAGTAGCATAAATTACATGACCCTTGATTTCGTCATTTTGTGTGAGACCGTATCGGAGGTTGCGAACAAATAAAAAATTAAGAATGAGAGGCCTTGTCAGTAATTAGGTATAGAAATGAATTGTTACTAAAGAGTAAATATTTAAAAGAAACCTCCTTTTACCAAAGGCAGGGAAGCAACCAATAACTCTGCAGATGCCAGGCGGAGCACCAAGTAATAGTTACCAATTACAAACAGTAAGAGCAAAGAATCAGAACATATTGAGATAAGCAGACATGTGAGACATCTGATACGGCCACTTGCAATATGGCCAGGAGAGCAGAAAAAAAGTCTGAACTAAGAGAAACTATGTATACCCAACATTTCCCTGTGGTAGATGAGTAATTGCATGATCTACTACATTGGCTTGGCTGGAGGGTAATAGCTTTTCTCTGGCAAAGGAAATACTGTCACATTTATTTTCTAGTACAACCTTAAGGAAGTATACTCTTCTGATTAGTTTGGTCAGACAGATAGTCTCCATTTCTTTATGTTATCATGCATTTTTGAGAGGATGTAGAATTTTGTGTTTGCTCATCCCTTCTATTTTTAATGAAGCAAAGTCTATGAGACTGAATGAAACATCTACGAAAGACTTGATTCTATTAGCCACTTACAGTATCCCCCTTGCAGTAAATCTGGATAATTATTATCTATTCAAGTCGTTCAGTAGTGCACATTTGTGCAGTTGTTAAGGGAAAGACATCCAGAAAACTCACATGGAAAGAATAAACCCAGCAAGGGTACTCAGCTGGAATCAACAGAGCATCAACAGATAATCAAACACTGATGATATATGTTTGCATATTAAATTCAGTCCTGATGCAAAAGGATCCAACTATTGCTAAGGCTCCTGGGAGTTACTGTCAAAAAAAGGTGGAATCTGCCCATCTGCTTTTAAGATAAGAGTGAATTTACCCAATCAGTAGCTCAGTTGCTCAGACAGATTCACAGTTCTCCTACATGTGCACTGTCCATTAATCTACCAGTCTCAAGCTCAGCTAATGAAAGATGTGGAGAAAAGTAGCAGGAAGGAAGTGATGAAGCATTGTCATTAATTATATTTAAGATGACAGAAGCACTCCTCAAGTAGCAGTTTGTCTGGGTCAGAGACAAAGGTGCCCAGATTGCCATATACCTTTACTGCAGTCCAGGGCAAGGCAGATCAGTGAGGAGTCTTGCCATCTCTTGATTCATCACAATACTCCCTTGGGACTCAGGTACTGTTGGAGGACTGTTTTAGAGGAAGAAAAACCTGTTTCAGTCTTGTCCATATGATATGTTGAGAATAATTCCCTGTGTATGCTGTCCTCCAAAGTTTCCTAGGCATTTTCTTAGTGAGTGCTAGTTGTCATGGGCTAAAATTCTGTTAATAACTATGATAAACAGTAGGATATACCATAATGAATACAGTACTCCAGCTTGTTCCTTGGTCCTCTCTTGTTTAGTGGTATATACCTAGCCTGGTTTTTGGGGCAACCCCCATGAATGTTTCTAACTAAGCAAAAAGAAGGACTACAAAAATATCTTGCTGCTGTTGTCATAATATCTCACATGTTTTCTCTTGTATCCTGTAGTATCTCAAGATGACAGGGAATCCATTGTAATCTCCATGAGTGTGGATACCAGGGTTCTTGAAAAGCATGGGAAAGTGTAGCAGAACTGTCACCTATTGTGCCAGGGAGCTACTGAGAGCTCCAGTGAAAGAGAGCATTTAACTTTTTTTCCTACTCTTGAATACAAATTAAATAGCAAATTAAATAAAGTTACGTAAGCAAGCAGCTGGGCCTGCCTGATCAGTATTTTTGAAAATTTTGGATTCTAAGTATGAGAGTAAAGGTGTTTCTAAACGTTAATGAGAGAAAAGCCCACCAAGTCTGGCTGCAGACGTTGATGAGTCGGAACTTTATGTTCTTTCTTAATGGGGACTTGTAGAAAACTTTCTCCTTACCTCTCAGTTTTACCCCTTCAAATAAGGGATGTTAAAGTCTGAAATTCCATTGTGATGTTCATTAGGCAAGGGTACAAAGACCATTATTTCCTCATTATTATTCAGTGTAAGGTTTTCCCTTTTTAAAATGGTAGATAGCGCTCAAGTAACTGTAGAGGAAGGAGTTAGTAGGGAGTGGCCTTTAAAGGTCACTTTAAGCCAGTGTAATGCAATTAAACGAACTACTCAGAAACATGTTTTAAAATCTCATTAACCACATTTGTATCTGTCGCAGGAAAGTTTACCCAGATACCAATAAAAAACACACTGAAGTAAGGTCAAAGTCTTCTTAGAAGTGCATGCAAAAGGATATTTTATTTTTTAATATGACACCAGGGAATGGAATGATCTCAGAGATATTCTAGTTTAGTCTGTATGAACAAAAAACATTCTACATTTTAGTTTTATGTAAAAAGTGAGTAGAATGGAAAAAACTGCATTCTATCCCCATTTCACCCTGTTACAGCCATGATGCCTACAGACATGTCAACGGGGGTGGTTGCAGACACTCCAACCTATTACACAGCTTTCTGGCTGTAGCTGGAGAATGAGATGTGCAGTGAAGCCTGGAATAGGAGGAAGCACTTTTTGCTGCATTTTAAATTATTTTTAATAATCCTGGGTCATGTACCGTGCAGCTTCCTTAACTAATTTTTTTCATGGATTATTACAAAAAAAACATGCCACTGTACAGTTGCTGCATTGCATCTGGTATATCCAAGTTTACTGTGTTCTCTGTATGTTGACAGGCTGTTTTGACTTGCAGCTCAGTTAGACTGCAAATCCACTGCAGAAGGCTTCATGTTTGATTTCTTCAGTGTGCCAAATGCACTGCTCACATTTTGCATTGTCCGCATCAGTTTTCGTCAGTCACAGGCTGTCTTCTCCATATTGCAGTCAGATAAGCTGAGGCATAGAAGAAGTGAATTGGAGCTTCCCAGGAGGAAGCCAGGATGAGAGGCAAAACTGACCTCAGCAATATTTCTTTTGTGAGTCACTTTAACAGTGTGTCCAACACTCACTATTCTACTGAGTGTGTATTTTCTTAAAGATCCATCTGTTTCCAGAGTTTCGGGGCTTATTTTTTTTATGTGAGGAACTCAGCAATTACTTTTAATGATGGAAGCTGTTAGCCTTATGGTTTTGAAATAAAACTTGGAATCACATTTACACAGCACAAAGAGATGGCAAATAAAAATTTTCCAAATTGTACCATTTCTAATATATAGCAGTGACCTTATTATTCTTTGGGATATGAAATACGGTTTTTTCAGTGTTTGATACAGGCATATTGGTACAGTGACATCTATGAGAAAGTAATCCTCAAATCTACTAGGGATATATTATATGGAAATAAAATTAAGTGTTCCAGTAAAAGCTCGGATCATGTTTGTTACATTGACATGCAGAGCTGCTGGCTACTGTATAAGGGCTCTCCCTAGTTTCCAGAAAATAATGGAAGGGTTTGTGTTAAATATCCTGCCCTTGAGTTACACTATATATATATATGGCTGCATATATACATTTCCGCCATAATCCAAAGGGAAAAGGTTAGCGACCTGCTACACCACTTAGACACACACAGGTCTACGGGGCCAGATGGGATCCACCTGAGGATACTGAGGGAGGTGGTGGAAGTCCCCACCAAGAGCAGTCCTGGCTCACCTGGAAGGTCCCAGTTGAATAGAAGTTAGCAAATGTGACACCCATCCACAAGAAGAGCCAGAAGGAGGATCTGGAGAACTACAGGTCTGTAAGTCTGACCATGATGACAGGGAAGGTTATGGAGCAGATCATCACAGCACATACAGGACAACCAGGTGACCAGGCCCAGTCCGCATGGGTTTATGAAAGGCGGGTCCTGCTCTGCTGACCTGATCTCCTTTTATAACAAGGTGACCCAGTCATTGGATGAGGGAAAAGCTGTGAATGTTGTCTGCCTGGACTTTAGTAAAGCCTTCGATGCCATTGCCCACAGTATTCTCCTGGAGAGACTGGCTGCTCATGGCTTGGATGGGCATATGCTTTGCTGGCTTAAAAACTGTCTGGATGGCCAGGCCCAAGAAGTTGTGGTGAATAGAGTTAAATCCAGTAGGCAGCTGGTCACAAGTGCTGTTCCCCAGTGCTGGGGCCAGTTCTGTTTAATATCTTTATCAATGATCTGGATGAGGAGATCTGCTGGAGGGTATGAAGGCTCTACCAAGCAATCGGGACAGGCTGGATTGATGGTCCAAGGCCAATCACATGAGATTCAACAAGAATCAGTGCCAGGTCCTGCACTTAGGTCACAGCAACCCCATGCAACACTACAGGCTTGGGGAAGGGTGGCTGGAAAGCTGCCCGGTGGAAAAGGACCTGGGGTTGCTGGTCAACAGCTGGCTGAACATGAGCCAGAAGTGTGCCCCGGGTGGCCAAGAAAGCCAACAGCATCCTGAAACCACACCTCGAATAATGTGTTCACTTTTGGGCCCCTTACCAAAGAAGAGCAACGAAGCTGGTGAAGGGTGTAGAGAACAAGGCATTGTTTAGTCTGGAGAAAAGGAGGCTGAGGGGAAGCCTTATTGCTTTCTACAACTACCTGAAAGGAGGTTGTAGCAAGTTGGGTGTCAGACTCTTTTCCCAACTAACAAGTCATAAGACAAGAGGAAATGCCCTCAAGTTGCACCAGGGGAGGTTCAGGTTGGATGTTGGGAAAAATTTCTTCACTGGAAGGGTTGTCGAGCACTGGAACAGGCTGCCCAGGGGGGTGTTTGAGACACTGTCTCTGGAGGTATTAAAAAAACGTGTAGGTGTGGTGCTTAGGGATACGGTTTAGTGGTGAGTTTGCAGTGCTAGGTTAGTGATTGGAGTTCATGATCTTAAAGGACTTTTCCAACCTAAGCAGTTCTATAATTCTATGATTCTACAAGCAGCAGTACATTAAAATATAGTTGGGTAGTGTTGGTTACGTGCTTTCTTTGCTTTATATTGCTGTAACATACTTCCCTGCTGTTGTTGCTGCTGCGTGTTTTTTCCCACCAGAACTCTTATGAGCTTGCAGGTATTAGAAAGTGGACATATCTAATCAGAAAAAAACATATAAATTAAAAGGTAATGAAGTTGTTGGTTTTGTTGAGGGTTTCTTTCCAGTTTTTTGTTGCTTAAAGTTGATTTTTGAAATAGATATGTATTATAAAATTGCTCTGGAAGGCGGAGTTCTTTGGCCGAATGACAGCTTCTATAATTAGCCAATTTATGATCTTTTAAAAAAGGGAAATGCCATCTCTACCTCCTCTTCATTTTCTTAACTCTACAAATAGTTTCTAAAAGGGAAGAACATCAGCAGAGCTGGGCAAACTGAGTCGGTGCCTAAGAAATGGCGAAAAAAACCCTTCACAATATTTTTAATTGGTGTGATTTTTTGCTTGCTTTTTTGTTTTATGGCACCACACAAAGGTCTGCATCTCTGCTTATCAACTGGTCTCCTCCTCTCAAGCACATATGAGCGGAAAGCAGAGAGAGATGCAACTCTTGAGCTTCCCTGAAGAAAGGGTGCTGGAAGCTACTGCTCCTCTCAATGTCTTACAGAGAGAAGAAAAATTAAGTGATGAAATCATGCCAACCCTGACTTTGAGCCCAGGTTGCTTAGGATGTTGGAAACTATTGAAAGATGGGATTTCTCTTTCTATGAGACATCAGGCAGCAGAGAAAGAAGTCTGATGTTAAAAAAAAAAAAACCAAAAACAAAAACCAAAACAAGGGAGGCATCAACAACTCAGTCTCTGGGGAAGGTGTAGAGCCATGACCCTGTCATGCTTGCCTGTGCAATGCCCTGGGAGTGTGTGCCACGGGGTTGAAGAGATCAGTTGTGCCTGTATGTGTGTGTATGGCAAGGTCAGCAGAGCCCATTAATCACTCCTGCAGGAGGGAGTGATATGCTACTTCCAGTTTATTGTGATAAACAAATTCTTAATCTTCTCTTTCCTGACCTATTCTGAAACAGAAGACAACTGGGAGAAGCTTGGCCTTAGTCCTATCAATATAAATGCCTTTTCCATGGGTTGGATAAAGCACCTTGCCTGTGTCACACAGCATTAAGCGGATATTTTGTTCTTTAAGGGTTGTTCCTCTTTCTTTAAACTTTTGCTTCTAGTGCTATTGAAATTGGCCTTCTGAATTGTATATTTCTGCTTGTGCATCTTCACTGCTTATGAAATGGAATTTAGGAAACCAAATCTAATCTTAAATTATGAGACTTATGAACTGGCTGTGAATAAATGTGGTCAGCAAATAAGAGTGATTTTAGACATTGCATCTAAAATAGCTTTCTGCAGAAGGAATGAAGATAATTTATCAATTTTGAAGTGGAGCTTTAACAACTGAAAGTAGAAGAAAGCATGGTGTTACTGTCTGCAACCGCACAGATACTATCTTGCCTTCCTTAACCTAATTGTTGAACCCGCTTCAGATTTTGAGAACTAGAAGTGCTCAAGTCATTACAAATGCATAAATTCAAACCTACAAATATGAAAAAACACTTTAAAAACTAGACTTAACATGCAGAAAACCATAAAGATACCATGCAGCTTCAGTTTCACTGAGTGAGTTCTTACACAAAACTTAATCTAGAAACTCCAAGGTTATTAAACCTTTGACTCTAAAATACATTTTCCATTTAGTAAATTACAATGCAAGATGCATTGTGTTCAGTGGTAAAGTTTCTTAACTGCTAGTACCAAGGGTTCACTTAGGGTAAAGTCACTGAAATGACAAACTTCAATTGTGCTTGTCATCTCACTAATTAAAGAAGAAAGTGTGCTCAGAGACACAACTACTGCCGTCTCTCTTCTCGGACCATCTCTCTGCCACTGAGCTAATGGAGTAATTCTGTGTTTCAGTCCAGAAGCAGACATTCTTGTAATTGTCTGCAGTCTCATACTAAATACTTCATCCAATAAATAATTTTTAGATTTAACTCATTTCCTCCATTTCAATACACTGTGTGTTCAAAGATGTAATTAAAAACTAGTGCCGTTGTCTAACATCAGTTTAGCCTAGGAAACAATATTCACCATCTGGAGGCTAGGCTATAAAAAAAGATAATCTAAAAAGAAAAACATACTGATATTTGATTTCTCCTGAAATATGTAACCTTTGTTTTCATTTGTTTCTATAAATCAGGAGCAATTCTACTATGTACTTATCATAATTAATACCTGCCTGTATACTAGTGTGACTTGTATAAGACTGGCTGTACAGAAGACAGGTAAAATGAAAAGCAAGCAAGAAAGAAAAAATCTTATCCCTGCTCTTTTAAACTACTTTCTGTAAAAGCATCTGTTCTGGCCAAATGATAAGAGAATGTAAAACTCTCTTCAGCCTGATGTAACTGGGTAAAGGCAGCACCAAAAAACATTTGGCTTGCTTCATCTGATGGAAAAC